>JACYXH010000826.1:5982723-6187723 GCA_026745465.1 Lota lota
TGCTGTGTGCTGACTTAACATATGGGAAAACTGAGACGTGGTGGGCAGACTCAAACGCAAATGTTAAATTCTACACCAATGGGACGGTAAGGGGGAGTGTCTATAGAGCTGCCCGTTCCTGCCGAAGTGTTGTGATTGCAGTCTGAGTGAGAACGCGCGTCTGCTTGTGGTTCGGTGCGCTCTTTTTATTAGCGCTCTGGGAATACTAATCTCGTCTTTGAGGGGGAAAAAAACGAATAAGCTATATATTCTTCGAGACGACTTTTTCGCTTCTGCGACAGCGTCATCTGTGCAAGAAGGAGCTGAATATTTCCCAGCAGTGGAAGAAGGCGAGGAAATATAAAGGTAAGAACTCGTTGCGACTACTTGGATACTTTTCTTTCCTGCTGCGATTCAGCTCATTAAGGCACACTACTTGTCTAATAATTCCCTGAGTTTGTTGGTTCTCCACGTTCGGAGGTATTGTTATTGCACGCATAACGTGGTCATACCTTAAAGATCCCTAAGAGCTATCGACACATCGTCAGTCCAGAATCGCAACTTGGGGCTCTGCGCAGTAGCCCCTATTCTTTTGTTTTAACTGGGGTAGCGGCTCAGCGAATGTACAGTACGCTGTCGTACAGTGGACGATGTGCTGAATAAAATATAACGTCGTATTGGAACGTTTCACAGATAGACTTTGTGTGAGTGAGGTTTGTTGAATCTTGATTTGTCTATTTCCCCCAAATAACGTTACACAAAGACGCATTTGTATGCTGCAAAGATGAAGGACACATTAATGTTACGCTTTCACTTTACATTTTAGTGACACCATTCTATTATCATTGCTACTACAGAAAATAACATATTACCGGTTAAAACGTTAGTGTATACATTTTTTTATTAATTAAAAAATAATGGATACAATCTGTTCCGTGCGTCCATCGCAAACTCTGTAGATAAAACCACAATAGGTTTGTGTTCCACAGAGACTTGTGTCTACAATCTCCCCAGGGCCACAGTTATCCCGTCAGAATACAAACAGACTCGTATCCCTTTTCCCCTCTTCCAAATTTGCAAGCAGTTTACTTGCGAGCCATGCTCTATCACCAACGTTTCCGACGTGGTTATCCACCACATCACCTGCCAAAAGGAAATCTGTCGTGTGTGTGTGTGTGTGTGTGTGTGTGTGTGTGTGTGTGTGTGTGTGTGTGTGTGTGTGTGTGTGTGTGTGTGTGTGTGTGTGTGTGTGTGTGTGTGTGTGTGTGTGTGTGTGTGTGTGTGTGCCAGTAGACCACACAGGTGTGAATAACATATGTGATGGGGTGGTTACGTCAAATCCAAAAAGTTGGATAGCAGTGGCTACTCAAATATCTTGGACATAGACGTATCAGGCAGTATAGGCCTATAGGGATGAATCATAATTATCCCCTCAAGTAACACAGCACTGTCCCAAGCATTTGTTTACCAGATTTGTTCCATAATGTGTTGGATTCAAACTAACAATGGCTAACGAATGGATGCTTATTTCAATGTGTCCTATGGTTGGGTACTTGCTGTTTATTAATTTTTTAATCATCTCATCAATACTCTCTCCCTGGCCCTCTCTAACATCAGCGTTGCACACCCCATGGCTGTTCTTAGGATGCTCACAGTGTGCCTTGACCCCCAGGCCCTTGCGCCATTACGTCATGACGTGAGAACACTGTGGCGATGGCTCATGGCTGTGTACCAATGTGGTTATAGGGTAAATTAGCAACCCTATGCAATCAACGTGCTATTGAGGGCTGCCTTATTCCCTCGCTTGTCTGACAAGTGGACGTCTTTCAGGCTTCAAGTTAATCAAGCTTGATAGCGCAGACTGATCACTTGGTGTAACACATTTGTCATCGTTACGGCCGTGACTCTTAGGCGGTCTCTCTTCATTTCCTTCCCCATAGGGGTAGGTAGGTATGTATGCAACCATTATAGTCACTCACTGTCCTCCCCCGGCCCAACCCTCCTCTCATTTTCACCAATGCAAAGCAACAGTGAAACCATTTTTCTTTCTAATGCCTTCACTATGCATTAGGGAATCTTAGTGGCCTGTACATTATTGTGTTGTGGGGGGGGGGGGGGGGGGGGGGCGTTGAATACAAGTACCGGGACAGCGTGTCCATTTTCCTCATCGTTATTGAGAAGTGCTTTCCGTCGGCGTGGCTCATTTTCACCTCCGATGGGTCCATTGCTCAGTTAGCATGCTTAATGGCGCATATTGCCCAGTATGCAAGGCTCCCAGTTTCCATCTCGGAGACACTTTTAGCTTGAAACGACGGGGCGTTCCATTGGATGGCTTTTCTGTGTTTGCAGATGATGGTGTTTTTCTAATAGTCCGCAGGGTAATGGCGGTTGAAATGGGTTCGTAACCAGGGAACCATAGTGGGACCTTCAGACGCCCCATTTCATATTTCAACACGGAGACAACTTGGTCCCCAATCTCTCCTGACGACCACGGTGCATTATAACACACACATTACGTACGGGAACATCACTACGGGGACCCTGTGCAGTCTGCTCTGAAGTGATGCTCTGTCCTGAAGTATGAGTCGTGGATGTATTAATGCCCTAACCCCAAACAGTGGCGAGCTGTTTGGGCGGTTGCAGCTGCTGAATTGCTCCACTCACATTCATTTCCTCCCCATTTCAAGCTCAATAAAATCGGAGTGTATTCCATCCCTTTTTTTCTTGGCTTTCCCTTTTTCTGGACAGTGCTTCTGCTGTTGCTGCTGCTGTTGTTGTTGTTGTGGGGCCTGAACAACAATGATTTGTCTGAAGTGCCGGGGCGCTAAAGTACCTGCAGCGAGCCACAGTCGCTGGTGCCTAAAGAATGGGCAGGCGCCGTGCTTGAGGAAGCAACAGTTAATCTCCGCTTCCCATTGGAGACACATGGTGCCCCGGCTCGGCCACGCCACCTGAGAGAGCCTCTGCTCCCTGGCACCTCATATTTCAAATTGATGGTAGCAGGTTGTTACCCATGGCAACTGTGCAGCCAACGGAGGTTAAGCTTGAAGGAGGAAAAAAAAGAAGAAATGCAGGGAGAAAGAGGGAGGGGAGAAAGGGTCGGGGATGGGGGTATGGGCTGGGGGTAGAGGCTGAGCAGGAGGATGTTAAAGATTCAAGGGTAACCTTCGCGCCCCTCCCCCTGACTGCTGTCTTGTGTCCAGTGAAGGGTTTGGGACCTCTGGGGAATGACTTATTACCCGTCCGCCACAGAGGCTTCCCATCATCCATTACCCCGGGCCTGACACGGGACGGGCCCCGTCCGGGCGATCTGCCGAGACCACAGAGGGGCCTTGGCCTTGGAGACCGGGCGGCCCCCGTGGTCGGCAGCTGGCAGGGAACTGGCATTAGCATGTTGCGTCGGGCGTTACAAATGGACGAGTTAAGGGAAGTGAGGCGGCCGTGTGCCTTCTGCACTGCAGCTGATGGGGATCTTCCATCACTGTCCCCGCTGGACCCCGCCGCAGCCGGAACAGACCTCTCAGCTGGCAGCACAGCTCCGTAAAGGTAATGGGAGGGGAAATGTTTCTTATACATGTTTTTTAGCTTCTGCCTTTCTTTTTTTGCTGAATCAGCTCCTCGTGTGTCAGTCGCATTAGCCTTATATTAAAGTTTGTGTGAACACGGCTTTCCCTTGTGATTCCCCGCACGGCAGTTTAAGCTACATCTGTTTCCCCCAGGGTCCCCCCTGCTGAAATCAAGGTTCTTTTGCAGACGTACGTCTCGCAGCGACACTCTGTGCTCTCCCTCATCGGTCCAATCTCATGCCATTAGGTGGAGTCCTTGGCAGTCTTGTAATTACTTCTCGTGATTCCAGAACCAGGCGTGCGATGGCTACCCTCCTGCGGTCCTCGCCGTGGTTAGTAAAGAATGGGAAATTACAGCCTTCTTGATGAGTGTGTACATTTCAGGAAAAGGGAAAAAAAAACACCTCTGGGTTCAGTGAAAGGATAGAAAGCAAGAGAAGGGAAGTGAGAGGAGATGGCAAAAACCCAAACATCAGGCGGTCAGGGACCACACTTTGGCCATGTGACAGACCCCGCGCCGTCAGTCCAGACTGGCTGTCTTCCTGCGGTTCTGTTTGAGCTGTTGTTGCAGGAACATTAACCCCTTGTCCAACGCAGACTCGGGGGTGTTAGGAACAGCCAGCCCGCCATGGCGTTGGCGTTGGCGGCCTGCTCTGCTAGCATGTACCGGAGGAGTGTCTGGTTCTGCTTTGTGGAGCACGGTGGACAGGGTCCAGCAATTAAGACAACCTGTAGCCCACAATGTCAGCATGTTGGCGCAGATATATGTATTTGGGTCAGCGATGGAGACTGGGGTACCGTGAAAGGCTCTTTTGTTTTTTGCTTGAACTTAAACCGCTACTGCTAAACGTTGCGTGTTTTGTTTCAAATTCCCTGTGAAGTGTCACTGAGAATCGCTAGCATTTCCTAGTATGAAAACAGCCGTGTCCCCCACGGAGCATGGCTACCTTCTGCTGTGAAGGGCTAGGCTGCTTTTACCCACTCGTGGTGAATGGACGTGTTGATCATGGTGGTTCAGAAAGACTGCTGGATGGCCATTTGGTGAGCAGCAGGGAGTTACGGATATCTTTCTTATTTACCTGTCTTGGATTATCGTCACATACAACACTTATTTTGTAGGGAATCCAACCTGAAAATGCATTCAGAATATTCTTTGTGCCAGTTGCTATAAGCATTTATTTATACAGTTGTGATTCCTGTTCTCTGAAGACCTCATAATAATTGAGGTTAGTTGGTAGTTTATTATGCAGGATTTGGTCACATTACTTTTATTGCCAACCACCATGCCAAGGCTGATGTTTCTAACTTGCTTTAAAATGATAATTTCCCACCGTTATGTGTGTCAACCCCTACTCTACAAAACCTTTTTTACACCCTGTCTTCGTCAGGTCTATTGGTGTGGCATTGTTCCTTTGTCGTCTGTTTGTTGTTCAATGTGAAATTATTTATTGACTTGATTCAAGGGAATGTAAATGGTGCGATGCTTTGGTTTTGTTCGCAGCCACACGTGTTAATGGGCAAACCGGTACACCATTGAGAGTGGGAGAAAAGGCTTGTTCATCATTGTTCTCTCTCTCTCTCTCTCTCTCTCTCTCTCTCTCTCTCTCTCTCTCTCTCTCTCTCTCTCTCTCTCTCTCTCTCTCTCTCTCTCTCTCTCTCTCTCTCTCTCTCTCTCTCTCTCTCTCTCTCTCTCAAAGCATCAACACTGCCAAGCCGCCTGCCCTTTTAGATGAACGAAAGGGTACCTACTCTCTGCATAGTATCACAGACACATGCATCCTTTGATTGGTGTAACAAGGAGATTTTCCCTCACTACCTGGAGGGCCATTCGGAAATGTCATGTGCGGCAGAATACAAACTCGTCTTAAGGGGATTGAAAGGAAATGAAAAGTTGAAATTGTGTTTTCATGCATATTTCAGACAAAGAAATGGCTAACTGCATCTTCATCTTTGCTGAGCTGCCTACACCCAGAGACATCTTTTCAGACCAGTGGAATCAGGGAGGATGTGTATGTGTGTGTGTATATTAATAAAAATAATTAAGCGTACTGCTCCGTAGCATAATGTGAACTCCCAGATGATTTTGATAGCGCTTGTATCAGCAAAACCTTACCCCCTCTTTCCTCACCCTTCGCTAAGCACAGGAACAAACTGTTTCATCTTAATGCACTACTCTTTTCCTGCCTGCTATTTCATTTAATTGGAGGAAACGCCTTAACTAAAGAACCAAACGTCCCTTTAAACGACACACCACCTATCGATTCCCGGGTCCCGGTGCGGACGGCTAAAGGTGCTGTAGTTTGTGCTCCAAATGACCGCTTTATCACTTCATAATGAGGGCCGGCCCCTCGCCTCATTGATTGAGCGCTCAAGCAGAGAGCACAGCAAGCCCCCCCAGCCCCATTCCCCCCCTTTGATTCCCAATCTTCCGCTTCGGCCCTCCCTGATTACGGACAGCCATCCCACGCGTGCATCAGCCAACTTAGGAGGTGCAAGGCCGGGTTGGCTTGTTAATTGATCTGCTTCCACTTGGTCCTCTATTGGTGGTGTTCTGTGGTCGACTCATTGAAGAGGATAGGATTTATCTACATGGATAAAGCAAGACTCCTCTTTAAATTCCCTGTTATGACAAATCTTCAAAACTATGAATTCAACTCTTCTCTCCTGCCAGATGAAGTTTGAATTGAATACGAAGATCTTACAAATCACCTCCTCATGCTTCTTGCGTGGGGAGTGATTTCATTAGGTGTGTAGATTTGATGCAGGTGCTTCTTCTCGGTGGGAGGGTCTACAGGGAGCGACAGATGTAAATAAACAGCATCGCAGCCTTTGAAGGACTTGCGAATGTAACCCAAACTAGACCCACAGTTCTTGGCACCCGCAGAGTAAAATCCACAAGGAAAAGATAATCTCTTCGGCGTCGAGCCCAGGAGCCCAGGACTGTATGAGTGGGAGTGTTGTTCTCAAAATAACAGACACCAGGAGTCCTCAGGATAGATCTACTAAGACTGGCGTGCATCCTGATAAATGCATTGGAAGTACACACACACAGACTCATGAATATCTGATGGTTTTATTATGAAGCAACAAAAAAAGATTAGATTTTTGTTGATTTGTGGAAGAGCAATTGTCTGGCGTGACATGCTGTGTAAAGCAATTAGGCCAACTGCAGCAGAAGGGCAACGATAGTATGTGTTTTTCTCTTTTCTCTATATTCTAGTTACGATCGTGTCCCATCGATTTTTATGACACTTTATCAAAAGGAGATTTTCATGGTCCTCACATGTGAAATGAAGCAGGAAATTAAAACCCTAAGATAAGGAATTTTTTTCTCCTCCATCTTTCCACCTTTCCCAAAGTCACAGTTTGAATACGGTAATAATGCTTTATTCCATTCAGTCCTAGCTCCGTTCTGCACACGCTCAGAAGGGTGTGACTGGTAGTCATCTGTCATTTGTAGTGCAGTAATTAATTTCTTATGTTGTTAGATTGCCATGTAAGTTAACACCATAAAGTTCCCATGAATAGGGTTGGATACCGAAACCCGGTACAACTATGGTACCAGCGCATTCCAATGCACATTTCGGGTATTAAGTTAGTTTCTCGTTTAGGTTTTAATTTATGTAAACCGTTATTTAAGAAAACACATACTATTCTTATTTGTTATATTCTTTTTCTATTCAAGTAAAATAATTAACAATTGAATTGCATTGGCCATAAAAAACCAACAGATTATTTGATTTTCTTCTTCAGTCACCACTATTAATGGCAAATACATAGGTATGGTAAAATTCTAACAATACCCAACCCTTACCATGAACCCTCTTCTTGACCACAGCTGTATGACAGTTTGTGTTAATGAGGAGTATACTAGCATGTACTTAATCCTGCGTCCAGTTTCCAACTTTCCAAAAATAGCAGTCTGCTTTGACCCTGTCACCAGCAACATGTTTGTTGCGTAGCCTACTGTACACCCCAATAATCAAGACCTGAGGCAGACTCTGTTCTCAGCTTGCTTCAAAATTGTATTTGGTTGAAAAGGTTTTTATGTTGTACTCGACGCTTACAAAGCTTTAACTTTCTATTGTCTTCTCAAGATGCATGTTTCTTCGCCACACAAAAAAACTAAACCAAAATATAGCATTTGTGAGTATTAGCATGCTGTTATTGGCTTTCATTGCTGCGCTTGAATGTTTTTGCTTAAGAATCTTTCCTTGTATGGAAATGAGCGCTGCTGGAATGTGTGTTGGTGTGAATCATTGCGTGCGTGTGTTTGTTTCCGTTGGTCGCAATATGTGAATATCAAGTGTTTGGATTGGACACGCTGGAAGATAAGTCCAGAAGGAGACTCTTGGAGTTGTTTTTCCCTATTCCTCAGAACCCTGGGCCCGCTTCCATTTAATCTGGGCTATTTTTAAAACCATCTCTGGGGGCAGAGAGTTTGGGGTTGTGTTAGCCAGGAGAGGGGCTCGTAGGAGGGTGGGGGTGGAAGTGTGGGGGGCGTTGTCATTTGAATCCGACACAGGCCTGTGTCCAGGATAAGTAAAGCAGGCTTCTTTCCTTCCCATGCATTTTCCTTACCAATCTACTTCAGCTTAGACGTGTGTGTGTTGTGTGTATGTTGTGTGTGTGTGTGTGTGTGTGTGTGTGTGTGTGTGTGTGTGTGTGGCTTTTGTCTGTGCGTGGGTTTTTGATAGACATGTGAAAACTATTTTTTGCATGCGTGTATAGATAGTATATACGTTTGAATGTGTGCAATTTGTGTGCATATACATAGTATTTGTGTGTGTGTGTGTGTGTGTGTGTGTGTGTGTGTGTGTGTAGTGTACTAAGTATTTGTCTGTAGATGTGCTGCAAGTTGTAACCTACATTGTTGTGGACATTTACCCGGCAACTGTAAGCGGGTTCATTTCTATATCCTATTTAATTTTAATTTGACAAAAGGAGAGCCATAAACTGCCTCCATCACACACACACACACACACACACACACACACACACACACACACACACACACACACACACACACCGTCTCTTCAGATGTGGGCTGCTGCCTTTTTTCTCATTTCTTTATTGCGATCTTGTGTTATCTTCCTGCCATCTCCCTCTCTCCCCCAGGGACTTTTGCCAGTGATTGACGGCATAAGCAACAACTGTGGATAAACAGTTTTTTTTATCCCACCGCCAATATTACTTTTTCATAACGCAAGAGGAAGTATGTGTGTGTGTGTGTGTGTGTGTGTGTGTGTGTGTGTGTGTGTGTGGTGTGCTCAGTTATTTATTCAACAGCCACCTTCCCTCTCCGTTTCACCCACAGAGGTTTTATTTTAAATGTTAGCCTGTTGACTGTTAGTGTTTACGTGTTGGGACTTGGCAGTAGTGAATCACATGAATTATGGCGAACAAATGTTATACTTTGGTTAGTTTGTAATCCTCATACACATGCATACGCACTCACACACACACACACAATATAACAACACCTTTTTGTAATTTCAAATCATTTCCCTTGGGAACTTCATAAACATAATGCCGTATCCCAAACGGGGGGCCCGTATAATTTGGATAAGGGCGATCCATGCTCTAGTTTTGAATTGAAACCATTCCACCTCAAGTTGTATGCCTTTTATTGCTTTCTCAAATTCTCTTGCACAGAACCAAGCAACTGCCAACGTAGCAGAAATTGAATAAAATAAGAAAAACAGTAAAAGAAAAGACGGGGAAGAAAATCTTTCATCACAGTGTAAAATGAAGTTTGGAGCGCCAGTGCCATTGGATGCTAATTTAAATCATGTCTCATTGAACCCTCCTCCGAACCCACCCGAAACCACTCCCCTGCCCCCCGAGAGAGAGAGAGAGAGAGAGAGAGAGAGAGAGAGAGAGAGAGAGAGAGAGAGAGAGAGAGAGAGAGAGAGAGAGAGAGAGAGAGAGAGAGAGAGAGAGAGAGAGAGAGAGAGAGAGAGAGAGAGAGAGAGAGAGAGAGAGAGAGAGAGTCCAACATAAGGCGGTGACACAGGTCACAGCCGGCGTGTTGACGTTCGCTGTTCGGATCCCGTGTCTTTAATTAGCCCGTGTTCTTTTTAATTAACCAGTCAACTTAGCGCCTCTCTCAATTCCTCTCTGCCCTGGCAGGCAGAGGTGAATGTCTCTCTATCTCTCTTTTGTGTCTCCATTCTGGGCTTGGAGTTGTAGTGTGTTCCCATTATTGTTTCAGAGGAAGGTTTGTCTTCCTCTTCCCTGTTAGATTACCATGATAATACCCCCTGGGGGGTGAGGTGGTGGTGGAGGTGGAGGAGGTGGTGGAAAGCCAACACTGGCCCACTAATCAGACCACGTATAGGACCCTGGCTTTGCCCCTGTGCCGCGCTCCATCAGTTAAACCAACACTCCAGAATTCAGCATTAATCTCAAATATCATAGACCGACTGGAGGCTGGACGGCCAACACAATGACAGATTATGGGCTACGTCAGTGCGATGGTGCACTGCCGCGCCGCTAACTGGATCCTTCCCAAGTGTAATTATGCTATGCTAATTTACCCCCAGTCCCCCTCCTCCATCATCCCCCCCAATACTATAAACCAGGTTTCCTGGTCAGCCAGACTTCATACTGTGGTGTAAGGAGATACAGAGTGAATGAATTAGCTGAACAGCTGAAACATACGCAAAACTCAAATACGCCGGACCTTTGTGCCAATTGGCGGGAAAAGAGTGGTTCGACATTAAACAGACAGAGCTTCTAGACTCCCCCTTTTTCCGGGAGGGGGCTAGGTAGGTGGGTGGGTGGGTGGTGTTTGCGGGGTTGCACACCTTGAACCGTGATGGGGTGATTGACAGACAGGGGTAACCCTGTGTCGTGTTCCCCCCCCCCACCACAACCAAGTCCGCTGACACGAGGACTTTGTTAACGGTAATGTTAACGCAGCACAGACAAATCCCTGTCACGCTCTGGAGGGGCAAACACTAGTAGGGGTCAGAGGTCAAGACTCCAGGGGAAGGGTAGGACGGGGGTCCGTGTCATGACCTGAATCTTGATTGATTCTCTTTCCATCCGGCGGCCGTCAAGGTAAAGAAAGAAAAGTGGAGATAATGGAGCATGGAGGGAATGTTCTAGAGAGGAGTAAGTGGGGTTGGGGGGGGGGGGGGGGGCTACAGATCCTTATAGTCAGAGCACGCCTGGCACCCGCGCACCACGCCACCATCGCTCTTCCATGCGCTGGCCTGTGTTTTCACTTTCTCCCCCCGCCCCCGCCCTTGCCCCTCCTGAAATGAGACACTCCACCACATGTTTTCCCTTTACCTCGCACCGGACAGCTGAGCACCCCCCCACCCCCCCTGAGTGGGGTTGGTGTCTACCTGCCAGATGAGCACCGCTGGGCAGTGGAGGAGTCACACACACAGACACACGCTGGACCCTGTTCACCGCTGTGTAGGTCAGTAAGGTTTTCTAAAACATGCAATGCGAGGTTCTGAGTCATCTGAATAATAAATAATGGGAAGCGTGGGTGCAGAATAGTGTCTTGGTTAGGTGCGTCCCATTCGGAAGACTCTGGGTTCAATCCCAAAACGTCCGCAGCCTACCAGTTGGACATCCTTGAGAAATGTCCATCCACACCCTTTTCCTTGTTGACGGGTATCTGAAAACGCTGTGAGTCTCTCAGGACAAAAGCGTCCATCTTAAATTACTTTATGGTTAAATACCCTGGGTCGTGGGCCAGCGGTGAATAATATTGACTGTTGTTGTTTTTTTAAACTCATTTACATGCGACTCTGATGGTTATTGTTCAGGGGAGAGGCAGCCTGAGAGGAGTGATGTGAAATCACCGTGTTCTCCTTGCGAGAGCTCACAAGTTGTGGTGTGCTTCCCGGGGAAAGCAGCAATTATGTGAGAAAAGGACAAGTCCTTTGAGCAGTGACTACCGTGGCATACTGCCATTTAAATGTCTCCTGTCTCCTCTAGAAACTCTGAAATGCCACAAATGCTGCAACATTCCATCAGCACTGAACCCCGGACGATGTCCTCCTCAGGCTGGGTTTTCAGCTGGCTATTTCTTCATTTTCTTCTTCTTCTTCAGCTTCATCTTCATCATTATCATCATCATCCTTGTCAGTGTTTTGTTGCTTAAGCACCAAACCTTTTCCAGTACCCTTTGGTTTTTCTTTTCTCGGGAAGAAGACCTTTTTCAGAGCCTTGCCGTTGAACACAGTTGTCTTGCAGTTCTCGTTCAGCTTCAATATGTTGGAAAAATCTTTTCTATCCAGCGTGTTGTTCTCTGTACTGTATGCAAGGAATCCATCTTTACCCAGAAGTATAGAGTATGTATCAAGATGGGCTGATGTGCAGATCTTGGGGAAAAAAAAGCAATTGTTTTCATGTGATGAATAGTTAATGCTTAAAGAAGGTCAATGATCAAAAATATCACTGTTTATGGTTAATATGGTTATAATGTTGAGGTCATAAATATCCTCATAGTTAATTGATTCTGGTCTAATATTTCCCAGCTGCTTTCATGACCTTGTGCTCCTGCCCCCTGGCTAGCGCTAATAACAACACAAAGTGTTCAGGACATTTTCCTGAACACCTTTCTCTTTTTCTCTTACGATTGTTGCTCTCACGGTAAAATAGGAGTGAGAGTAAAATAAATGCTTTCTTTAAAACACTTTTAATGAGCAAAATGATTGCCCTAATCCACCATGAGATTCTGCACACCACACATTAACCTAGCATCGTTAGCCCCGTAAATGTCATAGTGAAAATAAAATGCATTGGCACAATACGGACAATACGAACACTAACAAATTCGAGCCTCTGTACCTCCAGTTCTCTTACCACAGAGTAGCTTGAGGTTTCCGAATTGTTTGACTTTCTTCCATGTGTTTTAGAAGTGTTTGTCAGCTAGCCATGCATAGCCGTTAGCTTCCAAAATGTGTTTCAAGTGTTAGCGTGCCTAACACTTGCTACTAGTGGTAGCTAGCCTAGCGTAGCTTTTAGCGTCAGCTGATCCTGCCCAGATAATCCTGCCTCTGAGTCCTCCTCTAGATCCGGCTCCGTGGGGCTTGATCTGTCACGTTAAGCAGCGGAATCTTACTGCTCCAGGCTCTCTTGATTAATCAAACCGCTGCTAACTCAGAATTAAGTGTGTGTGAGCGTGTGTGTACAAGAGCGAAAGAGAAGAGATTTTCATCTTCTGCTAAGATGACTAGCTTATAACTTTTTTACAACGTCTCTTTCTCGTCTGCGTACTTCAGAGTCAAATGCTGCTAAATGTGCATTTGCTTTATGGACTAAATGATAAATGTATCAAATAAAAACATCTTTGACAGATTCATTAACAAAGAAAATAATTACTTAATTAATTTTTTTATATTACTATATATATTGTATATATTATATAATTATATATACATATAATTTTATTATACAATTTTATTAAAATGTATTAATAAACTGTTCTAGTTTTGTTCAACCTCGCTTGAACAGAGCGGTCAGAGAAGCAATTCCCATGATTTTCAATCATGTAGACTTACTCTGAAAAGAGGGAATACTACCAATTCTTCATACCCTCTGCTTGGTCTACCAGGATCAAACAAACGCACCAAATCTGCCCTGGCTCAGATCTGTTCCTTGAACTGATCCCGTACTATCATGGCTGTCGTTTGTTTGTGGTGTAGTGAGTGGATGGAAACTCTTTCACCCCTAGGGAGGGTTGTGGCATCATCTCCTGTTTCATCGTCTTGTTTCCACGATGGAAAAGGAATCAATGGAAAAGCCCCGTTACAGGTGTGAGGTCTGCCACTCAACCATAGCTGATACTTCAGATGGGCTGCTGGTGGTTGTTGGTGGGATAAAGGTGGGCATCTTGCTCCAAGACTCAGTTCATCCAGTACAGCTCTTACCTCTCTGCTAGAGCTCCACGACTTACCTGTTGCATACCTAGGGCGAGGCAGGTAAATTGACTGGGTCTAAAACGGTCTGTCCAGAAGAGTGTCCAGTCTTCTCTGACTTGCCAGTTCATAATACACATTATTGTCCAGTATTCTCAGTCACTCCAAATACTTAAAAAAAACCTGTGTTGGTTTGACATCGATGACGTCGTTCATAAGAAGCTGCAGGGCTCAAATCGTTTTCTGACTTTTGCTGTCACAATCCTTTTGTGGACCGACGTAAGCATTTGCTTCCAAGCGATTGTTTAAGTGTTTTTCAAATAGACAGATTCAGTGAAGCCTGGAGGATCAGTACTTCACGGTGGGGTTCCTGGCTCAAGTCTAAACAGTCCTTCAACCCCCATGCTGCGATGTTTACCTCCTGTATGGAGGATATATCTTCAGCTCCCATGCTGTCTTTACAGAGCCAAAGCCAGGCTACTTAACCAGGTTGCTTGGGGTGCATCCTCCATTTGTCATCTGCTAAATGAGGACGGGCAGAACGAGTCTGAACACCCCCCTCAAATGTTGGCATAGCCAGACTAATCACTACATGATGTTGAGTGCCTTTTGAAGTTTCAGCATCATGACCAAGGGTTCAACTTTAACCCCCTGCTGCAACTCTCTGCCAAGCTAAGTTAGATCACTTTTAAAGTGTAAGTGAAACCCCTTTTTCAGCTCGAATTCTAACACTATGTGATAAAAAAAAGAACGCTTTTGGCTGAGGGCTCTAGGAAGGGAAGGGGGTGTGTTCTTCCCATACCACCCACGGGAACTTTGTGATAGTTTTTTTCTACCGTCGTTTTGTATGAGCGTTATAATGAGCGATTTTGGAAATGAAATACCCGGGAAGCATAACCCTCTCTCAGACACGGACATCAAAATCAACCGCTGCTAAGACGGAGCTCCACACCTCCACACACACCTAGCCACCGGTGTCCCTTTGTCATGACATTGAAGAGTATACTAAGAGGCACTTTGACGTCATGAAAATAATGCGATCTGCATTCGGAGTAGAGCAGAACTTTCACAAACTGGTTGGGGTAGACTTGCAAAAACATAGGATTTTACTCCTGTTTTTTCTTTATGATGGTCTTGTGTAGCAGACAAATCTACACCCATAACTGTAATGTGTAAACCAATGGAAGATTATATATTTTTTTTATTTCAGTAACGGTGATAAAATGGCATGGATTACTATGTTGAAGATCATATAAGACATGTTTAAAACCCCAAATAAACGATTTAGGGTTCACTGCCCCTTAAAATGGTATTGATCTCAAATGATGAAGGACATACCGATGGTGGATAAACAGATGTCCGCATTGGCTAGAACACACACACACACACACACACACACACACACACACACACTTGCACACTAAAAGCTGGCGTCTCTTTAAAAGATCAACATGCAAAGTTTATCGAGCAATTTGCCGTCTGGATACTCCAAAGTGCTTTAAGGATAATCAGGAAGGTACTCAGATTGTTGTACCCGGATCTCGTTTCCACTGATGTGTGCTTATCTAACACTTTCATATTTCCTTCCCCAGAATGTTGTGATCTAATAGAGGTCCTACAGATTGCAAACACAAGCAGTCATCGATCACCACTTCAATCGACACCCGCTGATTGGAGGGGGGAAAATAACAAGGTCTCTGGCCTGGCGCCTCAAAGTATCATGCTACCCAGAAAAGCCAAACTGTAAAATAACACTTTGGGTTATTTTAGCAAAACAGTGGGAGAGGGAAAGAAAGAGAGCAAAAAATGGAGAGCATTGGGAAGAGGGAGAGTAAGAGCATAAGGGGAGGACAGGGAGAAGAGAGGAAAATAAAGGTGTGTGTGTGTGTTTGGACCTTTCCCTCACCCCAAGTGTACCTCCATCACTAGCCTGTGGCCACCAGCTGGTGGGCCTGCTAATCCAGGCACTGCTTCTATTGCAGAGTGTTCCAACAGCTCAGCTTCTGACTGGCTCCCGAGCCTCGGGTCAGAACTCCTATCACCACCGCTTGTCACTAGTTTATCTTTCTGTGAGTTTAGGATTGAACTTGGTCGCCATTCCCTTTATTTTTTGTAAGGCCTTTTCTGGAAGGATAATGGTGGGAGGGGGGGGGGGGGGGACAGTTTATTGGGAGTTTGTTTCAAATAATGTCTTTATTAAGGGTAGCTTTAGCCAGTGTGGTTAAAAAAAGCTATTTTCCAGAACGACAGTCAGAATACTATTTTACCAGCATTCAATTTATTTATCTATAGATTGTGTGGACGGCGGCGTCACATCAAGCTCATATTAAATCATTGGCCTTTGAATGTTTTAATAATTTAAACTCATTACAATAGGCTTGCCAAGTTATGTGACTCCTTCTAAACACCCAGACGGCTGGGTTAAAAGCACATTATGGGGGCATGAGGCGCATGCGTGTGTGTGTTGTTTATATGCTATATGATCAGGTGTCTCTTCCTTATCAAACACATGGAGATGTATTGTGAAGCCAGCCAAGCTGCCCCTGAATTATTTACACATCTACTCTGCTAAGTTATCACCTTTCAGGAATAAAAATAGTGTGTGTGTGTGTGTGTGTGTGTGTGTGTGTGTGTGTGTGTGTGTGTGTGTGTGTGTGTGTGTGTGTGTGTGTGTGCGTGTTGTTGTGTATGTCTGTCTGTTGTTGTGTATGTCTTTCTTTTTTATTAGTGTGGGTGTTTTAATGTGTGTCTGTTTAGTGTAGAGTGTGTGTGTGTGTCAGCCTGTCTGTTTTGAGTGTGTATGTGTGTTGTGTGTCCTTCTGTCTGTTTATCAGTGTGTGTCTGTTTATTAGTGTGTTTTCTCATGCTACTTTGTTTTGCGGCAAACTGGCAAGCATAGCCTCGTGTAGCAGATTGGTCAAACAGATTGTGAGCTAAAATGCTTGCTTCTAC
The DNA here is from genome assembly GCA_026745465.1 of Lota lota. Classification (NCBI taxonomy): domain Eukaryota; kingdom Metazoa; phylum Chordata; class Actinopteri; order Gadiformes; family Lotidae; genus Lota; species Lota lota. The sequence continues at coordinate 5,999,105 of JACYXH010000826.1, forward strand.
TCGGGGATTTTCAAAGCCTTTATGCAGTTATTGTATTCTTTTTTTGTTAGAATGATTTTAAACTAATCTGATACCGACTATAGCTTGTTGTGTAATTGTCTCATTTTATACTTTACACTATACCATGCCCCAAAGCCATGTAATCAGGAGGCCTTGATTACAGCGTGCATATTTAATGTAAAGATGCTCATATTGTCTTCATGTTATTACAGTACCATGCGGTAAAAATACATTTGACAGTGTTCTTTGGCGTTTGTCTCCGCTGTGTTCGTCAGAAATGCAACATGGCCTTTTTCTCTTCTTCTTCCTTGCAGTCGGTGACATTTCCTGGCTCGTGACCTTTCTCCATCCTTTGGTAACTCTTCCTCTACTTCTCAGTGGATCACTGCAGCCCATCTGTTGGTAAATGGTAAGTCGACAATCATGTTTTTCTTGATCTTTTGTTCATTCATTTTTCAGCACTTTTGTATTACTAGGATTTGATTGCACTTTTCAGTCAACATAAGATTCTAAAGCTGAGTTTGATGACTGGAGTCTCCCATGAAGCATTCCAACAGATTCAAACTATGTAATTAATGGCCCTTGTGAAAACAAAGCAAAGCAAACACGCAGCTTTAATCGTAGATATTATTAATTCACATTAATTAAAATGGTAATCAAACATTAATAAATGCCCTTTTTACTCGTCTGGCTCAGAATTTTAAAGAATATTTTTTGTTTTTTGGTCTTAAGAACGTGGTCGTTTTGGAAAGTTATCCAAGCTGTATGTGTTAAATACGGATATAAAACCAATCGCTGATATAAAAGGTGTCTTCCTTTTGAAGTACGATTTCATTCATATTTTGTTCCCCCCCTAAAACAAAGGGATTTATCACAATTCACAAGACCCTACTGCATTCCTGTGCACCACAACCACGATGCCTTGGGTTTTCATCACTACTCTAATCAACATAATTGGAGGTGATGGTGCCAGGGTGGAGTCCAGCTCCACTGTCTTTGCACACCCATCTTGGCGATGGAGGGGCAGGCTGTCTTCCTGTTCCCGGCCGGGTGGAAAGGTGTGGACAGCAGAGGACAGGGCCAAGGTGCACCTCTGACAGACTCCCCTCCTGGGACTAATAACAAACAGATGGCCGGCCAGATGTGGGGTGGCTGCGACCTTGGTCACCACGCAAGGTTAACGCCACCCACAACCTGTCTTCAAGACAGCCCCTGATGCGCACAGACATGGAGGCGGCCATTTTTCTTTCTTTCTTTCTTTCTTTCTTTCTTTCTTTCTTTCTTTCTTTCTTTCTTTCTTTCTTTCTTTCTTTCTTTCTTTCTTTCTTTCTTTCGTTCTTTCTTTCTTTCTTTCGTTCTTTCGTTCTTTCTTTCTTTCTTTCTTTCTTTCTTTCTTTCGTTCGTTCGTTCGTTCGTTCGTTCGTTCGTTCGTTCGTTCGTTCGTTCTTTCTTTCCTTATTTCTTTCTTTTTTTCTTTCTTTCTTTCTTTTCTCTATTGCTGCGTTTTTTTTGGGTTACCTTGCCGATCAGTTTAGTTTTGAGCCATCGCGTTGTCCTGTCAAGTCTGTATGAGTCGTCCAGTTTGTTTTGATTCGCCAGAATAACCACCACAGTTGTAATATTACTGTGACTGTGCAGCTCTGGGACCCGGAGGGAATAGACCAGACATTCCTACGCTAGGACCGCTAAACGGAAAAACAGTGAAGCACAAACACAACTCATTTTAAAGCACTACAGCGCCTGTTTACCACTCTAAAAAAGCACTGGCCCGGCACCAGCAGCCCCCTCTTCCAGGGTTAAGCGGTATGTAGCCATGGTGCTGTTGAAGTTAAATGCATATCTAAAAATGAACATAAAGCACTGATGTAAGTATGCGCAGGGGTGCTTATTGGGCCGCGCGGCTCGAAATGTGGCAAACTTTGATCCGTGGTTTGATTGGCTGACAGCGGCGTGGCCATGACACCGCTCAAACAGCAGACTGTGAGCACAGAGGCTGAGAGAGGCAGCCAAGAGAGGCTGGAGGCAGTAGGAGCCATAGCAGGCAGCACAGCAGGGGAGGGTCCTATGGGGTTCATACTACAGAGTCATGATCAGAGCCTGGAAACAGGCTGGTAAGGAGGAGGATGGGGGGGGGTAGAGGTGGTCGTGGAAAGGGGAGGGAGGGGAGGAAGGGTAGGAGGAAGAGGAACGACGAGGAGGGAGGCGAGGCGGTGATGGTCGTGAAGGTGGAGGGAGAGGAGGAGGAGGAGGAGGGATGAAGAGATTGTGGAGGAGGGGGAGGGTGAAGGGATGAAGGGAGGGTGGTTGTGGTGGTGGCCGGAGGTGTCAGGAGGATAATTGGGGTGAGCAGATCTCTAGGGTTGATATGGCAAAGCTTTATTAAGACTAGTGAAGTCCGATGTCTCTCTCTCTCTCTCCCCCCCCTGCCCCCCTCCCCACTTCACCCACTTTCTCTTTCTTTCCTTTCTCTCTTATTCCTCTCTCCCTCTCTACAACTCTCTCTCACCCACGCATGCTTATAAACCAATCTTCAGTTCTGCCGTAGCCCTGCACCAACAAAGAGATGGAGGGCCAAGTTGTCCTAGATACGACAATACAGCCCATTACTACAAACCCACTGATGGGCAAGTGGCAGATGTTGACGTATGTTCTTTCTCTGGCTGAGCGCCACGCTGCTAGCTTTTGTATTGGCGATAAGCGTAGACTTGCTATTATGTGGATCACATTGATTGAGATTATATAAGCCTCAACATTATTATTATTATCATCATTAGGACTCAAGCACACCATACGGAGCCTAATGGGGGAAGGTCAGTGCAAGATAACAGTGGTCAGGGAATATATTACGTCTGATCCCTGGGGAAATGTTGTTTTGGAGGACATTGGGAACTTTCGTCCTCTTCCATAAAAATATACCAAATATATTTAAAAAGAAAATCCAACACAATATGTCAGCATTGACTTTGAAATGGGAGTCAAAAAGAAGTTGATGCTAAATACATTACAAGCATATTTAATACTCTGCATAAGTACACAAGTAAACAAATGGAGCTAAAGAGGATTATTAATAAATTGAGGTATATTCGATAGATTGAATGTAGTGGTTGAACAATGTCAGGCTACAAACAAAGCACCTTGACATGTTGAAGACCCTAATGAATATCCAACACTTGAATCCTGTATTACTCAGATTCATTATACATTTCTAAACAAGGAACTTGCCTGCCCCTAGTTTACCATAGTGTGTATTCCCATCTTTTTTAACTCCATGAGTGACACTACAAAGAAAATGTGTGCCAAAAGCGGTGTTTGTGGTTATGGGCAAAATGACTGGTATTTCTTTCTTAGCCCAAATTGGTTTCTAATCCTTCTCTCTCCCAGCTCTGGTCAGCGGGATAACTGTATGTTTACACCACCGCCGCCCAGTAAATAAGGAACCCCGCTCCTTCTACCAACCAGCTCCCTGCCTTCCAGTCCACTCCAGCAGGGGCCGGCTAATCCTCTTCCTGGTCGCGGTGGAGGGATGGCAGGGTGTCCCAAAGCCCATCGCTGGCCGGACTTCAAAGACCCCAGTGATACAAGGGGATTTTGAAGGAGATGGGCAGGGGAAGGTGGGAAAGTGAAGTCCAGCCATAAGCTCTTGGTGGTCTGGGGGGGGGGGGGGGGGGGCATCACCTTAACCTTCTCCTTCTGGACGTTCCCGAGGTGACGTTGGCAATGTCCATGGGGGGGGAAGAGGTTCTAATTGGAAGGACATGCAAGCTGGGTCGCCAAGCGTCTGTAGCCATGTTGGCGCCATGATGGGGTCTCATCTGTGAATTGTTATTTTCCCATTAGTTTTTCAGTCCCTTTACGACGCTAAAGCCCTACAGGGGTGTAACCTGGCAGGATGGCAGCCGCGGAACGTACTGGAATGAAACTCTGAGCAGCTGCTGCCAAGTCGGACATGCAACGACAGGAGAAATTGTTAAAACCTCCTTTCACTTGTTCATGTAGAAAAAAGAAAAAAGGAAAGGGAGTGCCATCTGTTTTTTTTAACTTTTGCCCTCACAAGGCTCTGCTTTTGTGTTTGACTAACTAAAGTTGTTTTGTCAGTTGAATGAGGGTTTGGGCTGTGATGTAAAGACTTATGTTTGAGAGAGGGAGAGAGAGCTCTCCTATTGATGTTGCCGTCTCTCAATGGTCTAGCTCAAAGCAATTTCATCCTGTGTTTATCCCTCGACAGAATGTGCACCAATGATTGGAGTTGGAATGCCTGTGGATGCTCTTTCCAAATTAGAATCTCAGATAGAGGATTTCTTGATCAAAGCTGCCAGTTTAGAAACAGGTCTGAGTTTGTCTCGACGTTTCCCACGACATAGTGAATTGTTGTTGGCAACGCAAGCTCGTTGTTTTATTTGAGTGAGTCGGGCAGCGTGTCTCCCATGCTGACAAATAAATAGTGAAAAAAATGTTTTTCAGCTGTGACACTGTGGTTGCAATATTGCACCGATAACAAAACTGTACAAATTTAAATTGGTGTCATTAATGCAGTACAGTTCGAATTAAGGGTCCTTTATATCCCCTTTCTTCCCAAGGTGCGAAAGCTCTCTGTTGCTTGATTCCACTTTGTTAGTACCCTACACCTTATCAGTTGCCCCTTTAACTACTGGTGCTAATCAAGTATATTTGTTTCCTTTTTAAAAGTTAATAAAAGCGCCTTCCACATTTAAGGCTCTTTTAGTATCTTGTTTATTGCAAAGACTGCTGTTGAGTTTCCTCATTGGGAACGGCTCCCCCCGCTGTATGGAGATGGAGGAGGCCGCGCCGAGTGATCTGCTAATTATCTTAAGTGGGCTTGTTGGGTCGTAGATCTGTTGTGTTTTCCCTCTGTGGACGGCCGGACGGGATGCTGTCAATGACTGCTGTCCACTCAGCCAGACCCTGGTGCACTCTGTCCCTGCCTTCTGATGACTGAGGCAGGGAGACGTCAGTACGCCACTTAATCCCTCATCCATCAGTGGAGGTTAACCCTCCAAGCTGGCGCGTCACGATTTAACCCAGCAAGGGGAAGATTGTATTGTTAAATACTCAACGAGCGGATTTAATTATGGTTCATTTCATCCCGCTCCCAGTTCAGTCCCGTTTCAACGTCATTATTTCATAGATGGAGCTGAAGTCAATGTTGATGCGTTTTGCTTGTTGACTTGTTTTTCCTCAAGATAAATTGCTTTACAGACCTTCAGAGCAATAGTCCAGCGGTTGGGATCATTGGGTTCAACCTCTCTCAGTAAATGGCCTCATTCTCTGCAGAGGTTTGGGGAAGACGACAGATGACAGTTCGCATCGATCGCGTGATCTGGGTGCCTTTTGACTGCTGATGGGGATGCTGTAGGTAGCACTACAAGAGTAGCGGTTAGCATAATGTTAACAGCGCTCCTTTGGATGTTATGTTGACAGTGGAGCACAGCAGTTTGTTTAGTCATTCATTCAGTCATTCATTCGTCCATCAATCCATGCTTACCTGTAGTTCTGCTTCCTCTCATTGTCTTCCTTGCTTAATATGACCTATTTCCAAGATGAATGGGTAATTATCAATGGCGACAACTGCATCAGAAACATGTATGCTAATGTTATGCATTGCCAGTTAACGCCATCTTCACATTTTCTCACCCTGTTGTCTTTTTCTCAGTTGTAGAGGAAGTTGTGCTGATTAGAAGCACATGTAAAATAACATTATTTTGTTCAATACAGCCTGAATATGTCTGAAAATGGTCTTACAAGGTTAAAAAGTAGATTTTCACTTACAGTTGGATTGCCCCAACAGTGTTACATGGTCTCCATAGCGATGTTGATCTGTTTAGGGTTATAATATAATTGTTTCTGGCTAATCTATACTTATTGCAGACCGCACACTGTGACTGGCTGAAATTATATTCAGCGGTTTATCCCAGTGGCTGGCTGCTATTTCTCATAATTAATGTTTACGAACTCACTGGGTTAAACATTAAGGAAGATCGCTGCATTAATCGGCAACCTATGCCCATCTAAATGGGTAATTGCGAACTGGTTGCTGAGAAATAAATGAATGCTCTCTCAGCGGATTTAATGGAGTCACTTCTTTAGATCTGGGGTCTCTGCCTTGCATATTAACCAGGAAGGGTTCCATCTCACCCCCCAAATACATATTCCATATAAATGCATTTTAAACATCCCTTACTGAGGATGAGAGTATACGGTCTAGTGTGTACAGACATTAGTCTGGTCATGTTCCCTCATGTCTACTGTAGCTATATGCAGTCATGCTGCATGTTACAGCAATTCACAGGGTAAAATACAGATAACGTTCCTATTAGGTCAGAGGCCGGCACACACTTATTATTAACAGGTTGCGTTGTTGGTATTATAAAGCATAAATAGGCAAGTGAAGACGGTGATTAATTTTTTTTTTATTTCCTCACTAGCACGAGATGAACGTAATTGTTTTCTACTCCGATGTTTCTTGTATTAATCGGCACCACTGAGCTTAAAGCAGGGCTAGTGATCCGTGATCGATGACCTCCTGGTGAAGGCAGCAGACGCTGGTGCCCAGGTCCAATAGCATACCCCTCTGTTCCTTCACCCCCCCCCCCCCCCCTCGTCATTTACCCTCTGTTACCCTCATTATAATCTCCAACTCTCTGTGGGTTGACTAATTGAGTTCATCCTCAGTCACTTTTGCCCCAACAATCTCAGTCATGTTTATTTTAACAACTTGAAGTTATGCATCTTGAAAAGCACTTCGGAAAGCGTTAATAAATGGCAACATGGATTTAAAACATTGAAATGTTAGCAAGACTAGCAAATAAATACACAAATGATGCCCCACCAAGTACCAACTAAACCACTTGGTTGGTATTTAGAGTGCAGTATTCTCAGCTGAAATTTAGCACTGGCCTCTGCCAAGGATTTTAATCAGTCGTTTCCACATCCTTCTTCTTACCCACGGTGCAATGTGTGGTTCTAATATAAGGAGCTAGAGCCCAAATTACCTTCTCTCGTCGCCTTCGCAAAAGACACATTTTTATTTGTGCAGTGCAGATTTTCTGCCTCAAAAGCACCTGGGTGTCTTTCTTAGAGCTGATGGGGTGTGTAGAGGGAAAGGGGGTCCTGAGAGAAAGTAAGTACAGCAGAGAGAATGAAGTTATTTGGGGAGGTTGGAGTGGGGTGGGGGGGGGGGGGGGGGGGGGGGTGCTGATTACCATGAGCCAGCTTCAGAGGGAGTAGGAGACGGTGGCATGGATGATGGATTTTTCCTCCTCCCTCGGTAGATGGCAGGATCCTCTTCAAGAACATATTCGTGAACATACACACACATGCGCACACACAAGCACGGCACACATGAACGCCCAAAGACACTATCAATCTTCTCATCGTGTTTGCGGCTATTTTCAATCTCTGCCACTCTCTGCTTCTTCTCATAGTCCCTCGCCCGCTATATTATTTATTTCCCTCTCCTCTCCTCCACTCTCACTCACATCTTCTGCTCTCATCACCAGCCTCTCCACCTTCTTCAATATGCCTGTGATTGGAGAACACACAGCATCACTGAACCAATCTCATCCCTATTCATAGACTTCCGAGTCTCTCTTTCCCTCCCTCCCTCCCTCCCTCCCTCCCCCCTCCCTCCCTCCCTCCCTCCCTCCCTCCCTCCCTCCCTCCCTCCCTCCCTCCCTCCCTCCCTCTCTCCCTCCCTCCCTCCCTCCCTCCTTCCCTCCCTCCCTCCCTCGGCCGCCTCTTCCTTTGTACCTCTCTTCTCCTTTGAATGCTTTTGTTGAGCTTTTAAGTCCCATGCACCTATCCGGCTGAACCTGCCTACCATAAAATGTTGACACGGCATCACAGGCAAAAAATAAATAAATAAATAAAACACGCGTGGTAAGCGTTTTAAAGCTAGTCACGGTCTAACCCCCCCCCCCCCCCCGCCCCCACACACACACACACACACACACACACACACATACACACACACACGAACACACTCCCCCCCGTCTCCTCTCTTGTAATTACTGCTGAATCCAGCAGCTATGGGAGGCTTGTGTGGCTCGGTCGAACCGTCATTACTGACAATCCTCCAGCCTTTATCTGCCATGTGAGGCTCAGACAGCCTCGCTCTGCAGGGATGAGTTGATTGGCTTACTGGGAACTCGAGGATAAGTGGTGGAGGGGTGAAAAAAGATGATCAGAGGAGAAGTAGAAGCAAGGCAAGCAGAGGTTCCTCACGAGTGTGTGTGTGTGTGTGTGGGTGGGTGGGGGGGGGGGGGGGGGGTTGAGATGTGATGCAGTTCAGGTCCTCGACACACAGAAAGAGGTTTTAGATGGAGAACTGCTCAAAATGCAGCCGAAAAAAAAAACACATCTCCGCCTGGGTCTCCATGGAGATCCCTTCTCTGAGAGTCCGTGTGCACCTGGCTCCCTGCGTCTGAACAGCAGGATCCCAGCGCTCCATGACCTCTCTCTCTCTCTCTCTCTCTCTCTCTCTCTCTCTCTCTCTCTCTCTCTCTCTCTCTCTCTCTCTCTCTCTCTCTCTCTCTCTCTCGCTCTCTCTCTCGCTCTCTCTCTTTGCTTTTAAACTCTGGAAGTTGTTAAGGACTGGAGCCAAGGACTCAACGTGCATTTAAATGAAGAAAGAAAAACTTGCACAACAAAAACAAAGAACGCGTGGAGTACGGACGTTCTTCACCCCTCAGCACACTTCCATTTATGACTATGCCAGAGAGTGCAAAAGAATAGCGGTTTATATATATATTTTTAAAGGCACTTGTAACTTTCCCCCATTCTGAGGTCTAGAAAGAAAACTGTGAAACAACAAACAAGCGGTTAGCATGTCTGCAGCATATACCTTTTCTTTTTCCCTTTTTCACACAGCGACTTTGTGCTTCTCCGTGCCATGGAAATGGCGGGGCTAAATCGGTCCCGGCGTGGGCGTGTGATTGCATGTGTGTACATCAACCTCTGCGACTGGTAGGCGTGGGGAACTGCACTAAATGGGAGGAAGAAAAATCGTAAGCGATCTGTCGGGAGCAACTACAGCTCAACAGGGGGGTGTAGTGGGTGTTCTCTGAAGAAACTGCCCCTATCAGCCTGCCAACATCCGGCAGCAAACCAGATCATTTGGTGCAGCTAGGATCTGGCTTTTAAAAAGTATAAATGACTTTTAAATACAAATAAATGGTGGTGATAATAGTATAAATGAGAGTAGGAAAAAACTGGATGTTTATTATGCAGGAGATAGGTTTGGGTTGGGTTTGATGGCATCAAAGTCGAACGGAAATGAACGAAGAAGAACAACAACCCAGAGTTTCAGAATGGGATGGGGGGGGGGGGGGGGGGGGGGGCAACTCGTGGAGCGAGAGAGATTGCTCTCTGTTGACTTCTGAGAGGAACCCAGGCGAAAAGTTCAACAAGTCACACGCTCTCTCTCTCCATCCCTGCCTCCGCTTTCTCTGTCCTCTCCCCTTCAGCCTTTTCTTTTCACACCCATCTGTATCATCCCCAGATGTGTGTGTGTGCATTTGTGCACAGACACACACACACACGGCACTCTTGTCCTCCCCTTTTCAAATGGTAATGGATCTCTACAGACCAGAAGCGCGACGGTTCCTCTCTGAAAATACCGGGGTTATGGAGTGTGCGTTCCAGGAATATATTCTCTCAGCCAAAAACCACTTCTTTTGCGCACGGCAATATTGGCTAAAGGTCTAATATGGCTGTGGAGTTATTCTGAGTTGTGAAACACACAAAAACATTTCTGGGCTCTCAGACAACCACAGAAGACAGGGAATGCCTGTCGGCTGTTGGTTCATCCTCCAAACCCTGACAGTTGTAGCTAACAAAATGGTGCCTGACGAATGCTAACAGGTCAATGCAACACGTGACCACATTAGTTTCAAGTTATGCGCCAACGGTTTTGCTTCCTACGGCTGTTTATATCCTTTTAGTTTGAAACATGGGCCCATTACAGGTGAAATGGTATTTATATTGAGAACGGGCGAGAAAGACAACAGCCACGATTTAAATGCCATCATTGTTTAATCAAGATGAGAAACGGTTGACTTCACTGGCCATTTAACCCAATGCGTTTGGCCTTTAGTTGGATCATGCGACAAACAATTGGCATGCACTTTGCAACCGCTAGATGTTTTTTCCAATATTTATCTTTGCTCTATGAAAAAAATTATTTTTTATCTGGTTGGGTCATGTCATAAAATCCCTGACTGCTGACAGGCATGCTGGAACCTGATTAGCTTAGAACAGAGCATTTACTTCACCAAGACAAAATGGAACATGTCTGGCTGAAAACATCAGGACAAATCCGATTTGCGACGAGCTCCGCCAGCAGTAAAAGACCAATGTAAAACCAGCACACACTACTGCCTTCGGCTCTCACGGTAGGAACACACTGGGCTAGCGGTGTCATGCTTTATTTTCATTATAGGTCAGCAGGGGAGACGTCTACCTGTTTATTTGTTTACAGAGCCATGGGTGGTATTTGGATCTCCATGCAATGAAAACTGGTATTTTCTATTCAGAGTAGAACCACTGAAGGTCAACAGCTGTTGTGTTCTAATGTAATTTCCATAATATATCCGTATCCATGATATGCCTCTGAACATTGAGAGGTTTTTAATGGGCAAATCCAGGGCTATTTAAAACTAAGAAACGATAGGAGTCATTGACTGTAGGTTTTTCAATTACTGCTACTGCAGTTTTTTGTATATTGTGGCGTCTGAAAAACAGAAAGGCAGAAAACTAATGTCCCAGTTTAATAAAATAATGATCACTGCCTTTGTCCTACAAATTAAGCTAAATGGAGCAATATTAAATTGCATTGACAGTAATGTTGTACTTTTTTTGCAGGGAATAATATTATAGGCTTATAGAACAACACTAGCACTATACACTAGTGTATTTCCTGAGAAATGGCAGTTTACCACCGATTTTAGTTCCCACACACAATGCAAAGCCATCGCATGAGACCAATGACCCTACCTGGTTACCTGTTGCCGTTTCTCACCAGTCACCCTGCCAGAGTATTCCCAATACTACCTTTTGTAAGGATAAACACTAAGACAATTTTAGTGAGTGTAGTTCAGATTTCCCAATAAATTTCTACCATGATATGCTGTCAGTGGTCTGAGATCACTTGGCATGCAGAGGAGAACAATAAATGCATCAGGAAAAAAATAATAAATTGACATATTACAGCGTGTTTGTGCATGTTATGCCGTGCGTTTCCTAGCCCGCCTTGGCTTCTGCGCCTCCACCGCCATCACTACACCACAGATGGTTTAACCACCACTGTTTTAACCATGTGCACCACAAACCCACCATCAACACCTTCCCTGAGATTGGAGGAACGATGGGGAGCGGTTTTTGGTTGGTGGTGACCCACTCTCTCTTGCTGTGTATTTCTTGTTTAATGTTCTGAAGTCATTTTGGGTGAACTAATTAAATATGGCAAGATCAACCAGGCAGGGCTTGGCTAGGAAGGAGTGCATCACCAAACCGGTTTGGAAATGAGGGTGTGTGCGGCTTTTCTTTATTTCCTTTTTATAAAAAGATTGAACCACCTTTTTTCTCTTTACACATTCCCACACCTCCCTGTGGACTGGGAACGTAATTGAATGCTGCGTGAAGCTAATGTTGCTAAGCTGCCTGTAATTTATGGGTGGTGGCGGCCATGGGAAAAATCGTTTTTCTACAGTACAGTGAACTCTTGTCCTGAACACTGGCACATCGCGCACGATGTGACTTTCCATGTTTGTTTGTTTTTGTCTCCTTCCGCCGTCGCTCTTTATCTCCCCTCTCCTGCTCCGCTCAAAACGCTGGCAGCTGCCCGTTTGCCGTCCTCTAAAAGCACTAATTGACTTTCCATTGACGCGCGCTGTAATTGGCTTTTAATCACCGCTTTACATCCTGTTTTGATATTCAAATCAGCGGTGTCAGCGGTGCTGGGAACCATGGTCTCCTGGCTGGTTGATGCAACAGTAGACGCTTCTGCGTATTGATCCCACACGTTGGAACGTCCCGCTCGCTCTCCTTGAGTGAGGAGAACACAGGCTGACAAGTGTGTGTGTGTGTGTGTGTGTGTGTGTGTGTGTGTGGGTGGGTGGGTGTGTCGGCACGAAATTCACAGCTCTCAAATGATGAAATCTGGCTGATATTATTTGACATTTGATGGATTTATGTCATAAATTCCCATTGTCATCATAAATTCCCAACCGCTCTACTTCAGGATGAACATCATGCAACAACAAGTCATGCCACGCCCACAACACCAAGTACTACACCCACAACCCAATGGGCCACACCCCCACAAACCATACCCATTACACAACACGCCACACGGTACAACGTACCACACCTGCATGGCCATGGACGTTGCTTTGTGTATGCAGTCGGTTTGTGGAGAAATATAGAAGCGGTGCGGGCACTTACATAACGCTGATATCTTTTATTTATAACCAGACCATCAAACAGACATGTGAACACGCATGAGTCAAAGGGTTGGATCGGCGAAGGGGTCGTGAGTATGCCGCCCGCAGCGAGGATACTCGTATGTGTTCTTTCCACACGAGGAAAGAAGAGCGAGCGGCGCGCTAGTCCATAAATCCAGGTCGAGGCATCCGCCTCCGTACGTTGGTCGCTCTGGATGGAGTTCCCATGCTCCCCCGCGCAGGGGCTGCTGCTGCTGCTGCTGCTGCTGCTGCAACTGCCGCCACCGTGCAAGGCCAGATGGGAGCCAATCGCGGCCTTCCCATGATACAGATGTCCTGGTTGCGCTAACCAATGGTCCCGTTCCGCCTGGTTCCACTCTGAACGGCAGAGAGGGATAGCCCGGGGTGCTACTGGGCTCGGGTTGTTACTCTACATCTTCCATGTGTTTGCGCCGGGCCTGCCAAATGTGTCCAATCCAATTAAAGGTTTTGGTTTTCTGTGCTGACTCTGCATACACACTGCGATCAGAAACTGAGAAGCCCTCGAGAAGAGGATTAGCTTGCAGAAGTATTGCTGTGCTTATTCGCAGACGTTATATTTTCCTCTGCTTCTTCTCTCACACACTAACTCGCACGGTAACCCTCTTTTACACTCTTGTCTTTTACACCGCCTTACCCACTCACACACTGTCTCACTTTCTCATTCGCTTTGTTCTCTCAAATACATACTCATAGCTCTTTTCTTTATTTCCTCTCTCCATCACTTCGCCCCATTCTTTCTTATCGCTCCATTCTTATTTCTTCTTACATTTTCTCTCGTTTTCTCTCAGTTTTGTCTCTTGGGGTGTAAGGTCGTGAACAGACAACCTGTGACAGACAAAATGTTGAAACACAAACTGCTAAACTAAAATGTCAACTGTTTAGCTCTTCAGACCTGGGCTCTGTCTAGTTCTTAGTCTCTTCCTTGCTGATATTAAGTATTAAGTTGTTTTCTGCATGCCATGGAAGAGTCTGGGTCACGCGGGTAATGCGCAGAGAAAGAGAGGTGAGGTGGGTGGGGGGTTGGGGGTACACTATTAGCCACTTCTGCAGACTCTCACCCCGTCTTCTAATCTTCTTACCAATTCTTGTACAACAAATGCTCTTGTTAAAATTCATCTATTTTCTTTGGCATGAATTCAGGTGAAATATAGTTTTGCCTTAACTGTCATTATGGCAGTTGATTCTGTCTGGGTCTTTACTGAATTTCTGAGTTTCCTTTTTCAGTTTTTTACCGTGGTAGAAAAGTGATTCATTTTTCATTATGTGGCTCATGTATTATTAATTCTGAGGGTGGCTTGTGAAAGAGGCAATTATTTTTTCAAGTGTCCTAAGGTGATGCTTAATATTCGCTGATAAATCCAAGCCGATTTTTGACATTGTTTTAAGTCGTAAGTTCTGAAAAGGTTTCAGGATATTACAGGAACAGCCAGCAAGTTCATTAAGAAATGCATTGCCCACAGCTAAACTTCAGGTGATTCATTTTGATAAAATGAACCCCCCAAAACATCCAAACTCAAAGTTGTGGAATCCCCTTTCCTTCTCCTTGTAGTAAGGTATGTTGATCAATAGTTTTATAACTTACATTTACAATGTCAATTCTGTGTTCCCACGCTCCGAATGATTGACTCTGAGAGCTCCTGGATGCATTGATTGATGCTTGCTTTGATACTGATCAATTGTAGCAGTTATCTAAGGGCACAAACAAAACCTGTGAGAAATAACATATGAATATGCCATAGTCATTATCCAGATCCCCTCTCAATATGCCATACACAATGAACACATGATTTTATATATTTTATTTGAAAGCATAGAATCACATCTAGGGCTTTTGTTAGACTAATCTACAATACTCCCGAATAACTGCCTATCAAAATAATTACCAGGTCCTAAAGTGAACATATCTTGTTTATCTTTTTTTTGTATTTACACAATTACGACATTGCCTTGCTGACTTGGTGGAGTTTGCAGGTGTCCGCTTTAGGGCTGTCACTTGCAATAATCGTCAGCATAATCGACTATCAACATAACGATTAGCGGCAGCACTGCACAATGGCATTACATAAGTGTTTGCTACATAAGCGCTTGCTAAACCCTGGGAGCCGAGGGGGTTGGGTGTGGAAGAAAGGAATGGAATGTGCCAGCACTGTGAGGCAACGTAAATGAGTAAAACCAATTTAGTTTAGCAGTTAACATGGATAAAATGTGTATAATGGATACTATTTAAGGGGCCCTATTTTACCACCAGGTGTGGGGTTGATTAGTCATTACAATATATCCGCTTGTGACAGCACACGTGAATGAATTATACCACACCCCTTTTTTATCCACACCTGGCTAAATAGGGGCCCTTAAATTTCCATATATAAAGTCTAAGCTTCAAGTACTTTATATGATGATATGTCTAACTCCCTCACCGTACTGTTGAGACCACCACTGTGAATGCTGGTCACCTCTAATACTATTCACTATTTACTTATTTAGCAGACACTTCTATCCAGAGTTACAGACTTACATTGAATTCTGATACATGTCATTAATGAACAGGTAGGGGTTATATTAGGCATCTTGCTGAAGAATGCCTACAGGTAGACTGCACTGGACATTTGGGTTCAAACACCTAAACCACTTGACTGTAGTGACTCTGGGGCATCTCTGACTCTTCTATTGGTGACCTCCATCCGAGTTGTCAATTCCTAATATCAGCCGTCACCGGAGCTATGCTGAGAATACCATTACTACTACTACTACTGCTTCTGCTGCACCACTGGAACCAGCTGACACCTGGAACCGTTTCAGCCTTGTTCTCTGCAATTGCCACGGTGATGGCCAGCCCCTGGCTCCTTCATAATGCGGCTTCTCTTCCATGTTGACCGGAGTTGGCTTCTGACATGTTTTCTGGTAGCGATGGTGGTACGGGGTGACAACTGAGAGCCACATTAGACCCATATTCGATATCAAAGTGCCACTGTCTATATTTTCCTCTTCGCTTTCTCACCAACTGGCACATCCTCACCTTTTTACAATGGCGAGATCAATCTTGTTTCTGCACAATTGCACAGATTGAAATCTCATTCTTAGAAAAAAAGGAATTGGAGAACAAAATATGTCTGGAAATGGAGACCATTCATCACAGTGTAAACAGCAGAACCGAAGGGCTGAGAGTGAGGTAGAGAGAGGTAGGAAGGGAGAGGGAGAGAGAAACAACTCTCAGGGTAAAGGCAGCAGATTGAAAATTGCTAGATAAACCTTAACAGACATCGTTTAACTTCAGTCTCTGCTTGTGTATTTTCCTGCAATATACTGTAGTCAAAATAGACCAAATAGGTAAAACATGTTATTTATTTTTTCACCCCATTGACGAATGCCTTTCCATTAGCGGGTTTGTTGCTATTTTGAATGTAGTGTCTAAGTGCAACATTCCGGCCTGAATCACTAGCTGCGTTAAGAAAGCTAATGACATGTGTTAGGGCGAACAGCTGTGATTGGTCCCCCCAGAAAAGGCAGGTGAATTTATTGAATTGCCAATATTATCAAATTGTTGCTGAGATTGGCAGTCGCGTCTGAGCAAACAACTCTGGTGACAGGATTGGGGTGTACAGAATTTCCCATTCAAATCTAAAAAAAAATCGTATAATTTCTTTTTCTTAGATGCATGAATCATGACCATTTGGACTGTCCTCAAAAGCCTCAAAAGGTTGAGTCAAAGAACAGAAGTCATCAGTCGGGAAACTATGTTATGTTAACTGTTATGTTTCTAAGATGCATCGCTACAAAAAATGCCATGTTCTCAATAAAGTATATATCCAACTCTTTGCAAAATAATTTTATTTTCATATTGTTCAGTCCAACCACTACCCTGCTCTGTAATTTGTAGGGTTGTTGATTAAAGAATGGCTAATGACAAAATAGTAACATAAAATACATATTTTTGGACACAATTCGGCATTTGAGAGACTACTACTTTATTTAGTTGTTTTATTTAGAGCAAAGTTAATATTTCTCACCATGCCTGATACTGTAGATGTTTTCCTTTACGCTACCAGTGTCCCAGCATTTCTTTGCTGAAACCCTCCATACCCCCCCCCCCCCCCCCCACACACACACACACACACACACCCACTGTTGAATGTTCCACCCCCGGTCAGTCCATTTTCCCGCCGTGTCAGCCAGCCAGTGGGTTGCCATGGCGATGCTGTCAGGCCTGCTTGACAGAAGGTGTGTCATGGTTGCCACGAGTTACAGTGCCTGCATTATTACATCCCATCTTGGGTTCAGCCCGGGTGATGAATATGTGCGGTGGCGTCCATTATGGGGTTGACTTGGTGTGTTTACTTACATTCATCAACTCTGTCTAGCCGCTATAGGAATACATTTGCTAAATGTGATTGAAACCGCAACCAGCCAATGAACGCATTATAATTACTTATATACTTTGGTGCTTTATTAATGGAAATCTTGAGCAACTAAGCTACTATGTATGCTAATTGTGTTTGCTAAGTGTAATGTTGTACGCTAGGAATATTTCACAGGGGTTACGGTAGGATTTTTTGTAAATTATTTTTGTAAATAAATCCAAGTATTGGAGGTATTGCAAACAAAATGTTAAAGCATAACTTAATATTTCAGATCTGTATTTCTTAGGTCTAAAATTGTCTAAATACTGAATGTATGACCGGTGTTGGATGTAAAATTATGCGTCATTGAAGTATAAAATACTGAGATTGTCAGACTTCCAAACAGACAAAATAGAAAGGTTTTGAGATGCCTCAGGGATTGTGGAAACCAGACTGTGGGGTCTGTGCGGGGAAGGGTGGTTTGAGGGGCTGAATACCTCTAGTTTTTACATGAGGACCCCATACTGTGCATCTTTAAAGGGTATGTGTTCCTCAACCAACCAGCAGAACGCTTGTTCTGTGCGTCTCTGCTCCTTGTTCATATCATTGTTGGTTTTGAGAAACCTAATACCTGCTAGATAATTCTGCACTCTGGTTGCTAGGCACCGCTTTGATTTAAATACTGCGTGTGTGTGTGTCTGTGTGTGTGTGGTTTAATTGAATACGGTACTCTGTATACAGGTGCAAGTGTTTATTCCTTGTAGTCACTTCAATTCAACCCCCCAGTTGAGGTGTGTGTGTGTGTGTGTGTGTGTGTGTGTGTGTGTGTGTGTGTGTGTGTGTGTGTCTGTCTGTCGCTTCAGTCGCCCTCAGTGTCAGGCCCATCAAATCTTGGACAATCATTGTTGGTTCGGGTGGTCTGTTAATCATCTCCGAAGTCTGAGTGTGTAGTGTACTTTTAAAGTGAGTGTATTGTGCTTTTTAGAGTGTGTATTGAGTGTGTATCGAGTGTGTATTGGACATTTCAAACTGTACTCCGTCAGCCTGTGGCCGTGTGTGCAGAACCTTCCTCAGCGATCGATTCCATAGCCCGTCTAACCGTCCGTCTCCCAGACCTCCGCAGTCCTCCAGGCCCATCCTCACCACAGGTTGGTCTTCATTAGACCCATCTCACCCCCGGCACCCCTTCCTCCTCTTCCTCCTCTCCTACTCCTCTCCACCCCACATATCTCCCCAGGCCAGCCTGGGCAGTAATATAGTGACACCTCAAACAAAACCTTTTATTTTAAACCTTCTTTGCAAAATCTCCGTTTTTGGAACCATTTGGAGTCGTAACCTTCTCTGGCTGCACATCAGTGATGGGCGGCATGGGCTCGTTTTGGTCCTGTTGACCAATCACAGCCACCGTTCCGCCGAATCTGTCAGGGCACAGCGGAGCAGTTGTGCTGTGTGCCCACACTGCATAGCTGGCTCGCGTGGAGGCCTGCCGGGGCGTGCATAACAATTACCCTTCCACCCCAGGAGAGAGAGAGAGAGAGAGAGAGAGAGAGAGAGAGAGAGAGAGAGAGAGAGAGAGAGAGAGAGAGAGAGAGAGAGAGAGAGAGAGAGAGAGAGAGAGAGAGAGAGAGAGAGAGAGAGAGAGAGAGAGAGAGAGAGAGAGAGAGAGAGAGAGAGAGAGAGAGAGAGAGAGAGAGAGAGAGAGAGAGAGAGAGAGAGAGAGAGAGAGAGAGAGAGAGAGAGAGAGAAAACACAGATAGAATGAATTGTGTTTGTTGTACCCGTTGTGGTAAACACTTGGCCAAGAACACTGTTTGACCCAGCAGCTAGTTTGGTTGCAGAAGTCTATGGGCAAACAGACGGTCAGATGAAATATACAATCATTGGTTTGTTTTAACACACATTGTAAAAATGTTGAACCTCTTTTTAATTTTCTTTAAAAAGAATCAATGACCGAGCGCTTCTGTAACTCGCCCACATTTACTGATTTAACGACTTTGGTGATTAATACATAAGGGCATACAAATACTCATATCAACAGTGTCTATCCTGACACACACAATCCGCAGAATACTAACACAACATTTAACAAACAATATCATGCCCCCTTTAGCTGTTTATCCTGGAACCACCATGCTCCCAGATCCCTCCAATCAGACGTAGTCATCGCGGTGGGGGCCGCAAGACCTGGGAAGCCAGGGTAGGAGTCGCGGCGCGGCGGGCATGAAGACAAATGCGCTCCCAGCCGGGTGTTAAGTGATGAATCGCAGGCTCTGGGGGGCTGGCTGGGGGCCCTCTGCTATGTAAGGGGGCCCTTTTCATCAATCACAAGTGTGTGGAGGTGGGTCGGGGCAGGGGGGCGCAGGGCACTGTAATTGCATGACAGAGCGTAGCAGAGCGTCCGTGTCCGATCCCACACCACTGCGTCTCAGGTGTTTGGGATTGTTTTAACCTCTGGATGGAGAGGTCCCACCCGCCCCATATAAACAGATTTGCAGGGACATCAAAGGAAAGTGTAAAGGGGTTTTGTTCTCCCCCTCCCCCATTTCCATGTCCTGCCCTGTGATTGGATGGTTTAGCAGTGTGTTTCCAAGGGTGCGTATCAAGGTCACGCTTGATGCGACGCCTGTGATCTCTCTCTCTCTCTCTCTCTCTCTCTCTCTCTCTCTCTCTCTCTCTCTCTCTCTCTCTCTCTCTCTCTCTCTCTCTCTCTCTCTCTCTCTCGCTCTCTCTCTCTGTCTCTCTCTCTGCGCTTGCCTGGGCGTGCACGTGGCAAGCTGGACGGATCCCCTCGCTGTTGCCTAGTCAACACTTTGGCGGAGCAGGAAATGAGTTTGGCGCAGGGCAGTGACCCCTCCTTCTCCACCCACCCCCGCCTCCAGAGGAAGAGTGGTGGAGCACTACGGTTGTGTGGTGTCTCTGGGAGAGCAAGAGAGCGTGGGAATACTATGTGTGCGTGTGTGATAAATTGGTGCTTTAAAGCTGTTTAAAGAAAGAAACGTCTGCCTTTTCTTTCTTATAACTGTGTTTTTATTTTGTCACCTGGACACTTGCGGGCACACACACACGCGTTCTTGTATGTGCCTCTTATTCAGTTTCTTTGCAACATCGGATTTATATTTAGTCCAAAGCAATGTAACCTCAAAAGGCCCATATATGGATACGCAACGCCTTTTCTTTCATGTTGCTGATCCTGCCCTCTCTTTAACCGGCGTGTCTTGCCCTCTCTCCATCTCTCTCGGCTCCCCACATGCACACACACCTCATTTACCCTGCACACGATCAATGAGTTGCAGCCGTGTGTGTGTGTGCCAGGTGGGGGGGGGGGGGGGGGGGTTACCTGGCTGTTTTGGCAGATAAGCCTCCACCAGCCCACCTGCGTGTATCCGCTTCCCTCTCTCTCCACCGCTACCCCAGTGCACGACCACTGCTTCCTGTTCTCTTCCTGTCCTGTGAGGATGATGGAAGGATTCCAACTCAGGGGAGAATAAGCCATCACTCCACTGATGTAAACACAACAAGGAAAAGTACCATAAGCTCGCAAAAGTTAGTGCTGTTGGCAGGGATATCGACAATAGCTTAGCGGATTGGCAGCCAACAATTAGTGGTGATTAAATTTCAAGGCACTTTATTCCTAGACTGCAGTGGCCTTCAACGTTTTACGTGGTGAATGTAAAGTAGACTAGTTTGCTAGCAAATATAGCTCTCTCCCCTCGCTCAATGACCACCGCTTGCTGTTGTGTTATTGTCCTTAATTATACATCATTGGTTAAAAACATGACAGCATCTTCTCTGGGGAGCCAATCAGAGCAGATGAGGATCGAGGGTGAAACACCTGCTCCATGGCCGCGGCCCGGACTTCCTGATGTAGACGCTGGGGACCGCTCTGGTTTTCCCCCCCTCCAGCAGGAAAGTAGTCCATTTCCTGTTCCTCTCCCAGACCATCTGTCTGGGTTATGTTGCGATACCTGCAGCAGCACCAGAAGAAGAGAGATTTCCCAGTGAAACACATCATGCTTAAGGGCAACAAACACTGCTGTTATTGTGTTGCATATTGAAAAGGAAATTGTGTGTGTGTGTGTGTGTGTGTGTGTGTGTGTGTGTGTGTGTGTGTGTGTGTGTGTGTGTGTGTGTGTGTGTGTGTGTGTGTGTGTGTGTGTGTGTGTGTGTGTGTGAGAGAGAGGGGTTCTCTATGCAATGAATCTTCCAGCTGACCCGTCACTGTTAGTCAGTCGCAGGACTGCGAAATTCCCCCCTAGAGACCAAGAAACCCTTGATGCATGCTCGCTTATTTCTTGATTTTATTGTTTGTAAATCCCTGACTGTTTCTTTTTCTTTTACTAATGATATTTACACACCATCCCTAGGTATTTCACTCACTCACTCAATCAAACACGGCAACCCGCTCCTACTATCCCTTGCAGGAGGTTAAGCATTTCCTGTTTGGATCCTGATTTCTTGGCTTGAATAAGAATCAGTAAATGGAGCAAGAGAGGGGGAGAAAGACAGACGGACAGAGAGTGAGCGAGAGAGAGAGAGAGAGAGAGAGAGACTGACCTCTGGTTTTCATAGACTCTTGAAAGGCTTCCAAGAATAGGAAAGGGCTATCTCAACAGACCATCTTGCTCTCTGTGCTTCTTGGCCTTGTTTGATGGTTTGCGTACTGGAAGGAAAATGAGTTTGCCAAGATTCTTCTTTTGTCCTCTCTGCGTGCAGCCCGGCTGCAGTGTATTTCTCCCGTGGCCCCACTAGCCTTTCCCTGGACACTTTTCATACATATTCTTTGTACGGACTTGTGGGAGGCATGGATATTTCTACTTATTGCCTTCATTATCTGGGAACAAATACACGACGCTGCCAACCACAGTTCACACAGCTGTAGTTTTTTTACATTTTGATGGCCGAGAGAGATGCATTCTGGGAAGAGACGAGGGGTTTGGACGTGGGTCAGGCTGACAATTGGCAGCGACTCAGAAACATGGAAGCACGGTTGTCAGCAGACTCCAAATACAAGAGTCAAGGCTGCCTAGCAAATCCATGCTCCCTACGATGGGTTCCAAAACATCCACCCCTTTGCCACTGGGGCTTGCCCGACTGTAGAGTAGCGCTCAGTACGGGCACGTACCCCGCATGTCGCCGGCCCTCTCCTTCAAACAATGCACGGTTGCCGGGCAAGCGGCTGGAGGACAATGAAGGGGGCTGGCGGTCTGGGTGCTGGACTGGAGGAGGTGTGGGGTCACTAGAGGTTGACAATGAGGGCTTTGAGTAGAGTTATGTATTTACAACCCGCCGTGTACAGTCAGGCTTTTGTCGATGGTGTTGTTATGGTTTGCGGTTTGGCACGTGGTCAAAGTTGGGCCAAGCTTTTGGTCCACGTATTCCAGGCATCTGGAGCTGCTGAATGACAACACTGGTTTAGACGGTTTGTTTTTTTCATGAATTTATTTTCTTACGTTCTGCAGTTAATTTCTTTTTCACTAATAAGTTGTGTTTTTCTTCTTAAGCAGTTGAGCTGATGCCGATTTGCCATTCTGCTAAATCCCACAATTTAATGCAATGCATTTGAAAAACATCAGATGTTCAATGAGGATGTTTATTGTTGCGTGCGGTGTCTCGCTATCGCTGGTATGGGGTCAAAGATCGGCTCTTTTGTCTTGTGTTTACTTATCTGTGCCAAGTAGCTTTTCTAAAAAAGAATTAACAGAAAGCAGTGGTTTCGGTGTGTCTTTGTTCAAGCAGCTGCTTAAGTAAAGAATTTAATCGATGGGAGGAAAGAGAGAAAAGTTATCCAAACACAGTGCAGGAACCCTGGGAGACAATGGTCTCCAGAGTTACCCTGGAATCCCTTCACGGGGATGTACTTCAAATCAAGACGAATTCCTCAAACCTTTACGAGGCTCATGTAAAAGGTTCTCTTGGGAGATGGAAAAGGGTGAATAAAAAAAAGTATTGAGAAAAGAACTTGATCCAGTATAAAGTATGATTTATTCACCAATACTGTTGAAAAGTATTGCTTGAGAATCACATGAATGAGGCATTGTTCAAAGGGAGTGAGAAACAACATGTTGTTGTACGCGTGTCAAATGCTTGCGAAAAGTCCAGAATTCTGGGAGTGATAATAGGATGGCCTATTGGGCAGTGATTCACCCCAAAGCTGGGTTTGTTGAATTGACTGCATTTAACAATCGCTGTTAAAATACAAAGCCTTTTTCAATACGAATTATTGTTGTAGTTACTTAAAAAAATACGGAACCTTCAGTAAAAAAAGCGTTTTTCCTCATAAAAGAGCCACCACACACAACTAAGCGAGTTTGTGTGTGTGTGTGTGTATATGTTTGTGTGTGTGTGTGTGTGTGTGTGTGTGTGTGTGTGTGCATGTGTGTGTAAAGCCACATCCAAAATGCACATGTTTTTTAGGAATCTGGCACCCTTGTGTTATACAGCGGGGTGACAAGGGGAGGCCAGCCATAGAATGTGACTCGGCAGGAAACGTCAGCGGTGCACATTCCGTGTCCCCGTGGGGAATGTGGTCGGATCCCCAGTAAACATACCCCTGGCTGAATGTGACTGACAACGCTAAGGGCCAGCAACCCACGCCAGAAACCGAGACTCTGCATAGACTGGGTTTAAGGACATTGTTTGGAAACCAGTAGTAAATAACAGTTTGAAGGCTATTTACGATCGATGTTTCACTATGTAGACATTTAGCAGGCGCTTTTACCCAAAGAAAATGACCTAGTTCCTTTTCTACATGCACGTTAATTTAGGAGCAGGTAGGGGGGGTGGCAACTTGCTGTAGATTTTGTGGTCCGAACCCAGAGCCTGGGTGTAAAACAACCCCCCCCCGTCCCCGTCCCCGTCCCCCGTCATGGACCAGGGATCCTGCAAATGGGTGCAGACGGACAGATAACCTTCTACCTGGCTTTCGTCAGCCATGTTTTAGTGTTTTGGTGGGCGTCGAGCTGCGGTGGTTTCAGCTGTCATCATTGTTACCATTCCAAGATGAGGCCAGACGCTGACCTTTTCCCTCACGCTTCCATTTTACATACCCCCCCCCTCCCCCTTCAGTCCCCTCGCCGTGAGTAGTGATCATCCCGCCGCTTTGATCCGACCCTCCGTCTGAAGAGTCACACAAAGCCCAATTGTACCGTCATTTATAATTTATTTGGTGATGGCACCCCCATCGTGGACTGGGGGATTGCGGGGAAATAAGAAACATTCCCTCTGCCTGCCGTGGAGATGGGGTGTGTACTGAAAAGCTCTGCACGCACCAGGGGGGAAACGAGCCGATCGGAAGCTTAAGAGCATGGCTTGTCAACCGCGTTGACACGGCAACGGCTGCTCATTATCCTCCCGTCTATGCTGGTCCACGTCGCCTCATTGATGGCTTCCGGATGAGGGCCTGGGGAAGGGGGGGTTATGTGTTCCAACCAAGATGGCCGTGCACACACGCACACACACACAGAATGAAATGTCGGCAGGAAACGACAAGTCTGACCTGTAATCCAGGATTTACCTGTCTGGTTGGATTCAGAGTCTGATAGGCAGACGTGCACAAGCCAATCAGAGACCTGATGGCTGATGATGATGACATCATCGCAGCCCCCCTCCACTGCAGGGTGAGCTCGCTGGGCTGCAGTGGGTTGGTGTCGATACCTCTGTGTGGGTGGGGTTGGGCGGGCTCCCCAACCTCACCCTGTGAGTGTGTGGTTGAAATCAGCTGGCGTTTGTGTGCCTCATGCGTATATGTGATGCAGCTGTTCGAGAATGCAGATCATTCTTAAAATGATTTTGCCAGAATTGGACTTTTATTAACTTTTTCGCCACACAAAAACAGCAACTATTTTACGGGGGAAACAAAAGGGAGCATCTATCACATTACAGAGATTATAATCTGCAGAGAGATTACAATGTAAATAGTTTTCAGATGCTTTGGTTCTCAAGATGCCTAGTCGTAGTCTGCGAGATAAGAATGATAGCCAGCCAGAACCCATTTCCTTTCCAAAAGGAACTTCTTACCACAAGAAGTCTTGACTGCATTTTAATGCCAAATAAATAAACTTTCAAGGTGTTGGTTGGCAATTTAACTATTCAACTTTTTTCAAAACTGCAATCAGTGATCATTGAATGCCCACTTTGTTTTGATTAAATTGTGTTTTGATTGAATCTCATGGGTCCCATGCATTTGTTTGACTACTGGCCACATTGATATTGAGCCGATGAGAACCATGAGACTCAATCAAAACACAATTTAATCAAAACAAAGTGGGGCGAGCAAAAATTGCTGATTGCCGCTTTAAGCGTTTAACCTTAGTCACAGTATAGTGCAGGACTAGTGAAGTGGGACGACAATAGATAAGTAAGAATAAATATATCAAAGCAACAAAAGACTTCCGATTTTTAATTACATTTTGGCAGAATCCCAAAGCAACACTATTTAAACTGCCTTACACATCTGCACTCCAGTAGTTGTTAAGTGACAGTGATGGCCTCCTGTGACCTTTAGAGATCATCAAATGGCGTCTTCAGCTGATGGCGATCTCGGACAGACAGGTTGTTTGCACGCAATTTAGTGCTCAGGCTGACATGCAACACACTGAACTGCATTCCCCACAGCAAGTAGACCAGACGAGTAGATCTCGCACGTACACACATGCATATGCGCACGCATGTACACACCAGGTCACACACACACACACATGCACACTTTCATAGACACACGCATGCTCAAATACACATTTGAAAACACACGCATTCATACACACACACACACATGGTCTCAGACACAGACACCCACATGTTCTTAGACACACACACACACACACACACACACATTGAAAAGCACACACGCACACACACATGTTCATATGCACACACATGCTCAAAGACACAGACACATACATGTACGCATACACAAACACACACACACACATACATACATTAAAAGACACACACACGGACCCAAACACACACACACACACACACACGCTCAAACACATCCCTCCCTCCCCCCCATGCGTGTTGTTGTAAAACAAAGCATGTGAAAACGGCGTGTGGGACATGAATGGGTTCTGACACATCCACACAGTGGCGCTCCAGTCACCGTGGGAGGCAGACAGCGTCTCATTGTCATCGAGGAATGCGACAAGAAAGCACTGTCAGTCTGCTGTCGTCCCCCCCCCCCCACACACACACACACACACACGTATAAGCAGACCTCAAATATGTACTTGTGCCCACGAGGATTTTCTTTTAAATATTTTGCGTGTGTGGGTTTGGAATGTTTAAACGTCGGCATCGTGGGAGGGTCATCAGTGGGCTGCCTTCTGTGTGTAATATGCTCTTTAATAAAGCGACAGCACCTGGCAGATTGGAAAGCAGAACGCATGTGGCACGCAGCCTCTCTCCCGCTGATTTATGAGCACACCGCCAGGCCCATTGCATTCTGGGTCCCCGATGGTGTCTGTCTGTATGATAAGCCAGGCCCACCTCTGTGGGGTTGCAGATGCATGTGTTAAGATTTACTGGTCCACTGCTATGTGTTGGAGGAGTGAGGGAGCAACAGAGAAGGTATTAAGTAAGGGAGGAATACTGTTGAGTGGCCCTACGGGACCTCTCGCTCAGATATTAGTTAAGCGATCCCCCCCCCCCCCCCCCCCCCCCCCTCCTCTTTTGGGATTTTGATTTGAGGGGGTGAGGGAGTATTTAAGGGAAAGGAGATGGCTGGTAGAAATTAATTTTTCAGCAACAACTGAATTTAAAACGTTACCTCTGTTTGCTCTGTAAACAGCATTATGCACAGAGGAACCCCAAACCATTTAATGTCCACCCCACCCCTCTCCCTTCCCTGTGCCTAACCAGAAGATTGCATCCATTTATTCAAAAGCAATTCTCTAGCAAACAATAGAGAGCCACGCACACGCCCGCACCTTGACGGCCCCGGAGAAGTGCTGGTCGGCACTTTCCACTCTGATCCACAGGTTCTGAAAAACCTGAGGAGAGGGAGGGAGGGAGCGAGTGGGTGGGGGTTGTTAGTAAGTTGGGGCGAAAGGTCAGAGGTCACGAAGAGCATCTCAGCCCAAAGATCAGCTGTCAACCGCTAGGAGAGGAGCAAAAATACAGAGTTACCGGTGTGGGGGGGGGGGGGGGGGGGGGGGCATTCAGCCTCTATTGGCTGGATGCCGTTGTGGGTGCAGTGGTGTAGGAGATGAGGAGAGGGGGATGACGGGTCTGGTCAGCCAGACACACTCAGAGGAGTTTACACATCTGACTTGTAGATGGCTGGAGCGGGAGCATTTATGAGCTCCAGGCTGCCAGCTGATTTAGCTCATTAGCTGTGCCGCTGGGCCGCTGCTGATTGGCTGAGTCCAGATGGTTGACTTCCAAACCCTGGCACGGACTTCTACTGTCTGACCCCGGGAGTATCAACCTTTCAGAAACACTGATTGGGTGTCGGTTGTTTTGCATTTTCGTTTTAAATCATTAATTAGGTTTGTTAAGAGAGAGCGATGTATTGTCTTTTTTCCTTCTTCACTGTTTGTGTCTTTGTTATGATATCTGCAATGTAAGTAACTAACTCTTACAACCCAACACTCTTTTCTAACACTATTTATTTTAAGTTTAAATAGTGTAATCCTGCCTCAAAAACATGCAATAAGTATTTTTGTTATTGTTAAAAAAGACAAAGATCCATTTCAGGCAAGGGAATATATTTCAGTAATTGGTATTGGTTGCAATGTGTTAAAAATAGTATTCATTTGAATGCTTTCAGACGAATAATTTATTTGTTTACTTTCTTAAATTTTTTGTGCCTTTAGTGGAAGACTAAAGTAGACACGAACAACATCAGCATAACGGATCCATTTGACAAAGCAGAATAAACCCTGAAAAATATGAGACATTTCTTATTCTGAATCCTCCACCCCCCCCCCCCCCCCCTCCTCTCCTGTAGGCACCATAGTTATTAAGCATTCAGATCATTTCTGACCTGAAATCTTAATGACTTTCTTTTTCCCTGTGTACAAAACACATCCAACGACCAACTACTTCCTGGTTCGGGTAATGTGACAAGGGAACAGGAAGAGGAACCCATCCCTCCCACCAATGAGACTCCCAGTACCGATGGCATCATTATGTCACAGACTGAGAGATGGAAAGGCAGACAGACCGCAATGCGGCATAATGAGCTGTCTTTTTAATTTCTCCCCAGATTCTCCCGCTTCAACTGGTCGTCATACTATGCTTTCTCCGAGACCAAATCCTTGTTTTTCCCATTCTCAAAACTCAAGGTAGTTTCACTTAACCTCCTCGTATTGAGTCATTTAAAAGACATTTGTATCAGATAGACAGTGGACATTAGAGATCGAAGCAAGAACCTCCTCGCTCCCTACTCTGATGTGCTCTTATCAAAAGGTACGCCCGAGGTATGCTTCCCCCAGAGATTGCAAACCCACACACAGCGAGCCCCTCGCTCCCAGAGGTACGAGGTTGTTGATACTATACTGCAGATGTTCATATTAAGAAATGTGGCTGTACCACGTAGCGCCAGTGCCTAGCGCGCGCGCACACACACACACACACACACACACACACACACACACACACACACACACACACACACACACACACACACACACACACATACGTTCCCCAAGCACACATCTCTGCTCCCCTAAGGAGTTGCCGTTATCAACGGTGTACCGCAATATTTCAAACTTCCACGGTGTCTCGTTACCGTGCTGTCACCGCCACCGCCGGGCCTTCACCGTCGGGCGTGTAGCGCGTAACATTTAAAGGTCGAGGAGCCTCAGGTAGCGCCGAGGCTTCCTTTTCTTTGACAAATGTTCATTTGGGATGTTAATCTCGAGGAACGCTTTATTTTCGTATAGCATTCCCCCCCCCCCCCCCCCCCCCCCTGATTCGTATCTGGGGCAGCCCCAGCTTTGGTGTGCTTTATTTCTTTTATCTCTCGGTGGGAAGGTGCTGTAGAGTAGAGCCTGAACACCCATCACCGCGGACACTATACGCCCAGTCAGAGGAGAGACAGCGCAGGACTTACCGCGTCGTGTTCACCACTCGGTCAACAAGACACTGAATCCGTCACTGAAACGGGACAGAAAGGGAAAATGACCGTCAAATGAAAACCACCAATCAACCTCGCTGTGAGTCCTCAGTCTCCCCCAGATGGTGAAGTCAGGTGTGTGGTCATAGTGTGTGTGTTTGAGTTATTCTCCTCAGGAGACCGGTGTGCGGACGACACAGAGAGACCCCAACAGACGATTCTAGAGACCGTATCCAACCGATTTCCCTGCATTAACCAATCGGATGCGCGGGTCTGCGGCTCACTGTATTAACCTTGTATGCCGTGACCCGTGGTGTTGAGTGAAAACGCTCCAGTAATGCTGGTTGGTAATGACCAAGTCTTAGACTGTGAGGCTCCTCTTCAAGTGCACTTCTCCACCCATCCCCCACCCGCCCCTCAAGTCCATTACATTCTCCTTCTGTTCTCTTTTTTTTTTTTTTTTAAGGCGGCAATTAATCTAATTAGGAATCAATCAGCCAATGGGGCTGCTGCCTCCCCAGAGCTAATGGAGAGAATATGACAGGCATGGTCCCTGAATTATTAATACCTCCACTCCTAGACCACCCCTAACACCCCCACCCTCATCACCCCCTCCCCCCGGGTTGGCTGTGGGCAGAGAGGGGGGCCATTGATCACAACCCAACAAGCACTACTGAAAGGCCTTCTGGGAAATATCGAGTAAGGGAAACATGGGGAGAGACTGGGGAGGGTAGCCGAGGAGGAAGAACAGCGGTAGTAAAGCGTACATGGGGAGAGAGGGGGGAATAAGAGGAGGAGGAGCAGTTTAAGGGATCTGGCCTGAGAGACTTGAAGTCTGCTAGGAAGCAGGAAGGGAAGGGGGAGTGTTTGAATAAAACTCAGGAATCTCACACTCGGCGGTGAATATCCAACAAATAAAAGGATTTTGATGTGTGAGGTTGGGGTGGGAAACCAGTCGGGGGGAGCGGGGGGGGGGGGGGGGTGTTTGAGGAATATGAGAGATGGTGCACTGTGTTAATGGGAATGTTGTGCTCCAGAAAGCTCATTTGGCTAATGAGGCTTAGCACCAAAGTATTACGGCAGGATGAGGTGGGGGGGGGGGTTGTCACTCTGTGGGACCATTCGCAGCAAATGAGATTAGAAATTATAGGACACCACTTAAACCCGGCGCAGCAGCACAATAGCTTTGTGTGGCGAAACAATCAGAGTGGGCATTAGCCTTCATTTCCCCCCGGCGTCATGCGAGCGCCTGAACTAATAGTCCCGATGGTCCTGGTTACCGCCAGCTGCTCACACCTAACACGGCAGGTTAAAAAAAAAAAGATCAATATTTCTAGCTCTGGCTTTGAAATAACCGACTAAACATGAGCAAAATGAAAAAGAAATAAGGAAGAGAAAAGGGACATCCTCGCTCTCTGCTACCAGCCCTGGCGTCCCTGTACAGACAGAGGCATTGTGCAGCGCGTTAGTTTACTGAATCTGCGTGTAGCGATCCAGCCAAACTGTTTGCCAGTGGCCGCATAATCTGGTTACTCATCTGTCGCAGGACGTGATGTTGTTTTTACTGAGAAGGACACGGGACGCGGTCCGGACTCAGCTGATGTTGTTTGTGGTTTAGGATTTGGCTTCGGGGGCCTCTGGCGTGGCTTCCCCTTCATTCGATCTGTACAAGCCAACTTTGTGTGTCACAAAGTAGTTGTTCTACCTAAGTTCTACCTCTGTTAATGAGATATGGTGCTGTGATATGATGGCACGGTGTCCTATGTAGCTTGTCAGTGCAGAGCCACCACTGCCTATCAGTGGCATGCATGCTGTCTTTTGTTGTGATGCGTTGCGAGAAGGAACTGGCACCTTATTGGAAACAAGGTCGCCGTTGTCAGAAATGGCGTCGTATGAAAGGAAATGACTTTGAACAAAAGGTAATTTCGTCTGAACTAATTCCCTTCCATGTGACGTAATTTCCAACCACGGTGTCGTAGCTCCTTGGTGTGTGGTGCTGCCGGGTTTGTGGAGTCGGTTCAACCCACCAGCAACTCATTTCACCCCCCACCAGGCAGGGGGT
This sequence comes from Lota lota, assembly GCA_026745465.1. Lineage (NCBI taxonomy): Eukaryota > Metazoa > Chordata > Actinopteri > Gadiformes > Lotidae > Lota > Lota lota. The sequence goes on from JACYXH010000826.1 coordinate 6,030,062, forward strand.
GAGTCAACGATTAACCAACCCCTGCCTGAGCTGCTCGCTCTGGGCCAATCAACAGGCGAGGAGGCCGGGGTGGCTGGGAGGTTAGCGTCCTGCGGTTCATCTGTGGGGGGGTCCTGAGCCAGGGGTTAGGCAGAGCTTCCAGGGAGCTGATGAAAGCTGACGTTAAGCTGGGCTCGTAGGACTCGGAGGGGTGGGGGTGGGGGGGGGGGGGGGGGGGTCCAAATTGTGCTGGGTAGGTTGTGTGTGTGACTCAGTACTGAGGACTCTCTAAGCAGGAAATGGTTTCGTACATGAATAAGAGGAATCGCTCACTGTGGTCTGACAAGCCACTCTGATAGTGGCCTCCTTTTAGCACGCTGAGTGTGAGTGTTTGTGTGTGTGTGTGTGTGTGTGTGTGTTTGTGTGTGTGTTTGTGTGTGTGTGTGTGTGTGTGTGTCTATGCAACTGAAGTGTGTCTGTTAGCAGTGGGTGTGTGGCCGCAGAAAACAAAATCCATTTCCCATCTGCTATTAGTCACCACCAGTCATTAAAGACAAAACTGGGGGAGAGTGGGTAGGGGGTGAGGTGGGGGAGTGAGTGTGTGAGTGGGTGAGGGGAAGGTGAGATTGGTTGCTGTTCGCTGACCTTGCAGGAATGGATTGTCTGGAAGTTCATTCATCAGCTCACAAAAGAAATATTATTTTCCTTTGATGAAGCTGTTTAGGTTTAGAGGAATATTGATGGTGTTGTTGGTTATATGTGGCATTTTAACACCACACAGCATCACCACCAACCACCCGATACCCATAGTGGATCCCCGCTTAGAGAACAAATGAGAGGTTCCAGGTGAATCAACAAAAACCCACAGTAATATTGTTTTCAGAAACCCGTTTGAATAGCAGATGACAGCCCTGACTTTATCAACAGTCTGGGATGGGGACGCTCTGACCTTGAGAAGTGGTTATGAATGCATAATGCAGGACAATGGACACTGTGTTTTGAAATAAGCGTGGGTACATGATGCTACTCCGGCTACAGAAACTGCTGACACCCGGTTTGAAGGCACTGATAGACCATGAGCGACGGTTCTGGACGATCCGTCTAAACACATCAGAACATCGACTCGTCTCTAGAACTAGCATTTGATGAGAAGAGCACACACACACACACACACACACACACACACACACACATGTTTCTATATTCCAATGTGTCACTGTGTCTTGATGTCGATTTCCCTTTTAAACTCATTTATTTTATTGATCAAACCGAACCCAGAGTATTGCCAACGGAATGATTTCAATTTTTTTTTACGTTTTATGTCTGTCAACATCAGCGGCAGCGCTCCCCTGGCTTCATCTCAACTCCCCCCGGGCTGGGCAGCTGAACATCTGGCTGTGTTTACAGATGTTTAGAGCATCTCCGCTGGTGCTGACGGTTGTGTTATGACAGGCAAGGACACTGAGGAGATTACCCGCGACACGGACACCACACAGCCGCCTCCTCTCCATTTCCCCTCCCCTTGCCTCCAGATGAGGGGTGGTGGCCATGTTGGATCGCCCCCCGTTTTCTATGTTGTTGGGACGGAGTTCAGTACAACTAGAGAGCTCATGGTTCTGTTTTGTTTTTGTTTTTCTCTCTCGCAGGAAGTTGTTCAAGACTGCAGACCGTGGTGAAGGAAAAGCATAGAAGAGGGGGAGGTATTTAACCTCCACAGCCCCCTCCGCCTTGCCCCTTTTGGACCCCTTTCTCCCATCGTAAATCCCCCCCCCCCCCCCACCACCCTTCTCGAGCTCACCCGTTTTGAGACCACCTAAGTGGACGTTTGTGGGAGGAGCTTCAGACCAGACGAAGTCATTGGACATTGCAGCCGTCTATCACAACCGAGTGAGTTCGATTTTCAATCCTTCTATTTCTCTCACTGTAAAAAAGCTGCTCAATGGGGGCCTCAGGGCTTTCTAATCATGTGCGTTGATATCCCTGAGGCATACTTTATTCTGGGATCAATAAGAGCAGGGGATAAAATATGCCTGAATTGTTTAACTTTGTTTGTCGCGTGTCAACCGCACACTCACAGTGATTGCAGTTCTTTATGGTAGAATGTGTTCTTTATGTTCATCATTTCAGGATCTTTCCTTTTTTAACTCTTCAGTTTCGCTAACAGCAGAGCGTAGCGTCTATTCCAGCGTGTGTTCTACCCTTGAACCGGAGCTCCTCACCTCTCTCCTCGGGTCATTGAGTTGAATCAAGAGAGTACAGACTCACATTATATCGCCACGCTGTAATTTCAAGTTCACACCCCGCAGAGCTCAAATTAGCCATGGTAATGGCTAATCACGAAGAGAGGGCGCGTGTGTGTTTGTGTGTGTGTGTGTGTGTGTGTGTGTGTGTGTGTGTATGTGTGTGTGTGTGTGCGCGCCTTTTTCTAAAATGGCCTTTTGCTATAACGCCCCCAGATGATTGTATAAGCTTCAGTTTGCTGTGATTTCTAGAGTGCTTCTATTCCATGTGGCCAAAAGGGTCTTCTCGGCTTTCAATCAGGGGCCCCATGGCTAACGTGTATGGACAAACACTTTGAAAGGCGTCATGTAACAATGTTCAGTTGTTGTTTTCACCTAGATGTTGGTCCCTGGATGGTCTCTCTCTCTCTCTCTCTCTCTCTCTCTCTCTCTCTCTCTCTCTCTCTCTCTCTCTCTCTCTCTCTCTCTCTCTCTCTCTCTGTCTCTGTCTCTCTGTCTCGGTCTCGGTCTCGGTCTCTCTCTGTCTTCTGTCTATCGCTCTTTTTGGATAGTTGGGAGAACTTCTAGTTGGAACACCTCTGTAGTCCGACTGTCTTTCAGACCCCCCAGCTTTGTGCCAGAGGGCCGCGTTTGGCCGGCCTCCCTATATCTGTGTCACGGAGCCATTGTGGGCCATTGTGCCATCAGTCAAAGTGAACACAAGGCCGGTCGCTTGCAACGCCTTTCAGCCACAGAGATGGGGAACAATACCCTCGGAGCCCCATGTTGAACTGGATGTATGGCCCCCCATGTGTGTGTTAGGGAGTGGGGGTCTGGCTGGCTGTTGTGTTGGATAAGGTCCTAGTCAGTCGGCTACCCCCCGATGGCGACAGCAGTTTTCTTTTTTTTTCTGGGTGTCATTGATGACACAAAGATGTTTCTGGAAGAGGGAAATGGGACTGAGCGGTGGTCTGTCTGTGGGGGGGGGGGGGGGGGGGGGGGGGGGGGGGTTGGCTCGGGCGTGAAATGCGATCAGAAGCCTTCAGATGAACTGTGGTGTTGTCATGCAAGAACTATTGAGTGAGAGGAAAAGACTTTTCCTCTTTTTTCAAACTTTTGTTTTTTAATCATCTCCACTTTTTTGACAGTAAGTGGCTTCTGCTGTCAATTGGATCCATTACAGAGGAATTGTTTCATAATATCAGTTAAAGACTGTCCACGCCACACTGGCCTCTTGGATCATTTGTTTGTATTACCGATGACAAAGAAATCCAAAGGAGGACTTTGGAAAAATCGTTTACCAGTGAATACCATGGCATATATCTACTTAACATTTCAAGCGTGGCTTGACATTTAGCTTCATTTGTATTTAGACAAACGTTCAAATGCTGCAAGGTTTCTATTGATCACGTCTTTCTGATTCAACATGATAATTTGTATACTATTGTTTTTTAATTATGTTTTGTCATCTACCAATTAGCTTGTTTTTCTTCCCTTCACACTTCCCTTCACACACATGCATGTGCACACACACCGTAGCAACAACCAGTGACTATATCTGTGACACTGGCTTCCAATCCAAACCAGTGTCAATCTGGAGAATGCTTGCATTGCTGCTGTCATCTTTTTGACCTGGGCTGAACTCCATGTGACCTGAGGGCCAGCTCTGGAGTTGCCATGGTTTTGCCTCAGCCCTCCTCTCGCCCGTTCCCTCTTCCTCGCCGTTGATCTCCCTCGGCATCGAGCAAGGGCGACTCGAGGAGACAAATTGGCGGTGAGGCATGCCAGGTGGTGGCAGAGAGAGGGGAGCCGTTGTCATGGCAGTGGTCATGGCGTCGAAGACACTGACATGAATTGATCTCAGCTCAACAAGCAAGCACGCTCGTCGCTCGGTCAAGATGCTGTTCATCATGGACACCACGCACACACGCATGCACACTCGCATACTCCCGCTCGCGTACGTACACACTGGCAAGCGCACTTGTTTTCTACTTATGACACATTTGCACATATCTACGGCAACGCATTGAAGCGCTCTCTCTCTCTCTCTTTCTCTCTCGCTCTCTCTCTCTCTCTCTCTCTCTGTCTCTCTCCCCCCTCCCTCTCTCTGTCTCGCTGTCCCTCTCTCTCTCTTTTTTTCTCTCTCTATCATTAGTGATGATGATGCACGTGCCGATTCTCACGCTAACTGTCACAGCCTCCCCTCCCCTCCTGGCGATGGGGGAGGAGAGAGGGGAGAGGAGGGCAAGGGACTGTGACAGGGAGATGGATTTCAGACTAATGGCGAGCCCATGGGAGTTTGCAATCCGCTGTAGCCGACACAATAAGACTTGCGGCGGCGCAGGAGCGCGGGATGCAGTCAGCATGCAAGCATGCATCTTCATGGTCTATTTACAGAGCTGGCTCATGCTCCATGTAGACACCCCCCACGGGGGTCTGTGGAAGAACCCAGAAAGAACGTGTGTGTGTGTGTGTGCGTGTGTTGGGGAGGGTGTGTGTGTCTGTGTGTGATGAATTTCAGTCCAACCTGACTTCTTGTGAAATCGTCTTCTCTCAGGGCTTGAGTGTTTCTCACTCAACTCTGCTCTGTGGAAGTCAATGTAATTGGTTCTGTGTGTGTGTGTGTGTGTGTGTGTGTGTGTGTGTGTGTGTGTGTGTGTGTGTGTGTGTGTGTGTGTGTGTTTTAGAGCCAGATAAGATGGCACAAGGATTTTTTTTTCTGATGTGTTGATGTGAGGTAAAGGATAAAATACCTAACCAAGATCTGGTCAGGGCTTCAGGCAGACTCCACTTTGTTCTATCTATTATGTGTTGTACGGACGTCTCTGTGATGACTTGTTTGTCCTAATTTTGTCATTGACAGACCGTCCTTCAACTTGCATGCTGGAAGCAAACAGTCATGCTGCATGCAAACAGTTAGACCTATAGTGGCAAAATAAACAATACATTTGTGTTCTGCGTTAATTGAAAGGATTCTTCCGCCTTGTTAAGAAAAAACGCGCTGTGCGCTTGGTGGGCGGCCGGGAGAGATAATTGCCGGCTTTAGCTGGGCTCACCTGGAACGTGACCGGATAACATTCCCACGATGCGTTAATATTCCGCTAGCACATCTTGGCGCTAAGCGGCTCATCGATCGGTGGATACACAGACAAACACACACACACACACACACACACATTCCTCGACTGTTCTTGTCGATCCTATCCTTCGATAAAAGTTCTGGCACTCTCTCTGACCTGCCTCTGGTCATCGGATAACAGGAGAAGTTTGTGTTTGTTTTTATAAATAATGGCAACGGTAGTTTCAGTTGAACCCCACATCTTCTCTGTTTTATTAGGAATAGCTTATCATACAAGAGGGGAAGATTTACAATAATATTCATTGATTTGTTTGTGCTGCTTTTCAAGTTATTGGTGTTGGCAGGTTTAATAACTCAGATCATAAAAGTGTGTTTATCTCCCTAGTCAGTCTGGAATCTGCAGTGTTTTAGGGGTATTTCTGAGGATCAACACAGTTCTCCTTACATGGGAGGTGGTGACACCACTGGATAAATACGCTGTGTTTGGACAAAATGTGGTCAGAAACCCCAGGATTTTGGGGTCCAAAGATCTCCAGCACCGAACAGACACAATTGTTACTAGCTACAGTACGAATCATTGAGATTGCCTGCATCCCTATGGGCTTTATTTAATCAATATATAATTTATATTGTGATAGGAATCTCATAATAGATGCTAGGGACTGCTTAAATGCTTAATGTTGCAATGAGATCCATTTTGACACTGAACAGTGAACACCTCTACCAACCTAATGACAACATCACTCATGTTTCTGCATTAATTCCTAAGTCTAGTGAATGGTGAACAATACTATCATATTAGTCAATATTTACCAGATCAATAGTATTTATGATAATATTATTAATATTTTAATATGAAAGATTTAGACATACTATGTTTTATATAATTTAAACATTGCCTAGCTATTGCTTGAGTTTTGATATGACAGAGAATGTAAACATTTGGTGCAAAATGTGCTAGACCGCTTGCCATTTAAACATAACAAGAACCTATAGAACAACGATAACAGACCAGTCATTGTCTCTTAAGTTGGCAACAAGCAGCAGTACCATAACTCTTTGTCATGCTTTCTGAATAGTGAAAACACAGACATGGAATCTACTAGATTGTGTCAGATGACTTGCACACCGCTGAATGCTCACTTATGTCCTTTTTGTTTTTGGTAACGGGTTCAACTTTGTCCACGTCAAACTGAGAGCATGTGATGACTTGTATTCAACCTCACAATTGACCCTTAACCTCTAAAGTCATGGTCCCTCTGCTAATCTGACCATACCTCCATCTACAGGCCACTATGTTGAGGTTGGGGGTCCCTGGGGAGACGTTCGCTCCACTCTAGTTCTCCGGCCCTTGTGACTTTAAAAAAATCATTAGATGTATTTTGAAGCCTCTCCCTGTTGAATAATGGATTTAAATGAGAGCCGATGATGATGTAGTGAAGGTGAATGTCAAGCAGCTCTCCAACGGCCTTAACACTGTTTAGAAATGCAATTCAAATGAGTCGAGGGTCAACAGGGCTATTTTCCTGAAGCAAATGGATAAGGTTACAGAGTATGCGATCTTTGTCTGCAATCACACGTTATTTATGTTAATTTCCAACATGACTGAATAATGTTTACTTGGGGGGTTGGGGGGGGGGGGTAAAACTTAAATTAATTTAAATATCACAAAGTTCCTATTAAGCCATTAATGTTCTGTCACCCTTTAAGATAACTCCTGAGCAAATTAAAATGGATCTTCTTTGACAGTTGGCCTGTGTCCAAAATGGTTGCAGGAGATTTAATAGAAACCTTTTAGTTTTTTTTACTTCGCCTCACATCGTGTCATCTTGAAAATTTTCCACCGGCTAAAGTAAAATCTGGGGGGTTTTTACGACATAATTGGGGGACTTTTTGGCCCTTCCTCACATCACTAATTAGTTCTGGGCTTTAATGTGAAAGAAGTGGCCATGTTGGCCCTCGTTTCCATGGTGGCCCCAACCACAGACTTCAGACCAGAGCCAAGGATTGCGTCCCCTCTCCTCATTGTACTCGTATATCTCTGTGGTTACGCCAGGTAGTTGGGACCGCTGCCATCGCCATGACAGCAGACTGCAGTTCTCTGTCCTCCTCCGAACAATGCCAGACAAGATAGGGGAATAATCTTGTAGACACTATCAGTGGCCAGCCAGCTTTTCAAAAAAAGTAAAAAAGTGGGGATTAGGAACCCACACAGTTATGAAGTGAACTTTATTTTTTAATATTTCTATTTATCTTCTCGAAGACAGCAGTACAGTTCAGCCATTCTCAGGGGTAGGACTGCAACTAAATGGCTCAGATAGTAGGGGGCCAGTTCAGCTCAGGCGAAGCTCCAGTCCTTGGGGCTTAAAGGCTAGAAATGCGCTCCGTCATCGAGAGCGATGATTAAAGAATCTCTGTGTCACCGTGGTGGCAGGAGCATATGGCTGAGCTTAACCACACAAGGAAAGGACATCTGTGGTAGGGGATCACCAAAAAGCATCTCAAATGAATTTGGAGAAGATTAAGGAAGATCTCCGTGGACGAACGACTCTTTCCAGAATGTTGCCGTTTTGGGATATTTTATGTACGATAAAAGGCAAAGTAGTAACTGAAAAATCAAATGCTGCCAGAATTTTTTAATTGGTTTTCTCCTCGCTGGGATTGTATGCTGAGCTTAAATCTGTCTCTAAACGTCTTGACAGGATTAGTTTCTTGTTTTACTGAGATTGTTCTTCATGCTATGATTACTAAATAAAACAGTTCTGTTATTTTAGCCTTAACATCCTATTGCATGCCAAACCAGCCTCCTGCGATTGACGCTTGGAGTTTTTATTTCAGTAAGCAGATGCTGTTATCCCAAGTGATTTGAATTTCAGATGCATGTTATTCAGGAGTAGGTAGAGGTTAGGGCATCTTGCTCAAGAACGCCCTACCGTGAATGCCTTGCCCATACACATCCAGCACCATCTTCAACAGAACAACTTCCACAACACACACTTTTCTCCCTCAGTCACTAAAAAAGCTGTTCTAGGCACACAGTGTAATTTGTGAACCGGTCCTCAGTTCATAATCAAATTAAACTGCGTGCCTGAAACCGCTCCACACAGCAAGAGGGGAGGATGTTTACTTACTGTAATGGAAGGACATGACAACCCTCCTGCAAGCTAATTCAAACAGTGGAGATGTGATGCATACGACTGTGGTCGAACAGTGAGGAAGTTCGCCAATGGATATTCAGTGGATAATGACTTGACAAGAATAGCTCGGACTCTGTTATATAATTAACTTATCCCCCCGTATCTATTCTCATTCGTTCACTCTTTTGCGGCTTAGATCCACTTGTGGTGTGGCCTAGTTAAGCCCCCCTCATTCACATAGTCCATAGAAAAACACACAGGATTCAAACACACCCGCACAGCTCCGCCATACTGTACCAGAATATCTCTTACAGAGTTGAGCTTTCCAGGAGCATATTCAAGACGCCAGCCAGCTTGGTCTAACCCCAGCCATTTCCCTTCTTTAACACATCAACAGATTTATAGCTTTGACAATGCTTTCCCAAGTTTTATTTTTTGTTGAACTTTACCCACATTTCTTTCCCAGAGAGTAAATATAGCTATTTTGGAAAATCCTTTAGGAAAATAAGTGTGTTTTGATTTGGATTTAAGAGTCAACGCATGCACTTTTTCAAAATCTGAGATGGGAAAAAAAAGAAATCACGAAATAAACGTTAATCTTGAGTTGTACTCATTGGTTGGAGACGAGATGTTTACAGGTCAGGAGTTCATGCTAGGCTGCAGTGTCAAACAGCCATGTAAGCAAACACAAATGATGAAGAGCAACTGTTCTTCCTCACACAAGTTTGCAGTTTTTAGTGCTTTTTCTTGGCTCCTCACGTGGGGAGATAATTCATTTTACTATGGGCCGTTGAATTGAAGGCAGCTATGACTGGATACTTGTAGTGTGTGTGTGTGTGTATATATCATGGATTTAGAGGATGGCTGTACTGAACAACAACCCACCTGAGGCTTTGTAATCATTTAACGCTCATGTTGAGATGTCATGGTGTGTTAGAAAACAAGTCCATCAAAGTGAAAGTGTGAAAATGTACCTCAAAAAGGAATGATTAAAAAAAACAAGCCTGGATGTGTTATTCCGTTTTTAAATGACAATATGGTGTGATTATAGTTTTCATCAATCATGTGCTGCACAAAAGCTTCTGGAGATGTATTTATTTGCTCTGCAGCTGTGGCATTTTGAGTCATTCAAAATGGTGTCAAAATTTGAGTCGTCATTGAAACTCAATAAATGCATTTGGACAGTATAGTATCAAGGTTTCTCATCCTTGTTAAATAGTTTTCAGCAACTAAGAACCAGTTGACGATTTGACAGACAATAAAACAATTGTTACATGACTTGCATCTGTATTTCTATATAACCAGGAACCATGAATGTTTCTAACTTTCAATCAAACTTTTGAAGTTTCCTTCGAATCGTACAAACTTCTGCTTTCTCAGAAACTTCACACACACACACACACACATACACACACACACACACACACACACACACACCACACATGTTACTGAACCATGTTAAATAATGTATATAAACATATAATATAGTAGATACTCTAACTGTAGTATAATAGTAAGTAGTCCCGTGCAAAACACTTATCCAACCCTGACCAGTCGTAATGAGAACCAAGCAGTGAGAGAGTTGGAACCAAGGTCAAATAGACAGAGCAAGAGAGGATTTCTTAAAAGGGGTCATTTTGTGTAGTGTGTGCGTGTGTGTGTGTGTGTGTGTGTGTGTGTGTGTGTGTGTGTGTGTGCGTGTGTGTGTGTGATAAAGGGGGGTGGGGTGGGGGGGGAGTTTGACAAACGTCATCAACATGGGATTAATTAAAGTGTCAGATCAGGCTAGAATGAGACTTCTTGCAGTGTGTGTGTCTGTGTGTGTGCGTGTGTGCGTCCATGTGTGTGTGTGTGTGTCCATCGGTGTGTGTCTGTGCGTATGTGTGTTTGTGTCTCACTCCGATGTGGCGGATATAGTGGTTGGTAAAGACAGGTGGCTGTGGGTGTGGAGGCTTGCAGCAAGGCATGATGGGTATTGATTGGAGCAGACTGTCCTGTCCAGACTACGCTGCAACACTAGACACTGGGGAAACTCTGACAGGCTGTCCAGGGATGGGACGGAGGAGTGTGTACTTAAGCTATTAATCCACGAGTTGGACCAAGAGTTTACCCAGGAAAATATGACTTATGACATGACTGAGTATATAACATATCATTTAAAGGTATGTGGTGGACGTTTTTTGTTTTAAATAAATGTGCTCTCTCTCTCTCTCTCTCTCTCTCTCTCTCTCTCTCTCTCTCTCTCTCTCTCTCTCTCTCTCTCTCTTTCTCTTTCTCTTTCTCTTTCTCTATCTCTTTCCACACATACACCTTTAACTCTCTGCATCTCTCTCCCTCTCTCTTTAGCTCTCTTGAGCTCTTATAAACAGACACACTTGGCCTCATGTCATATTGTGAGCCAGAAGAGTAATGGGCCCCGGTCCCCTCCTGAACACCGACTAATGAGAATCTCAAATCCGACAAGCAGGGTGCATTTATCACGCACTCACGCTTAATGACACCAGTGGCGCGCTCGCCCTGCTATCTCCCACCCCCCTTTATGGATGAGTTATTTTGTGGCCCGGTCCGGCCCACTATTATTATTATTATTATTATTATCGTTATTGACTGCTTGGACTTAGTGGAGGGTTGACGGGAGAGGGAGTAATCAAGAAGCATTGGTTAACCAGTTTATCCCCCTCTTTCAGCCTTTCCCTTTCTTCCCTGAGTGAAGAAAGACCACCGTTCCATTGGTTCTTTCTGCCTCGGTTTCCGGCGCTCCCTTCGTGTGGGGTGGATGTGTCATGTCTCCCCGCTCTCTGTCTCATTCCCGTTGTGCTCCTCTGTGTTTCGCCATGGACGCGAAGAAGAAAAAGAAGAAGTAGAAGAAGAAGAAGCACCTTGAATGCAGACGAGCGGAGCGCGGCGTCCCAGGAACACGTCCGTCGCAGCTTTGATCTTCCGATGACGCGTTGTTCTTCTGTGACTGTTGTTGTTCTGTGGGAGGATCTGTGAAGTCTTCCAACAAAGGCTCTTAACCTGAACATCCCGAGAATGAGTGGCTGTCAGGAGATCACTGAACACAGGGAGCAGGAATCAGTGGATAGACAGTAAGTTCAGCAGGCTGTTCAGAGTATTGTCATCGCCCATTCCGATTTTGCCTTTGGCACATGCTATAGTCCATAGGTACTTCTTTAGGTCAATGAGTACAGAGGTTGGTGAGTGACAGGGGAATTTATTTTACCACACCTGGCAGTAAACCTTGATTCCTATTTCCTGTTAAGGAAAACCCTAGTTATTTAGCAGACATTTTTATTGTCGAGTGTTGAGTGTCTTGCAGTGAATTAACCAAAGGAAACCAATTAAATAATACAAACGTTCATGTAACCATGGAACGCCACACACATATGACCTTGTTTTGGGAAAGGAAGTGATTCCCTTAATTATTAGTCTTTATAATCCTGGCCTTTGTCCACCCCTGATACTGCAGGGTCGCAGGAGCTAAGCATAATTTGAGCCCCAATTAGAGGCATCTCTGAGCAGCCTCGGATGAGCCAACAGCTAGGAGCTTATCATCCTCCAGGTGCCAGCAGATCTCTCTATTATCTCCACCTGGACCTGGCCTCTGCCTAGCAGCTCAGACACATTAGAGGCCGGGGAAAGGAACACATACAAACCTCCAGAGTTAAGTCTGTCTTGGGCTGCGCAGAGGCAGGAAAGTCGGCCCCCACCATCTGAAGGGCGATCAAGGATCTTAGTGGAGTCCTCTACTTCCTCAAGAGAAAGAACGTTGGATGGGCCAGCCTGGGTGTGGGGTTTCCATGGAAACTCAATTTTCCACACTTAATGTCAGGAGACCTCTCTGTGAATTGAAGTTTGCCGGCTTGAAATGAATTTAGTTCACGGTATGTATACTCGGGCCACAGCGGTGTTATCCGTGTGACTTTCACGGTAATGATAGTATGTTTGTCCGGTGTCACCACTGGGCCTCTTAAAACTGCTTGTGATGTTTATTGTTGTTGATGGTGGAGCTGACAGTGAGTGGTGGAATTGATTGTCTGGCCGATTCCAGACCAGTGAGCCGCGAGACGCCGTCATCTCCTCAGCCTCCTCCGCGTTCTCCTTCTCCTCAGTTCCACTCCCTGCCTTTCTCCATTACATCTGCTCGGTGTCTTGGAGGGGGCAGCTCCATCCAACCAGGTAGATTTGAACGCTGCTCAAGTCGGACACAACATGGCCCGAGGCAGGCGAGGAAGGGCCAAGGTACACGGTTTTGTATGACCCGCCCGCGGCTGCAGACTGGTGGTTGTAGGAGGAGGAGGATTGGGGGTGGGGTGCAGGGGGGTGGAGGCGAGATGGATGGCAGGGCTGTAATATGACATAAACGGGAGCTTCCGGGCCCTTTTAATGTGTCTGGGTGATGTCATCAGAGTGAGACGGGTGCTAATGATGGTGAGATCAGCAGACGCTCCAGGCAGGGGAGGGAAGGCTGCTTCCCAGGGTTGCCCTGATAACCCTGCTTGCCCATGTCTGTAAATTGGGATCTTGGCCCTCACGGGGGACGGGGGGGGTGGGGGTAGCCGTTGGGCATAATGAACTATGGTTTTAAAAGACATGGCCTGACAGTCTGGATGTACGGCATCCATAGAATTGACGATGGTCCGAAAGAGAATGATGAAGTGTTTAATCTGGCCGGGAACAGCGAGACCAAGCGGTTATGATGATGCTATTATCTTCCGAAGGCGTGCCCCACCTTACTGAAAGCCACGCATGTAAACATGATTTATATCGCTCTCCATCTACATTCACCGTATGGCTTGCAAGGAAGGGCGGGAAAGAAAAAAGAAAATAGAGCCACTTACTTATAGAAGCCCCTTTTCACTTTTATTCTCAGGGCTTGCCGCAAATGTGGCAAATGTACTTTGGGAAAGTTCCATCTGTCTCTTCGATTCTCCTCATTGTCTCGTCGAGATCACGTGCCCCGGATGGATCAGCCTGGTGGTGGATGTGTGATTGTGTTCTGTGGCGATTTATCTACCTCTTGTTGGTCCCAGAGCCTCATACGTCTCCCAGCGTGAACCTTACAGATGGAGCCCTTCGGTCTCACACTTGGAATTGTTAGTTTTGCTTTAGTTAACACTAACAACTGTCCATTAAACCAGTGCTTTTTCTTTCATTACACAAAGTGAGCAGTGAGCAGGATTGTAAAAAATAAATAAAGAATTATCCCAGGGTGTTGCATATCTCACTCCTTTTGTGAAGTGCCTACATGCCAATAAAGGCAGAATAATGCAAAAGAAATCTCCCTGCTCAGTTTCATCATATCTGAAAAGGAACGAAACTCCTACAGGATTGATAATTCATAGTGGCGGTCTTTCAGCAACTGAGAGATGGAAGAATTTGAAGTGCTTACAGTTCAGAGGGCTAATTGGTTCCAGAGGGGGGGTGAATCTGGAGATCAAAAGAGCTCCTCTTATTATATGGATCTCACTCCCTCAGTGTCAACCCCCTCACACAGCCCACCACCACCACCTCCACACCAAAGCCCTACAGCTGAGGCTTCCTTAGGGGACTGAGGGACAATACAGTGGGGCTTTTTTTGGGAGCTGGAGGTGTCTCTAAAGACACTTCCTCCATACACTGACCAGGTGTCGAGGTGTTTATTTAACATTGGCAGAGTAAAAATGTGTAATCTGTTAAAATTGTCCTCTGCTTGCGTGCCTGCGTGTTTGTTTGTTTATTTGCGTGTGTGTGTATATGTGTGTGTGTATATGTGTGTGTGTGTATGTGTGTATAATTGTCTTACTGTGGAAGAAGAATGTTATGATTCGTTTTTTTCTTTCCTTTAACTCTTGGCTTCGTGCCCCTTAGTGTTGAGCACAAAGTGTAGCTTGTAGTGCTGGTTAATACGTTTATTCAACTGTATTGTACTCTTGTACAGATAAGATTATCGGGCAAGTGCTTGCACACATTCTCTGGCAGCAGCGTTATGAACATCATTATTAACGTCTGACCGCAGCGGTTAACCCGCCTCGCACGCAACCTAACATGGCGTTTTAATCTGCGTTGCTCTTCCAGTTAGCCTAGTGTGGGGATGTTTTCAGTTGAGCTTTTATCTCCTCCTCCCTGTGCCCAGGGTTTATTTTGGGTGGCTGCTGTCTTATTCTGCCTTGGCAGCAGAATGCGGTCTTAGTAAGCCGAGGCCCCTAGAAACCTATCGGCCGGGCCCAATCACAGCACTGTGATTGGATAGAGCCGCGGCGGGCCGTGTGCACACAAGCACTTCCACGTACACAAGCTACCCGGCAAATCTAATCAGCGAGTGTTAGGAAAACCCTCGCTCCCCTGCCTCTGCTGCTTTTATTTGAACCACTCTTGAGTGTGAGAGGGGTGAGTGGGTGGGTGGCGTTGTAGTGTTGTTTAGTTTTAAATTACCCCTTAAACGTACTTGAAATGATTTGATTCATTAATATCGTATCTAAATGTGGCATCATTTTAAAACCTTGAAGATGACAATCTGTTCCACTTAATTGCTTTTCTTTTCAATCAAAGTGACCAAATAAAAGTATTATTATTATTATTATTATTATTATTATGTACAATTGTTGTCCAATTATCTAATCAATGATGGATAGAAGGAAGACAGGGAGTACAGACTTTTTGATGATCACTATGACTATGCAGGCTCGAGAAAGCCAACCTGACATTGTGCCTGGATCAAATAAAAGAGGAAATGAGTCTGTGAATGCAAAACAAGTGATATAGATCATCATTTTGGGTAAAACATTTTCTAAGTAAGAGTTTCACAAAGAGTGTTAGAATCAAATCATCATTCTCATATAGTTCTGGCTGCTGCTGTACCTTAAATGTAAAATAATGGGTGTTAAATCTGCGGATGTAAATTATATTGGCATTGTTTCCTTGATTGTTTCAGCTGACAGGGCTATTAGACCAAGATATGGCATCACTTGCTGTACATTGTGGCATGTAGTGGTGTGTAATGATAAGCTGCAGAGAGAGGGGATAGTACTGTGTTTTAAACAGCGGGTTTCATGATAACCATGTGAGCATAAAATCCTTTGAATTGCACAGTATATGTGAAGTGCCATCGGCGAGTCCATATGCACACTTATGTACTAATCCCAATCCCCGCTCCACTTCCTGATTTAGACAGATTTATTGCATGGCTTCTTCTTCATTATAAAGACGCTGTTGACAATTTCATGCAATATAGTGGAATTGTTTCTGTTTATTTGTGGCTCTGGGACTGTTTGGTTTAGTTTCTTGGGTGATCCTTGAGCATTTCTAATATTAGGAGAGTCGAGCACTTTCCCAGCCGCCACTGACGAACCCTGAGGGATCATTGTTCAGTCAATATCGGTCGGCCAGGGCATTGGATGACTTTGGCTCCCGCTGGCGTCTGGCTCGCAGCCCCTGAAATAGATAGGTATAAATAGAACCGAAAGACCGACAGAGACGCTTTGTTTCTTTGTTTCTTTGCTTTTGTTTTTTGGTTTGTTTCTTTGTTTGCTTGTTTTGTTTTTTCTTAGTTTCTTTGTTTTTGTCTTTCATTATTGTTCTCCTCTCTCTCTCTCTCTCTCTCTCTCTCTCTCTCTCCTTCTCTCGCTCTCTCGCTCTCGCTCTCTCTCTCTCTCTCTCCCACTCCCACTCCCACTCCCACTCTCTCACAAACACCGACAACACCAACACCAATACACTCTCTGCTTTCCCGCCTTTACGCTGTGTCTCCCAGAGGTAACCTCAGGGGGTATCCAGTTATGGTGGCCTTGCGGGGGTTACCAGTGGTTGGGTTTCTGTCAATACATGGTTCAGGTAGTGTTTGTCAATAACAGTCTGAATTATTGATAACCAGGATAATAGGACCAAATAGTGGGAGTTTGGATTATTTTATGTCAGTGGAAGAGGTCATTATGCTAACGGCTGTAATAATATTGGGGCTTGTTGGATCATTTTTCTTTGTTTAACATGCATTTGATTGTGGTGACCCAGGGTGAAACTCATTGCAAGGACTAGCTAAGAGAAAGACACCCTTGAGCTTGAAAGTTGACCTTGATTGAACCATGGGGGAGTAGGCAGGATTTTAACGTGAGTAATGGGCCCCTTCTGAAGATGAATCTGAATAATTAACTACTGGCAGACAAATGGAGAGGACACCATTAGCGTATGAGTGATCCCTCTCCCGCTGACGGCCGTCTGCTGTTTTCTTTCCTCAAGAAGACAGAAAGACGATAGATGACACCAGCAGCGTTTTTCCATATCGATTGGCCCAACCAATGACCGTTGCCAACATCTTACATTTTATCCTTTAGTTGTGATGTCTTGCAAACTCGCCCACTGCGGTGGTGGGGTAGCGGGCCTTTTTATAACCGTGGCGCCATGGCACACATACGGATACCCTTACACAAATCTGCAGCAGGTATTCATTCACAACACTTGGCTCTTTTTTGTATACAGGGTGCTCCTTTCAGCAGACATTTCTGACCCTCTTTTGCTGAGAAAGTTAAGTGTATGGTATCAGTGCTGCGCAAAGAGCCTTTTTCCAGAGATCTTGTTGACTCTTCTGAGTGTGGTTCGACTCGGGCTCTACTCATATGAAGATGAGACCATCGGGGTCAACAAGAGACCACACTCTGATCATTTGTGAGGTCCTCCACGAAGGTTCAGTAGGGCGGTTTGACACTTGGGGGTTAGTCCAAGTGACAACCACGTCACTTTGCCTCTACTTGGTGGGCCAATGAGAAGTGAGCAGTGCCCCCCGCTGGGAGAAGAATGAGTGGCATTGATGACAAGGGGAGGTCCTAACCTCTCCTGACATTTCATTCAACACATTTTATTCCCATAACACCACCCTGCCCTCTCCTCGCATCAAGAAAAAAAAAGTGCCAGAATGAGACTTTGTACTGACAGACTAGTCGTCTGACATACTAATCTCAGAACTAAGAGACTGCTGGGATCATTGATTTTATTTTCCTGGTATGAGACACAAAGCCTCACTTTACTCGTCTATGACCTGAGATGCTAATGGACAAAAATGTTGTCACAATGTCCCCCAGGAGCCCCTTTTGTTTTTGGCACTTAGGATCCTTCCTGAGTTTCTGTCTCCGCTCTCTGACATGTTCTTCTCCTTCTACCTTGGCGTTATGAAGACAGATGACATTTAATTTCTTAGCTCTTGTCAGGCCGATGGTAAAATGAAGACACAACAGTCTGAAACTGCTCTGAACCCTACGGTTGACTTTCCTAACATTGTGACATTTAATTATATCCTCGATCCATGATATACTTCATTTAATAGGTTTATTATTTATTATTTATTCATCCTTCTTAGAATTTAGTAGAGGTTCTTGATCAAGGATGCCTACAGGTAGGCGGTGGACATTGGTATCAAACTCAGAACCTTTCACCTGGGAGTCAAACACCTTCATCACTAGAGTGTCATCCCCCTAATGAGTTCAATGAACTATGTTGGAGACAAATATTTAGCTTATTGCCCTAACAGATTGTAAACCTTTTTTGTGTATTCAATCTTGTTTTTAGCAATAACTTTTGAATGTATCCTTCTCTCCTTTTTTTTGCAAAGAAATAAAACATATAAGCTCTATCTCTAAGCGCACTGATATCAGATTGTTAAGTGAGAGTGGAGTTGTCTGACCTAACCAATCTGTACCTCTATAAAAGCACGGCGGTGGAAAGCCTGTAGGCAACTGTTCACAGTGACCAACAGTCATCTCGTAGACGCGCTCTTCACAGAGCTCCCTAATTGGCTGGTCTCTTTGACTACAGAAGGATGACCCCATTTGCAGCAGCACGAGACTCCCTTCTGAGAACAAGCCTGACGGAATCTTCCCTATATCCTGTGGGGCCTTTTCCCAATTATTACCCAATGACCTCTGATCCCAATTCCAATTTGCCCTGACGACGTCGGCCTGGTTAGCCATTGAAAATCCAATTAGTGGAGATTCCCCAGTCTCAGGGGGTCAATCAGGGACCTCAGATGTCTCCCGGGGGAGGAGGGGTTTCTGGGGAGATGCGTCCTTAAACACACATCATCCACAACCGGAACCGGGTGTGAGCTGGCTACTCTGAAACGTCCAATATCTTCCAATGAATAGACAATATGTGCTGCGGGAAAGCTCTGTGGAAAACGTAGGTGTTCTTCAGAAAAGCTCGGAGGGCAGAAGTGATGTTAAGGATCGTCTAGGGCTGTAGGCTTGATGGAGCAGCACGTGACTCAAGTCATGAGACTGTGGGCAGATATTGGCTCCTGGATGAACCATCCAGAACACGGCCTGACATGGACTACTAGACCATGCCTGGACAACAGACGCTATTGTGCTGCCGAGTTCCATTCATATTATGGGGTTGTTTTTCCCTTCTGCCTCACATCAAGGTCCCATGGAATTGTTTTTGCAAACCAATGTGGTTTATGTTAATAGTAGTGTAAGGTCATTGTGAACTTGATTAAAAAAACAATTATTATGGAACCATTTTCTGACTTGAAAGAACCTTTAGAGATAGCGGTGAATCATTTAGTTTTCAATGGATTCCGAAAGGTTTTATTATTACTCAGCATAAGTAATATTACTCAACACACAAAAATGCTGTGTGTGTGTGTGTGTACATGTGTGTACTGTGCAGAATAGTACACGTATTCAGAAGGTTTTCTGTAGGTCACTGGCGCGGATGGGAAATGTCAATGATATGACATGTCATACTAGTAGGAGCTAAAGCGAGAACGCTGAACTGCTTGCCATTTTCTGTAAAGACGCACCTCATCCATAAAAATATGAGGACACTGCGATCGCCATAACAATTTGATGGAGCCCAGCCGAGAAACCTAACAGCTAATGGTCTGCTGAGAGCAGAGGGTAATGTGGCTAATCGGTTTCAAAGTGATAGAGGAGACCCTGGAGTTGATATGGGCTTATATAAATATACACCATAAGTATAATGTGAGAGTAGTGGGTTGGACCTTCTACTTCTCCAGGAGCCAAGCAGATCACGGAATCTGAGTACACAGAAGAAGAATTGGATCAGAGGTGCATTTCACTCCCTCACTGTCTAAAATTACTCTGATCGGCCTCAATTCTTCTAAACAACCTGCTTGGCCATACAACACTGGCAAGGTTTGCTGTGGAATAGGTTTGTGTTTTCTTTGCAGACGGCAGGTGGCGGGAAATATGTCCCCAGAGCCGACAGATGCTTCACTAGCATTGCAGTTGATTGAGGAAAAATTGGCACTCAGGATTTTAATTGTATCTTTTTTTTTTTTGGTACGGAGCAGTGGTCCCCAGCCAAATGAAGCACAATGACATAAAAGTTTATAAGGGAGAATGTATCTATGTATTGGGATCGGGCTCCCAATTGTTTCCTATGGATGAGACGATGGCCTCTTGTTTGCATAATGCAAACATTCGCCATGATGTATTTCCCGTGGTGTAACGTTTATTTCGTCATTGTCTGATTTGAGCTATTGCACTAGGTCGGGGAGGGGGGGGGGGGGAGGGGGGGTGTGGCGGGGAGTCTTTCGGGAACAAGAATACTTGGCGTGACGTCTTATCATACAAAAGACTGCCGTCGGCTAATCCAAATGAATGTCACTTAATCAATTCAGTGTGCCCCGGCGACCCTGTGCCCGTGCCCTCCAGAGAAGCCCACTGTCTCCCGGATGACTTACCAAGTCCACTTCATTAAAAACAAAAGCGCTCAAAGCACATCCCCACCCTCCTCCCACACATACAAAACCCAGGACACGGGGCGAGGGAGAGTGTGGCGGTACAGGGTAGAGAGAGAGCTTGTGATGGTACAGGGTAAGCGAGCGGCAGAGGCTTATGTTCCATCGACAGCTGTCAGCCCATCAGACCCCTCAATGCCGTGCAGGAAGGTCAATTAACTGATTAGAGTCCGTGCCGGGGTTAGATTAAAAACCAATCACAAGATCCGCGTTCCCGGAGGAAGCTGCATAACTGTGTGTTTGCGATGCCAGGGTGTGGCGTGTTTGTGACATCGCAAAGTCATTTAGTGGGCCAGCCGTCGAGGTGCGTCTAGCATCAGCCGGTTTGGGTTCCAGGACATGACTGGTGTCACTTTGAACCGAACGAGGCCATAGGTTACAGCTTCACTAATAGAAAACTCCTGCCTCAGTGGTGTGGACTTCTGAGAGCACATCTGAGATTTCGCATGCCGCGCGCTTCGATGGTTCACCTCTAAAGGTTTTTATGAAGCCATTTCTTGCAGTACTATGTGCTTGCGAAGTCCCGTCACCGATAAACTACTTACTGTGGGTATTTTGGTTCACTTGAGCTGATGATTGTTGAAAGACCTGGGGAACACATTCCTGATATCGTTTCTTAAATCTACTGTTAGATCTTACACTTTTTTTGTTCATGTTATATACCTGTTTTGCCTGAAACACGTCAATCTTGCACTCAACATGCAATGAAAAGGCAATTTTTCTGCCTTAAAGCAGTAGATCCCATGCAGTGTGTGACTGCATCTTATATTTATATTTAGTTCTCCTTTTTCTACATCAACGTCACCGAGCCTTCATCCTCATGTTGACGGCTCCCTTTCAACTGGCTCCCCTGTGGGAGATTGCAGAACGTCACAACATCTCCTTACCCAACCCATCCCGATGCAGCACTGGCTTAGAAGTATAGCACCTACAGAAACACAGACTTTAATTTCATCCATTACGTCGTGCCGGTCTCCTTGGAGACTACGCATCCCTCCACAGCCAGGACCTATACGTTGTACTGATGATTCAGAAGCCATTGTTTCATTGAGGCCATGTCCTTATGAAGTATATGTGTTTGTCAGTTGTAGGCGTCACATGAACACTTGTTCACAGATGTTGGTATGGAAATAGGTGTTGGATCCTATCCTAAGGTCTCTGATTCAAACTCTGACTGCATCCTCCTCCTCAGGCCTCCTCCGTGCCAATTCTAGTGTGGAACAAACATGCAGATTAATTGTGCAATTGATCATAAGCCAACTTTAGTTGTTTTATGCTTCTAAGAGGAAAATCAACAACAACGTCAACAATCAATGATGTGCTAATGCTACTGAAGATATTGTGCTCTCTTAACCTCTGGCCCTGCTTGTTGTGGGAACATAAGCTGATGTTCATTTCACTGTCTTGCACAGGATGTGTGTTCAGTTGCCTTGCTATGTGTGACTCATTTCCACACTCTCTTGGCCCCGTTCCTTTTGCTAAGTACCCCGCAACTTGTCAATAACTGACCTCTGCCTCCACTCTGCGCATGTTTGCTCCAATATGCGCATGGTTTAGACCAGGCTGTTTGCATATTCAAATTGTTCACTTCCCATGTTGTGTTTGTGATTGATGGAGATTGTTTACAGCTCTTTTATGTGCTTGGTGACTCTGGCATATAGTTAATCTACAAGGAAAATAAACCTGAAAAATCACATTCAATGAAAACAAATTGATCGTTATCACACTTTTAAACTCTGTAATCTCCCATGGCATCATTGACGGTGAACAAAGCTGTGAGACACAATGGATTTTCCCTTTCTCAGAGAGATTATATCTGATGTTTTTTGTCCCATCTAAGAAGCTCCCTGCCTTTTGCAAGCGCAGCAAAAAAACACAAACGCGGCATATTAACCTAATCCATCAGTTATAGTGTCGTCGTACATCACCGCTGGCAAGCCTTACGGGCAGTTATATCTCACGGTACAAACAGGAGCGCGGCTCACACCGTCCGCTCCATTTATCGCGTGGTGCTGCTCTGCTCGACCTCGTCACTAAATGCAGCTTTTCCCTGGGGAATATAAATGAAGCAGGCCGATATCAATATCCATGGCAGGTTATATCTCTCTTAACCAGGTCGACCTGCGACGGGGAAGCAAAGCCAAACCTTGGGGTATCTTTGCAGAATCGGAGGACAGTACCAGGATGGTGTTGTGTTTTGCGGACACAGGTCACCAATGTCAATGTTTCAACAAATCCATTTGTCGTTGTCTCTTTCCCCTGATTTAACAAGCAGATGGGAAAATGAAAATACACCATACACCATACACCTCAACAATACACCACAGTTGGACAGGCGGCTACAGACAGGGTTTGAGTCTATCTGGAAGGGCTTCTCTCAGGGCATGTTTTGAGTTTATCTGGAAAGGCTTTTAACCAGGCAGGGTTTGAGTCTATCTGGAAAGGCTTTTATCAGGGCAGGGTTTGAGTCTATCTGGAAAGGCTTCTATCAGGGCAGGGTTTGAGTCTATCTGGAAAGGCTTTTATCAGGGCAGGGTTTGAGTCTATCTGGAAAGGCTTTTATCCGGGCAGGGTTTGAGTCTATCTGGAAGGGCTTCTATCACAGCAGGGTTTGAGTCTATCTGGAAAGGCTTCTATCACAGCAGGGTTTGAGTCTATCTGGAAAGGCTTCTATCAGGGCAGGGTTTGAGTCTATCTGGAAGGGCTTCTCTCAGGGCAGGGTTTGAGTCTATCTGGAAAGGCTTCTATCAGGGCAGGGTTTGAGTCAATCCGGAAAGGCTTCTAACAGGGCAGGGTTTGAGTCTATATGGAAAGGCTTCTACCAGGGCAGGGTTTGAGTCTATCTGGAAAGGCTTCTATCAGGGCAGGGTTTGAGTCTATCAGGGCAGGGTTTGAGTCTATCTGGAAGGGCTTCTCTCAGGGCATGGTTTGAGTCTATCTGGAAAGGCTTTTATCAGGGCAGCGTTTGAGTCTATCTGGAAAGGCTTTTATCCGGGCAGGGTTTGAGTCTATCTGGAAGGGCTTCTATCACAGCAGGGTTTGAGTCTATCTGGAAAGGCTTCTCTCAGGGCATGGTTTGAGTCTATCTGGAAAGGGTTCTTTCAGGACAAGGTTTAGAGTAAGCTGTGGTCTTTGGAAGTGCAGGGCATCTGATTGGGACTAGTTGTCCGCAGAAGACAAGAGGTTGTTAGTTAATAAGACAGCTGTATCAGTGGCTGGGCTCTTGTGTCTTACCTTTGCTGTTTACACTTCCTTTCTACTTCACTCGCATCCTGTTGTGTTTGTCTCTCTCTATATCTGTCTTCTTTTTCTAGCACTCCTCTCTCTTTCTCCATTTCACTATCTTTCAGTTTTTTTCTCTCCCTCTCTGTCTGCTGTCTGTTTACAGAGCTAGCAGCACTCAATCACATCGCTGCATTGACATAAAGCGCTGCATGCTAATCAGAGCTAGGCAGGCAACCTTGTGTGCTGTTACGATAGTCATTACTCCAGCATATCATTGTAATTAATGCTTTACAATGTTGTAAATATTCCTCTAGGTTCAAAGCAAACATGTTTGAAACAAAATATCACCATTTATTAGCTAATTGATTGATTTTCCAATAGACAATAAATTAATTCATTATGATTTGATTATCAAATAATTGTTATTTGTAATGTAAAATAACCAAACCTTTATTGCTTATACTATTCAGAAATTAAAATATGTCATTTCAGATAATTTCATATGAAAACGTGCTGCCCATAGGACAGAGGAAGCACAAAAGCATTTTGCGATTATTCAGAACAATCAATAGAGTAAAGAAAAAATTGAATACAAACAACTGAAATGTCTTAGTTGAAGCCCGGCAGCATAACATCCACCAGTACAACAGCTGTCTTCTATTGCTCACAAAGGCCTTACTTAGTGTGTCGTCTCTCCTCTCTCTCAGGTGGGGGCTGTTCTGCTGTGGGTCATGTGTTCCTGGTGAGTACCCAGCCGCCGTCGTCCCCGCCATCATGAGGCAACAGTGTGCCACGCCCCCCTCCCTCCTGACGGCGGCCCTGGCACTCGCCCTCGCCGTCTCACCCCAGCTCACCTGCGGTGCCACGCCCTTCCCTCAGGACCTGGAGCCAATCAGCATCGTCGGGCGGGAGAGTAAGTCTCTGTCCCTTGCCTTGCCTTGACTCATAGTTGCCATGGAGATTCTCTGTACGATCGTCAAAAAGAAATGGTTTTGTGAAACCAGGCCTCTTTTTTTTTCTAGCCGGTGGCTATTACTGTGTTAAGTATGATCAAGTTGAAAGTGCAGATCAAGTTGAAAGTGCAGAGAGTTGATTCTGAACTGATATTTGAATCTGGCGATTCCTTCATCTGTCGAGACCTGCATCACTTTATACACTTTTAATCAGACGACCTTGAGGAAGGTGTGTCTGGGCGGGGTGGCACACACCATCTTACAGTAGCCAATCACTGGTTAGGGTCCACAGTTGGGGTCCCGGTCAGCAAATGCACTGACCCCTAATTGGTTTAAGAGGTAGTGGAGAGCGCGTGACCCGCGTGCTGTAATTGATCTATCTGGAAGAGGAGCAAGGCGGCCATTAGCAGAAATAGCCAGGCTAATAGTGCTATATGTGGAGCCCTGGCCCAGGTGTAATGAGAGCCATTTGTTACCCCTGGTTCCAGCAGGTGACAGCGCGGCAGAACGGCCCCTCGCTATCCGGTCCCGTCCATTATATGGTAATAGATCAAGGTGCCATTGCTAATTATTACCCCTCCCCTTTCAGAGAAAGGGCGGGAGAGACCACGTCACACATGATAAGGATGAGTAGGAAGACTATAAGGGCACTTAAAGTCGCAATGTCTTACCATTTCAACTAGTGCGTAGCAATAAAATCACATCCTATAACTGATACGTATATTCTACAACAAAAAAAAGGCTGGTCCGAGAGTACCTCTCTCTTTGTTTATAAGAATCGTACTATTGAAACTCTCAAAACCCTCAATCTTACACATTGCGACTTTGAGTTTAAAGGCAGAGGCTGAGCCACAGATGGTTCTCTGCTTGTTGTTCCAGTGGGCGGTATGTTCTCGACCTACAGGTGTGTCACCAATTATAGGGTTAGTACCCTCGCTCTGCTGGTTCCAGGCAGAGCCATATTAAATAATTATTGTATTGGCGTCGTGGAAAAATACAGTTGTTACGTCATCGTGGTGTCAACAAGTATTGCATAACGCCTGGCAAAGCAGTCAGAACAAAATAAGTGATTGAATCGATCAACTTATCTGATGTGTCGGACCCAGCACTCTGTGAAATCATAGTACTGTGCTCTCCTTGGGTCATCTGATACGATGCCATAAGACCAGATCAATATGTTAGATCGATGGCTAGGACTAAAACCTTGCCCTATATCAAAAGGAACCCTTATTAAGGTTTTTTTTTATGTAAAAAAGCAATTATGACGTTGTAAATTTCAGAGAGTAAGTTAACAGGAACTATAAATGTTTATGTTTGTCGACCAGAACTAAACATTGTGTGCCTTTCATGGGCATCAATATTTAACATCAGGGGATGAGATGTTAGTTCTAAATCTACAGATATACGTATTATTAGCTATTGTTTGTCCAATGGCAAAAAAGCAATGCCCTAGCAGCACCCTGAGAGCTTGAAGTTCTGACTAGTAATTACAAGTTGTCCCTTGTGCCAACATAGCTTAATAGACTCAGGCTGACCACACCACCTCCACAAACACCACCAACATCACCAGCTCCACAGAGTCTCGTCTTTTTTCGAGTTTCAATCTTTAATCAGTGGAGCCGAGCAAGGCGGCTGGTGAAATAGACTTTCTCCATAGAGATAGCCTTAAGATTTCAGATTACAGCATATTTTTCTGCTGAAGAATTGCTAATTCAGCAGAAGCAGCGGCGCTGGTCAAAGTATAG
This sequence comes from Lota lota, assembly GCA_026745465.1. Classification (NCBI taxonomy): domain Eukaryota; kingdom Metazoa; phylum Chordata; class Actinopteri; order Gadiformes; family Lotidae; genus Lota; species Lota lota. The sequence continues at coordinate 6,056,133 of JACYXH010000826.1, forward strand.
GCTGGAGGGAACTTTATGCAGCAATGTTTTTTCCGTTCAAGAGTTTCTTGAGTTCTCTGAGATAAAATTCTAAACAACTAAGCCGCGAAGCTTAGATCTGGCAGACAGACTGGTGGCAGGCAGTCTGGTGGCACGTAGTGTGCCCCTCTGATTTTCTCCTCGAGTGAAGCATCAGATCTCAGTGTCTGCAGCTTATGTTTTGCTGTTATGGAATATTTATTTCCTTTTAATCTATTTGTTTGGCGTGTATGCGTGTTCAGTTCATGTTACCCCTTTTTTACTGCACTGCTCTGATGTGAAGCACTTTGTTAAAGGTATTATAACAAAAAGTTGCATTTTGTTAGTATTATCTTTAATTGTTGCGTTCGGCCCATGGTGTGCGCACTTTAGACAGTTTAAGTGCGTTACGTTTTAGGTGTGTTTATTATTGAGACTCAGACTCTTGTTGAGAATCTGAGGGGGAGAATAATAATAATACAATGTTGGAACACTGATATGTACTTATTTGATATTTTATAATACCATTTTCCAATAAAAAATAGATGGATAAAAAGGAATAATTAGCTGGACATGGTGCAACCAAGAGCAGACCTTAAATCAGCGCTTCTCCCTTGCTTTCACAGCTCCACTTCCATTGCTTCATCTTCTCCACCCTCTCGCGTGCAACCTCTGATGTACCTAGAAATATTTTGCTTCCCTTGTCTCTCGAGACATTTCTTGTACTTTTAAAATCATTTGGGTTTTATTTAACCGTGAAATTCAGGACAGATTAAAAGAAGATGATTGAACAAGAGGATTTTTTTCTCACACCTGGGAGTCTGAAAGTGGGTCCATCCTGAAACATGTGTCGTTTGTGTTTTCCTTAAAGCATTTGGATTTCCCTTATCCTTTCCCAGCTCTGTCTATTTCCCCATAAAAGGCTGTTGCATGTGAGAAGTTAATTGTTTCAATTGGGCTGCCTTCGGTGATGTCATACTTCTATTTGAAACTTTGGAGGACATTTGTTTATTTTTCTACCCACCCATGAGGCAATGTTAGCCTGAGTTCCCAGAGAAGGCTTAGACTGACTAATGCGAAGCTGTGTGGCCCGTAGATCTCTGTTTCTAGTTCTTGGGATTCTTTAGCCCCTTTGTCTACCAGTTTTTGCATTTAGTAATTTCCATTTATTTGCAGGCATTATTACTTAACAGAAATATGTTTGATTAACGTTTGATTAAATAAAACTGACTAACAGTATTGAATGGCCTCTGTTACTTAGATACTTACTTTCTGTCCTAGTTTGACACTTTGAATAATTGAATATTCACCTGAAACAAAAATGGGTATAAAATCCAGCTTCCTTTCTTTGTTTCACAAAAAAAAGATTCAGTGTCAACACAGTTTTGGCAAACATTTCAATTGTTTTATTCAGACTGAACATCATGTATTGAGTTTTGGCAAAGCAATAACATGTCTGTTAATTTCCCCCTGCCCACAGGTTCGTACCTCTATCCCAGCTTCCAGGGCCTCATGTCGGACAACGACACTGTGCGCCTGGGCCTGGACTTCCAGAGGATGCTGAGGATCAACCACATGCTCTACATCGCTGCCAGGTCAGCCTTCTTCTCCTACTCCACCCCATCACCAACACCACTGGTGCTTCGCTGCTGGAGTTAGCTAACTGGTTAAAATCTCATCTCGATCAGAGAGAGGTGTTTCCCGCTACAAACTCAACCCAAACACAAACAGGGTCATGTCGTTGAAAGATACTCTTTAATAGTGAAAAGTCGCAGGTATATTCCCCAATATTTATTGAAGTCTTCGATTTTCTACTTCGTGCCACTTCAAGAAAAGCTTAAAGTGCTCAGCTTAACAGGCAGCTTTGTTTACCAGCTCCCTGCAGTTGCCATTTAAATGCTGGCAGGAACTCCACACGTTCCTCCAGCACACCTCTCATCTAAATTGCATCAAGCTATTCTCTAAGAAGATCAGAGGTTAATTGCCTCAAAAAGGTAGGCAGACCAACCAGCTCCGATCACTTTGTTTGGGTAAAATAGGTTCTGCTGCAAGGTTGGCCCTGACCCAAACAGCAACAACACTTTCTCTGCCAAGTGCTGCATACAATTAGCTATGGACTTAATATTTTCCCCCAACTGAGTGTGACAAAGTGCTTGGCTCACGCTGCAACGTGATTCATATTAGTACCTTGTGTCATTGTATAGGAAAGCGTGCGTTGTTCTTTGTCCGTCGTAGTTGGAATGCCTTTCTCCAAACTTTGTTGGAATTAATAGTGAGTCAGATCTTAGTGGGAGAGGCAGTGTGTGGGAGAAGACGTGGGGGGTTAATATATAGGGAGAGAAGCAGGGATGTTAATGTTTATTTTGTTTTACTTGCTTCCAGGGACCATGTGTTTGCCATAAATCTGCCCGCCTCTTCTGAGCAGATCGTCCCTCTGCAGGTAAGCGCCCACACCTGCTCGTTTAGTATTCAGCCCGGTTGTTTCATCTCTTCCTGGTCATGTCACCACTATTTTGTTGAAGGTTTGTTTAGTTGAAAATATTCATTTTTTTATCAGCTTGGTTTGATAGTCTGTTAAATTTATACAAGCACCAGGACGTGGTGTTTTTATTATAAAAAAAGATATATTATCTAAGATTTGTGCATGCCATCTGTTCCCCGAAACACAATCCCTGCATACTCATTTGACTAACCAAACACTTGTTCTTACATGTAAGATTAAGGACTTTAATTTCATCCACTCTGGTGTTTGTTTCACCTGCTACATGACGACAAATGGGTCGGAATGAATTCTGATATATTACCCAGAATTCAGTCTAATTATTTCACTTATCCTTCCTTCCTGCCTGAGCTTCAAAGGGGATTGCGATCTTACTCATAATAAAACCTAGATGTCTTTGTTTGAAGTATTCATAAAGATATTATCTCTACGTTAGGTAGAAGGATGTTCTTGCCAATGCAAACTGTAATTCAAGTCACATTACTTTTAGAAGATAATGTTATGCCCCTGAATATTTATCTGCTTCACCACTGCATTCATTTCCTCGACCCGAAATGTTGGGAGAAATGTTGGTATCTCATTATTTGAACACCCCCCCCCCCCCCAATGCTTCTTTTATTCAGGCATTAAGCATCTCTCTCCAGACATATATCCAATACGCCGGTGCTCTACCGGCTTTCTGAAGTGCCGCGCTCGTGCTGCTGTCTGAATCTAATTTGTCAAACACAATTGCACTTAAATAAGAGGCATTCAAGGCGCCGGGGACTTTTTGTTTGCTTGCGTTTAGAATTAGCTTTGAACACGGCTGTCCACTCCCCTGAGCCCTGGGTGTCGAGGAGTTCCCCGCCATCGATAAAACTCTTTGACTTGTTGACTGCTCTGAGCGTGACGAGGCTCCCCCGGCGATGGAGGAGGATGGTGCTGCACCGCCATCCTCTCTTCTCCTGGATTGTTTACGATATATATTTAATGTGTGTGTGCGTGTGTGATGAGTGCGTGTCTCCCACATGTAAAGCGCCTTGGGTCCTGATGAAAGGCGCTAACATTTTAATATTATTTATTTGTATCATTATGAGTGCTCCAGTCTATCAGACATGCAGCTGGAAGACTTAAGAGATGTGCCGGCATTGCACACTGAATATCATCCTCCCCCTTCCTTCCTATCTCTCCCACTCAGCCCCACTCTGCTATCGGCCTGAGCGGGTTTGTTAGCACGTGACCGAGCGTTATGGAGCCGCTCGTCCGCTACATCATGTCACACCCTTCTCCCTAGCCCTGGATCCCACTTCGATGTGGTCACTTGTCATTTTTTATATTCCTCTGTGTCATCGCTCGCTGGGTAGGCATGAGTAACTATGCTGACAGCAACCCCAAGATGCTGTCACATCCTGCCGTCTGTAAGAGTCTGGAGCTCCTGAGTGGCACAGTCATGGAGATTTCGTCTCCATGACTACGACTGTCGCTACAGATCAAATAGTTAAGACTCCAAAATCCAAAATATTTCCTTTTAGGAAGCTTCTGTCTGCATCTTTTAACCTTTAACTACAACTAAATAAACAACATTTTCAACAGGTGTAAATGTACCATGCATATATTAGAATCACAATGTAATCCGATAACAGCCGGACAATGCCAAGAGGTAGTGTGGCTCACATTGAGACCGGATCCTACTGAGGGGGGAATTCTAGCCATGAATTCTAACCTCCCCAGGGGGACGCCCCCCGTGGGGAGGTAGCGTTTTCCCAAGGGTACAGCGCCCATGATTGGAGCATCAAGCTTCAGTTTACTTGAGTTATCAATCTGTGCAACCTCTCTTGGGTACCGAGGCTCATTGTCATGCATGGTTCATCTAAACTTTTAACAAACATTCAAAGAATGAACCCTCTCCCATGAGTCATCTGCATTCTCCTGCCTCACCTCAACTGTGAATGATTCAAAGCATTAGCAAAGACATCTTTTTCCACAACAACTGTTGCCTCTGTTGTCCCATGTTGCTCGTCAAATTAAATCAGATCGCAAGCTGGACAGACTCCCGACAATACAAAATGTAAAAAGGTTTGAAATGCAAGATATAAACACACTCTGTGTGATCAAAAAGGTTATCTGGATGGATTATAAAAGAAGAGATTGCATGCTAATATGAAGAGTAAGTAGTGCAATCCTTAATAGTCACTCTGTTAGATGTTTTTTTCGATCAGTTTTAGAAGCCAGACGGGTTTGGTTTGAACAGTATTTTTGCACTGCTGGATAGATTTTGTGGATCTGACCGTTATTATAATACACAGCCTTTTCCTAGCTTCAGGCCAAGTCCGGTGCCCTGAGAGGTCCAGAAACTTGGCACATTTTACATTTCATGGATAGTTTTGTAAATTTCGAGGGCGCATTTCTCCAGAGTTCATGTTGATTTTCAGCCTTGCTCTTTGTGCAATCAATACACTTCAGAACCTCGGGGTACTGGTTCCAGCCCACCAAATATTAAGGTCTGTCTGCAATGGTGTGGACTCCGAGGTTATGTTAACTAACGAAAATGGCAGTTTTCTCTTATTTCGTTCCTGCAACGTCGTAATTTCGTTCCTGCAACCCAAGTTGTCAAGTACCTAGTTTCTGATGGGTGGTGGCAAAGCAAGACAATGATTTAGTTAGCTTAGTGTAGCTAAACGTAGCTCATAGTGTGGCATGGTAAAGAATAACGTAGCTCATAATGTAGCTCACCGGATGTAACTGTATAGTATGGTTTAGCTTAGCAGCGCTCATATTGTAGCTTAGCATAGCTCGTAGTGGAGTTCATGGTGCAGCGTGATGTAGCTTAGCGTTGCACATAGCGTGACTCATAGATGAGCAGCGGGATCAGGGAGGAACTCCAATTGAAAGTAAGGTGACTCCTGAAGTGGAGCTGGAACAGATGTTAGCTCTACTTCAGCCCTCATTTAAAGAGCCAGTGAACCCACTGTGTCAGCTGGAATTCGAACACTATGAGATAAAAGTGTTTTGGGTTGAGAGTTTTAGGAAAGAGGGGGGCATGTTATCCCCATGGTTACGACCCACGCCAACTTTCCGATACTTTTTTAGTACCGTCGTTGTTTATGAGCATTATAATGAGCGATGTTGTATATGAAATGTGTCACACACTGTAGCGTTATACTATAGGTCTCCGGGAAGCCAAACCCTCACTCGGACATGGCTATTAAATAAACCGCTGCCCAGACAGAGCTCCACCTGTCCACACACAACACGCTGCTGGTGCCCCTTGGTCGTAACATCGAAGTGCCTCGGAAAAGGCACTTCGGCGTCACAAAAAGAACGCCATCTGCGTGCAGAGCAATGTGCGTTTGGGGAGACAGGCAAAAACATTGGATTTTACTCATTTATTCTCTAAATTGGGGTCTCATTTCAGTAACAGTGATAAATTGGCATACGATCATATAATACATGTTACCACGTTTAAAAAAAAATCATCTTTAAGCAGAAGATCAGCATCGTATGTGTGCGTGTGTGCGGCTGAAGGTGGAGAGCACAATGCATCACCCCGGACTGGTGAGGATAATAGGATGTAATTAACATCGACATACATCACCATGCTGGCCGCTGTACAAAAGCATCCACCTCAAGATTGTTTAACCCCTCGTGCTCTGCGGTTATTGTTGATCTAGAAGACCCCTTGGTTTTCTGTTGTTGTTGTTTTATGCTTTGTTGACGAGCGGTAATACCTTCATGTTCTGCCACCCCTCTGTCTATCGTCTTTCCCTGGGATGGTATATTGAAGTTAATGAGAGTTCCAGCCCAGCTGTCTGTTAATGGCACTGGAGCGCTGGAGAACAGCGAGAGCCGGGTGGTCCTGGGAACCCGGCCTGTCTCCGCTGACAGCTTGGTGTCTGTTCCCTTTTCAGAAGCTCACTTGGAAGACCAAGGATGTGGAGAAATGCACCGTGCGAGGGAAGAACAGCGTGAGTTGCAGCCACGCCACGCACACGCATGCACATGCACGCACATACGCACTCATACACATGCATACACACTCACACACACATACACACACACACACACACACACACACACACACAAAGGGATACACACACAGAGCCACACCTAAACACACACACACACAAACACACAGATACACACGCAAGACGGACACATGCATAAACAGACACACACACACACACACACACACACACACACAGGCACAGACAAGCACAGACCCACGCACATACACAAACAATTGTGACACCATCCCACAGCCTTAGGAATAAAACAATTCCCTGAACAAATACACACACAAACACACAAAGACACACACGTGCACATATAATCCACCCCTGCCGCCAACTGATAATAACACAGACACACAGAAATTGCAAGTCAAACACCCACACACACACACACACACCACAAATGCATACACTTTTCATCTTGCCCAATTGGTTATTCCTGGAGAAGTGTATGTGGTTGTGTGTGTTGTATGTGTGTTTGTGGGAAACTTTCTTTGTTTTGGCCATTTGTTTATGTGCCAGTCTCGTGTGTGTGTGTGTGTGTGTGTGTGTGTGCGTGCGTGTCCGTCTGTCCGCACGCGCTCATGTGTGTTTGGGGGGGTGTATGTGTGTGCGCGCGTATACGCGCGCACACCCGCAGGCCATTCTGTTTGTTTGTTTATGTGCGTGTCTTTTCAACATGCGTGTGTGTAGATGTGTATGTGTTAAGACATCAACCCCTTAACATCAGTCCTAGCTCTATTCCATAGCCAGTAGTCTCCTCACCCCGTCTGTAGTTGTTGCCCGGGTTGCTAGGTCTCATCCACCGTGTGCAGCAGTAACGCCGGCCTGCTTTACTCCCTGCAGGACGAATGCTACAACTACATCAAAGTTCTGGTCCCACGCACCGACGAGACCCTGTTCGCCTGCGGTACCAACGCCTTCAACCCTGCCTGCCGAAACTACAAGGTGAGCACGCCGGTCTGCCGCGGCTGGTGTTGTTACACGGTTTTACATGCTTCTCCCCGTGTAAGCATAGGACAAGAGACCTAAAGTGAGCTCAGATACATATAGATAAATTTAGATACATTTAGGAGCAAGAACGGGTTAGTCATAAGGTAATGCTTTGCTAATTCCAGATGGGAAATTCTCAAGGAGCCCTACAGGAAATGGTTGGGATCAAGCCCATTGTAACACTCTGGCCAAAACTCTATACTGCCAGTGAACCAGATGCATCTGTCTGAGTCTGTCTACCAACTTGTTTAAGTGCAATGCTGATGGTTTCTCTCGCAGGTGCGATGGCGGTTTCCCTTAACCAGCTCAGTCATTGTGCCCTCGCTGCCACTTGGAAGACAAATGCATGATTCTTTTTTTTTGGGGGGGGGGAAGGCTGCCATCGCTATTTTGAAAGCAGGAGTTTCATGCCATTATCTGTGTTTGGTGTAAGCAGATGAAAGGCTCGGTGTTGACAGAATAACATGTGCAGTCAGCAAGAAAATATTTGAAAAAAGTGAGGACAATCTGTCAACAGAGAGGTAGATGGTGTACTGAGGTGTGGGACATTTGGGAAAGAGAAATATGAATAAAGAAAGCCAGCTTGGGGGGTGGGGGGGCAGACCATGCCAAACAGCTACGAGAGGAGAGAGCCGGAAGGAGAGTGTCTGGCGCTGGAACGGAGGGATTTACACAGAGAGAGAGCGAGGAGAGAGAGAGAGAGAGAGAGAGAGAGAGAGAGAGAGAGAGAGAGAGAGAGAGAGAGAGAGAGAGAGAGAGAGAGAGCGAGGGAGAGAGAGAGAGAGAGAGCGAGCGAGAGAGAGAGAGAGAGAGAGAGAGAGAGAGAGAGAGAGAGAGAGACAGAATGGGGAGGAGTTTTTTAATTCTATAAAATCACTCAGAGCCTTATCTCCGTGGTTTACTGTCTGCTGTAGTGATGAATAATGAGAGAGAGAGGTGTAGAGAGAGTCTGTCGAGGAAAGCCACAGATAGGGGCCTCGTAAACACAGTACAGTGGTCGTCACCGGTCTAAACAGCCGTTGACTTTCGCTGTGTAACCGCGGTGTGGTGAAGATACAGGACAAAATCACCAATGGAACACGATATAAACTGAGTCGTTACGTTTTTCTGGTTCATCTGGCAGGACGGTGTTGTGGCTAGGGTATTGACCGTCAGCCAAAAGGTTCTGGGTTTCCCCCTACTGTCCATAGTTCTTGAGCGAAACCGTTAAACCCCTACCTGCCCCTTTATTGCTAGAATACATGCAATACATCTATTTTCACTGCTCGCATTCGATTTAAAATAGTATTATGTACCACTTTGTAACCATTGAACCTTACATGTGCTCTAGTTTCCACGGTGTATCAGATCAGAGGTACTGCTGTTGTAACTCGATTGCTGAGATGGTAAGGCTCCTATGGGCCTCACGTCTTCCACAGTTCAGCCAAACAGGCTTCAGTCTGGTTGAACCCCCCCCGCAGATGACATCATGTTTTAGAGCAGTTAGTGATTCACAGCAGCCCTCAATGGAAGACAGAGAGAGGGGGGGAAAGAAAGAGAGAGAGAAGGGGAAAACTCTTCCAATGCATAAATCTACCAGCGCAGGGATTAGGGGCGATGCCTGCGAGGAGGGGGGAGTCACGGAACTGTTTAAAAGTTTACCTTAGTAGAGGCTGGTTCCAGAGTGCTGACCTCCAGGATATGGAGGTCAGATCGCTGGTCTGTAAAGCGAGGGGCCGGAGCCATTACGGGGCCCTAGATAGGGTCCAGGAAAATAGGGAACACTTTATAAGTTAGGGTGCTTTTGGGGGAAAGGGGTAGTATTTCCACGAATAAACACTACATTTCCCATGAGCTCTATTGCCTTTTGTTTGAAAGAAGTACTTTAGCTCTCTTGTGGTGCGTAAAGAGGAGAGAGAGAGAGAGCAACAGAAGCAGAGGAGTGTAGAGGTGATTGAGAAAAGGATCTGTATTTTAGTAATGTCTCTTTTACACTGGTGATGTATTGTCAGTTTTATGGACACGTAAATTGCTCTATTAGATATAGCAGTGTGACCTTGGAGAAAGCATTTAGAACATTTCTAGCTAAGTGTCTTAGCATAATGGTCTAGACAGATGCATTAACATTCAATAGACACAAGGAAGGAAATGGTGGCCATGCTTGCATTGTTTTTGCATGTTTCACCATGCACCCCCATGTTTAGATTGATAAATTCCTGGCCAAGGATTGTCGTGAAATGGTTAAATTCCTACTCACTTTCCACTTTTACCATCACTGACAGTTTGAAATAACGTAGAGTTTAATTTATGTTGATAATGGTCAAAGTTTGTGCTAAGCGTTCTGGATAATTCCACACAGAACTGAACACATAGAGATATCCCTTATTTCCACGGTGAAACTTCAACCACGAAAGAAAACGAAAAGCTAATTTACTGTTGAACCGACTTCAATGCCTCCTGCCACTCCTATTCCCAACATGGCGCCCCAACATGCTCCAGCCCCTCCAACCCCCATAAACACCTTCCCCCTGCGCTCCACGCGCTTCCGTCTGGAAACCAATCACGCAGGTTAGTTTAGTGGACGTCCGGGAACGCCACAAAGTATAAATCATGTGGAATCGCTCTCTGGAAGGCCATCTGAAAAACCTTGGGGGACCCGGAAAGCTGGAAGACGGCCATTTTGTGTGTGTACGTGTGTGCGGCTGTTGTTTTTGCAAATGTATGACTTATTTGGTTATATTTTCCCATTATTGTGTGTGTGTGTCCGTCTGCCTTTAAAAAAACGAATGTGTTACACAGTTTGTGTGTGTGGGTATGCGCACGTGCGTTAGGCATGCGTTTGCTTGACTGTGCATCTGTTTGTGCTTGACACTGCATGTGTATGTATGTCTGTATCTGTGTGTGTGCATGTGTAACTGGTAGTGACAGAAGAGGCTATGAGCTTAAAGCTCCCCAGTGGATATCCAGCCTAGCTCTGCCCTGACCGATGCATCGCCGCGGCCTCACTGCCATCAGCACAGACTCTTGCTCTTGAAGGAGTACATTATGTACATTAGTACATTAGGACTCGCATTGGAGGCTCCGAGTCAGTACAGGGTTAAAAGAAGTGAAGTTATGGCAGTGGACGCCTGTGACTAACCACATTCATAAGCGCACGCAACATCTGTGGCTTCTGAGCGTTTTCCCCTTCGTCTTTGGGCCTCTGTCGTTCTACTAAGGAGGATTTGCTTCCTGGAAACTGCTTTAAATAAAATATGTTTTTCACCTCTGAATGCATTGGTGGACCGGGAACATCTTTATAGTTGACTTTAGTATTCTGACGACCTCAGCTTCTTAAAACCACACCCTTTGTCCCTACAAACACAGCCACAAACACACACACACACACACACACACACACACACACACACATGCACACACTGGAGAGATTTTCAGGTCTTGCTGTAGCCTGGGTTTACAACCTTGTTAACAGCAGGTCAGAAAATAGCAGCTTAATATATGCGGCCACCAGAAATCTCGTCCCTCACCAACGTGACAGCCCGGCCTCCCAGCCCTAACCCACAACCTTTCTTATGGCAGCCGTACATCACACATCAAATAAACTAATCTTTATGACTCATGTGTGGCCCTTCATTACGAAAGATTGATTCGGCACGCATACTTTTTTTCTTCTTCAGTAAACCCGACCGCATTAAAAAGTGCTTGGCGTGTGTTTTGGAGTGGGCCAACGTTTTTGGGCCGTGACAGTGACCTAGCGGGTGATCACGCGTCATCTAGTAGTAAAACACAACCGTGATTCTTTTTAGGAGACTCGTGTTTACAGCGGTGGGCTTTGTTTTTTATTTCAGTGTGTCGCAGTGGCGTTTTGCGTAAATCTCTTCGTATATGGCTTCGTAAATGTCTCTCCCTGTCTGACCTTAGATGGCCACGCTGGAGCAGGATGGGGAGGAGATGCTGGGCCAGGCGCGCTGTCCCTTCGAGTCCCGCCAGTCCAACGTGGGCCTCTTCGCTGGTAGGTCCCCCTGGGTGATCTGGACCCTCACCGGTCCTCCCAGATCCACATCTTCACACTAAGGTTACCTTAATGTATGTACTCAGGTTAGCATATGTAGGGTCGGGATAGTCCAGTGGTTAGGGTGTTCTGGATTCAGCCGAAAGGTTCTGGGTTCAAACCCTAATGACCACAGTCTACCTGTAAGAATCCATGAGCACGGTGCCCTCATTAATGAAATGTATCTAAAATATTTATCTATAAATTGTTTTGGGTAAAAGTGTCTGCAAAAGTGACGTGTGCGTGTGTCCTCATGCCTGTGTGTGAGTGTGTGTGTGCATTTCTGCCCCCACTGCTGATAAGTTATGCATACCTGGAACATGATAACACACCTCAAATTGTTCAATAGTTTCATGAGATAATAATCGATTGTCTGAAACATGGTCAGCCTCTACTAATAAGATAAGCACCCATCTTCTCTGATTAGTAGATATGTTGTTTCTTCACCAATTGAATCGGGCCTACGTTTCTAGAGAGGCCAGGACAGTGGGGTCACCGTCTAGGATGTTCGACAGACGGACACTCAATCCTGTCCCAGATCCCACCAACGTTCCTGTGACATTAACTCTCAGTACACACGGGCGGGCTTCAAGAGGGTGTCACGTTCACATCTGTGCTCATCTACTTTCTTTTAAAGGGCAGGGAAAGTTACCTGAGACTAAAAATAAGCCAACCCAGGGTTGGCTTAGGAATTTCTGTGACATTGGAAAAGCGGCTTGATTGATGGGTTGCTTTTGGCGTGCCAGGCGGCGACTTCTACTCGGCCACCATGACGGACTTTCTGGCAAGCGACGCAGTGATCTATCGCAGTCTGGGGGAGAGCCGCCCCGTCCTGCGAACCGTCAAGTACGACTCCAAGTGGCTGAGAGGTGAGATAGTCCAACAGCCTATATTACTTATTTAAACAGCCTTTTTTTGGAGTGGTTTTTGTGCTGACTTGCTGCAACTTATCAACTAAAACTTCCACTATCAGTGTTTGTGCTTGGAAAGAAAAGTTTTCTTTGTTTCTTTTTCTTTTTTGTGGAAGTATTCATTCACAAGTACATGAACGCAATGTCCCTGCTGTTAATTCCCACCTCTTCAAACAGGAACCTTTGTGTTCTCAGCAGGGGGGGGACGGGAGAGGGGCGAGGGTGGCTAACAGTGGGGGGAGGGCAGCAGCAGTGGGGGGGGGGGGGGGGGGGGGGGGGGGGGGGGGGGGGGGGGGGGGGGGGGGGGGAGATGGTTGCTTGCTAGCTCGCTGTCTCCCCGGGTGTTTCCACTCCACAGCGTGGCGAGGAATACAAATCAGCAGTGGTCACTGCCGCAGCCTCAGCGTCACTGTTGAACATTTACTCTCCTGTCCTCCCCCCCCTCCCCCCCTCCTCTCAGAGCCCCACTTCCTACACGCCATCGAGTACGGGAACTATGTGTACTTCTTCTTCAGCGAGATCGCCGTGGAGTACACCACCCTGGGAAAGGTGAGGCGCGGGTCCTTCTACTGCACCCCTGCCTGCGCTGTGCACCCGACGTGAATGGGACTTTAAAGGCTGTGCTTGTGTTGGCTCACATGGGGTTAGCCTCATTCCAAAGAGAGTACCTGGGCAGGATGACCTAGGTCTTGGGATGTATTAGAGAACTGTTCCATGTCTCACTTTACACTTTGGAGAGTAAAGCTAGATTATTGCGTCACAAGAAAAACGGCATATTAAGGGGGGATGAGTGATTTCACCCATCAGCATTGGATTTACGGTCTAGGGACTCGGGGCACTTTAACAATGTTACTCATGTTGTTAATGGTTGAACGCTGACGTGCTCCTCCTTCAGGCTTGGTGACGCGATCACAAAGCCTGTCGGTTTTTGAAAAATAAATCGAATAATGTTATAAAGGAAGTACATGTCTAGTTAATGTTCAAGTTCAAGCTTTTTATTTGTCACCTACACCTTCATTATACAAGGCAAAGGGGAACCGTCATGTTTGGCTATTTTGTAATATAAGAGAGTACGGTTGTAAAATGTACGTCATTTACGCCAGAATGTTTATTCTCCATCGGTCCGATACGGACAATTGACATCATTGGTCCAACTTTTTGAGTTAGACCAATGATGTGCTGCCATCTTTTTCACCACACGTGTGTGAAGTGGTGGTTCTTTATATAAGAGAATAGCCAACCGCGGCGGTTCCTGTTTAACTGTATTGTGTCACTACACATCATACACAAGTATAATGTGTAGTGGCATACTATTTCTCTGAATTTACGGTATAGAGAAACGGTGTTCGCAAACTCTGATAACCATCCAAGGATCCAAGGAAAATAGACATCGGCAACGCAGTATATAAAGGCAGGAATAAGGTGTGTAACTTCCTCCCCAGGTGGTGTTCTCGCGCGTCGCCCGGGTGTGCAAAAACGACAACGGCGGCTCCCCGCGGGTGCTGGAGCGCTACTGGACGTCCTTCCTGAAGGCGCGGCTCAACTGCTCCGTGCCGGGGGACTCCTTCTTCTACTTCGACGTCCTGCAGTCGCTCACCAACGTGCTGCAGATCAACCACCGGCCCGCCGTGCTGGGGGTCTTCACCACCCAGGCCAACAGGTTAGTTGGTTTACTCCCCCCCCCCCCCCCCCCCCCCCCCTTCCCACACACACACACACACACACAGGGTTATATCCGCCCACTGTTAAACTGAAGAGTCGGGTTATTGGGTTATGGCTGGGGTTGGCTTATGATTATATGGTTATGGAAATATACTCTAATACAGGCTTCTAATAGTGGAAAGGTTCTGGGTTCAAACCCCATTGTCTGCAGTCTAACCTGAAGGCGTCCTTGAGCCAGATGCCTGAACGCCTACCTGCTCCTTAAAGTGCATGGGGTGTATCTTAAAATGTACATGGAGATAAAGATAGGGGAAAACGAATCACTACTACATTTTCTTAAGATAAAAGCCTGCTAAGCCTCTGCTAGGACTACATACAGTAGTAGTAATGGTAGAGTGGGTTATGGCCAGGTCTGTGGTGTCAAGCCATTAGTCGTCTTGAAAGGTGCCCAATGTCTGCAGACTACCTGTAAGCATCCTTGAGCAAGCTGCCCTTACTCCTACCTGCTCCTGAATGGGATATGTATCTCAATTCATTTGGACAAAACTGTCTGCACAACAGTAGTGGTAGGATTAGTAGTGGTAAATGGTTATCTAGAACATTGGGAAAGGGGAAATAGTCTTCCTTTAATTGTGTCTTTGTGTGTTACCAGCATCACAGGCTCAGCGGTGTGTGCCTTCTACATGGACGACATTGAAAAGGCTTTCAACGGGAAATTCAAAGAGCAGCGCAACAGCGAGTCGGCCTGGACCCCCGTACCCGAGGAGCAGGTCCCCAAGCCAAGGTAAGGTGGGTTTGGGGAGGGGCAACGCAACGCCTTTCTAAACGGCTGCAACAAGACATGTTTCCAAGAACGTGTTCATCTGTCGCTCACAATGGAATTCACATCTGCGCCACTGCTGCTGCTGTCATTTTTCTTGTCGTGTTTTTCATACGACTGAGAACAAAACAGCTGTCCTCACCCTCCCCACTCTGTTTCTGAACCGAAGCCCACCCAGATGTCTGAAATGTTTTTCTTATTTGTTTATGTATATACGTCACTGTCTCCTCTTCGGACATGCGCCTGCAGGCCGGGCTGCTGTGCCGCTGATGGCTCTGCCTCCACCTACAAGTCGTCCACGACCTTCCCGGACGAGACGCTGACCTTCATCAAGTCCTACCCGCTGATGGACGAGGCCGTGCCCTCGGTCAACGACCAGCCCTACTTCACGCGCACCACCAGCAGGTACGGATGGAGACTTAAAGGGTCCCTATTTCGTTTTTTATAACGCAAAAAACACAGGGTATATGCCAGTGTTTGACCAGGGGTGGCACTGTTTCTGAGATTTTTGCTTCCAGTTTCTGGTTGCCCATTAAAGGGCTGATATTTTACCCTCTATATTTAAACTCTATCCACTGGTGACATCAAAGGTGGTATGTGTAGTATCGATCAACTCCTCTGTGTCCTCCGCCCTTGTGTACTGTACCAACCAGTAGACCAGAGCTGGATCATTTCAGCCTAAATCTTGGGTGGACACTTCCACTTGTGATGTCATCAGTGGATCGATTTTAAACTGAAATAACAGGCACTTAGGAGCAACACGTTTCAACGGATACTCTTTGAGACAAACAGGTAGAGTGAGGTCTGCTTATACCTGTCGCGGACACACAGCCGTGGCTTTTGCATTCACTTCTCAATTTGGGCTTGACTGGAAAGGTCGCCAATTAATCAAAACCTAATCAAAGCTAGCGGTGGGGCTGCGTGCTTGACCTCATCGAGAGCTGCAATGCAATTATTAATCCTTCAAGTGTAAAAACACGTTAATTGTTTCCCATGTGGTTGCTTGTTGCCGTATTTGTGCACTTCTATTATATTATCGGCCAACCACACGAGGCTGCCCCCATAGCGTGTTCCATCCCAGCATGCAGTGCAGTGGATATCGACGAGTGAACTCGGGTGGAAGAACAGCGCCCTGTCCCTCATTAAAACCAATTTGATTTATTCAGCGCGGGAGAAAGGGTTCGATTGCTGCCCACATCAAAGAGCTCTCCCACTGGCTCTGAGTCTCTCAGAGGCTCTGACTCAATCCACAGGAGGTTCTCTCAAGCTCTGTATGCACACACACACACACACACACACACAGTGGATGTGTGTGTCTTTTGAAAAACAACTAGTGGCAGATCAGATAGGTGTTGACACACACACACACACATGCAGATGACACACAAACACACATGCGCACACACACAAAGCAGTTCCCTCAACATCTACATAGATCACCAACACACATGAACCATACACACATTCATATTCGCAAAACAAAAAATAACCTCACGTTTCTTTACACACCAAAGAAACAAACACGACACACACATTCTCTCTGTCTCTCGCTCAATCACTCACTCACTCAATCCCCCCCCCCACAGCTAAAGTCACGCCAGACTGTCAACCCCGTTGAGGAAGTGTGTGTTGGAGGTGTGTGTGTGTGTATGTGTGTGTCAGCTCACATCTGGTGCCGAGACAACACATCTGGTTCCCCGCTCCTCGGAGGGTTGCAAAATAAACGACATCCAACCAGGAGTGGCACATCACGCCATTGTGACACGCCCGTGCGACGTAGCGTGGCAGTGTAGCTATTGTGGGTAAACACCCAGCCGTGCTGGTGGTGGTGGTTGTGGAGGTGGAGGAGCTGATATGTGGTGTGGTGGAAGATAGATAAGACGCTTCTCCTTTATTGATCCCAGAGGGGAAATCTCAGCTGTCAGAGGAGATAGAAAGCACAGGGCCAAGCAGAGAGAAATATGCTGCATAATATAATAGGGGATATAACAAATATAGATATCTAGATATATACAAGTTGAAGTCACTATAGAAAGAATAAAACTGGAAACTTCTCAGTATTGTGAATAGAAAATAAAAAGTATACCTGTGCTTTGGTTCAAAGAACAAGTGGAGGGCTCTAGGGGCCGTGTTTGGATCCCTTTAATGCAGTGGTGAAGGGAAATCTTTTTCACATCGGTCACACTACTTGCTTGGCTGTCACCGAGACCAAATGAGAAGCAAAAACATCACTGTGAACTCCGAAAACTCTCTCACTGTGAACAATAATGGAAGTGCAGAGGGGGGTTGGCTTTGGGTGAATAGATGGATGGATGAAGGAATGCGTGGATGGATGATGTTCTATGGAGGTGATCAAGCAATGGGTGTTTTAAGGATGAGAGTGATGATTGATGGATGGATGGATAGAGTTCACATGCACACAACAAGCACTGTTTGCTTTTCTTCATACTGGATATAAGATAGCAGGATTTAAAGCTCTGTTAACCATATTAACCACAGCTCTGTGTGGCAGAATGACGGCCCACTGGGCTGATTGTGTGTCTGCAAAGATCTTGACTGGCACTGCTTCTTCATAGACCCCATTTACACAGCCACGCCCAAATTGAGAAGTATATCGATTTTTCCAGATGTACCGCCGCTGAGCTCTGTGTAACCCGACCCCCCTCTCTCACTCTCTCTCTCTGGAATAACCCAGGTTCAAGCTGACCCAGATCACAGTGGACACGTCGGCCGGGCCCTACAAGAACCACACGGTGGTGTTCCTTGGCTCAGAGAACGGGCGCCTGCTGAAGATCCTGGCCAGCACCCAGGGCTCCAACGCCTCCTTCAGCACCGCCCTGCTGGAGGACATCGACGTCTACAACCCCGAGAGGTAACCGGAGCCCGTCGAGCGTTGCGTTTGCATGCGGCAGGGAAACACTGCTTTAAGAATCAATGGGAGGCGCACCGCTGCTCAAAAACAAACAAACGCAGAGTGAACGTGAGCGCAGACTCGCCACGTTCCCTCAGAAATGATGATGTAGTTCTTGGTACATTGATTGTTTTCTGACGTTGCCCTGTGGAGGGCTTGTAACGGCGAGTGCATACGACACTGGTGGCGATGCGATGAGGCATTTTCAATTCACCTTCGCTCTCAATGGTTCTCTTTTAGAGTTCCTTGGTTCCAGGCGATTGTCGGTTTTGCCGTTTGAAGTTCTTTTGTTTGTGTTGTGGATCTGTCTTGGAACCCCTTTCTCTTGTGTTGTCTCAATGCCAACACAGCCATGTATACACAAAGATGCATAGACAGAGATATGAAACCACACAGATACACATACATTTACACATACTTACCACCATGTGTCTCTGTGTGTCTTTCTCTCGCTCTCTCCCTCTCTCTCTCTCTCTCTCTCTCTCTCTCTCTCTCTCTCTCTCTCTCTCTCTCTCTCTCTCTCTCTCACTCACTCACTCACTCACTCACTCACTCACTCACTCACTCACTCACTCACTCACTCACTCACATACACACACATACACCTCGCTGGTGTGTTGCGTTGTCACCCCGCGTGGCCCCTGTGCCGCTGGAGGGGATTGTGCTTCACTGTCGTTTAGTTTTCTCGACCACAGCCTGCAAAGTCTTATCTGCGTGAACTCATCCACCTCGGTTCAGGCAGAACAGTCTGCTTAACATATTGTCCTCCCACTCTGATAGCCCGCCGCCGTGTTGATCCAGTTTAATATGATGTAACTCAACCAAGCAGATAAAACAGAACCACACTCAGCCTATACCACGGCCGTTTGTGAAGGTTTATGTTGCTAGCTGTAACGTGTGGTGGTATGTGTCATGTGCTTTGTGTTGCTACCTGTAACATGTTTTAAGGTTACTGTGTTACTAGGTATAACGTGATGCTGGATGTAACTTGTTGCAGGTGGAAGATGCATTGTGTTGCAAGGCATAACATGATGCTAGGCGTAACATGTGATGTGTCGCTAGGTGTAACGTTTGCTAGGTGTAACGTGTTGCCAGGTCAAACATGTATTGTGTTACTAGGTGTAACATTTAGTTTGTTGCTAGAACATATTGCTAGGTGTAACACTTTGCTAGGTGTAACGTTTTTTGCTAGGTGTATCGCTTGGCTAGATATAACGCTTAGCTAGGTGTAACGTGTGCATTGTTTGGTCACCAGTGTAACGCTTCGCTGGGTGTAACGTGTTATTAGGTGTAGCATGTGTTGTGTTGCTGCGTGAAATGTGTTGCTAGGTGTAACGTGTCGCTAGGTGTGACATGTCTATGCTGTTGTCGCCAGGTGTAACGTGCGTGGGGAGGACCGGAGGGTACTGGGCCTGGAGTTGGACAGGGACAATCACGCCATGTTTGTGGCGTTCTCCAGCTGTGTCATCCGCGTACCCCTCAGCCGCTGCTCAGAGTACAGCACCTGCAAGACGTGAGTATTATCTGTAACATCACTGAGAAGTATTTCACAGAAACTGTACAGAACACGCAGCTAGCAGCCTCTTCCACACATAAGGTGAATATAGCCACTATGTCTTGCACTAACCAAAATAATGGAGGTGGATAGAAGGAAAATGGTTTGTTTTTATCAATGAACATCCAGGGATTGGGATTTTTAGAATCACTCCTTGTTTTTCAGACTATTTAAGTTAATGTGGGCTGTTGAAGTAGTCTTTGATATTTCTAAATAATATTTGACAGTTGGTTCAGGTAGGCACTGATGACGGTACGTCAAATTCCTTAGTACTTTTTGGATGAAAGGTTGATTTCTCAAACAACAAATAATATGATTTGTTTATATGGCCTCCCATGATTATTAGAAGTTTCCAACGTATAATTGTCCAAGACAAATATAATAACAATGAAATTGAAATTAAAACTGTGAACAGCTAATTAAGTTAACATTTGTAGCAAAGAGCAAAGCTCTTTGTCTCCCTAGCCTCGGTACAGTTTAAGCGATAGCTAATGGACTCACTCGCTGGCGTCATGTTCTATTTTTGGTACATTGAGGAATGTTCACCCCGCTCACCCCTTTTTCGGTCAAACCCTCATCGCCAAAAGCCCCCCCACCCCCCAACCCAATCTCAACGAAGAGAACGGATTAATCATCCATCTCACAGGGGAATCTATACGCCCCCATCGCATGCTAAGCCCCCATTGTCAGGGCCTCCAGAACCACTCAACAGACTTTTACATGCAAATTGGAAGCAGCTGATTGGCTGAGAGCCAGCACTGGTGGCGCTCTTGTTTTCTCAAGTTGTCGGGCAGGGGGGGGGAGCGAGCAGTGGAGAGAGTAGGGGAGAGGGAGCAAGAGAGAACTGTGGTGAAATGTAAGACAGAGTAAGGTTTATGAGAAAACAACCCATAATACTTTATCATATTAACAATATTTTATCACGTGTGGGTAAAGTCAGGGTTGGGGCCCACCTCATCCACGGATTAGGGGCCCTCGTCCTGGTTGAAGTGGTCCTCGTTTAGGAGGAGGTGGGGGGAGGGTCAGGTGTCAACCAGTGTATTTCCTCTCTTCTCCCCCTCAATCCTTCACAGTCCAAATGAGATCTGCCTTGTCCACCTCTCCAATCACTGCCTCCATTCCTTCATCCCTCTCTCTTTCGCTCTCTCGCTCTGTCTCTCAACAGCTCTCTCTCTCTCTCTCTCTCTCTCTCTCTCTCGCTCTCGCTCTCGCTCTCGCTCTCTCTCTCGCTCTCGCTCTCTCCCTCTCTCTCTTTCTGTTTCTCTCTCTCTCTTGCTCTCTCTCCCCATCTCCCTCTCTCTGTGTATCTGTTCTAACTCAAGCTCGCTCTCCCTACCCTAGCGTGCCCCTTTCAGAGGACCTTACTGTAGCCCCGGGGGTCACCAAGTCTGTGATTCATCTCAGACAACCCCCCACTCCCCTCCTTCTCTCTCCTCTGGCATGCTTCTCCCAGTAGACCTCATCGTATCCCCTTCTGTTCCCTGATACCAGACTACTGCAGGACGGACATAGGACCACTTTCAGCTCTCGACACGCTGAATACAACCTGTTACTACCAAATTGACCCATTACTCAAACCTCAGTTTTATTACAAAATGAGCAGAGAAATATTGACTCAAAACATTGTGCCAGTCCAACTGTCTTCTTTGTGAGAAAATCTATTTGAAATGTGATTTTTCTAATTAAATAAAGCAGTTACAGGTGTGGGGTGATATTATCTCTATTGGATTCAAAATACAAAATCCTTAAAGACAGTTTTACGGTTTCAGTTTACCGGTATTCAGTCACTGAATAGATAGATGCCACCATCCTACACACTGCACATTTAATTTATGTTGGTCATGTGTTAGTTACGTTGGTCATTCAAAGTGTACTGTTCTTTTCTGGATGATTTTCTCATTTACCTTGAATGTTTTTTTGCTTGTGCCTTATTCTGCTAGCGTAAGATCTCTAAATGGAACAGTAATTCAAAGTTGACTTGGCATATCGCTACTGTAGAAGTGACTTATGTCACCGAGAGGATAGTGCTAGTCAGAGAACCCAGCATTAGTTAGACTCCCTTTAAATTTATTGGTGATTGTAACAAGACCCCGACATGAAACTGCACCGCCGTGGGAACCTCAGTGTTACTGGTAAAAGGTGAGACTTTACAAGTGGCACTTTTGAGAGTAGGGCGTTCTGTTTTTCAACATTGAGCACACACTGAGAACAGGATTTTACTTTTAGCCAAGCAGATTTTGTAATGAAAACGAGAGGCTGTTACATTTTGTTAACCAGCTAAGAAAAATACAAGGGCCAATTATTCAGTGCGGAGTACAATCAGCTACAACCGGAGCAACTGATGTTCTGTCCTAATGGTCGCTAGCTAAACGCGGTAGTGCCATCATCAGAATAAATGGCATGAGGCTGCCTACGCACAGACAATTTCAAATAGCGTGCTGTGTGCTAAAATGGGGCTGCTTATTCAGCTTATTCATCGATTGTACAGTCTTTATTTTCATACATACATCTGTTTTCGTGAAAGGAACAAAACGTATCATCTTTGATATTAAAGAGTGTTGTGTGCCAGATTAAAGTTTTCCGCGTGCCAGATTTGGCCCTCGGGCTGCAATTTGAGGAACCTCAGCTGTAACTTCGAAGCAAAAGCTTATTTTATTTTTTTTACTTGAGGCACTGCTATCGATATAAGGTTTCAGAAAGCGCAGTGTTTTGCACGACTCTGTGGGAAGTGAGAATTTTGATGAACGCATTCAGGCGCCGAAAGAAGATATTTGTTAAGCCCGGCGCCCTCATCAACGAGGGGTTTCTTACCCACTTGGAATACGGGAATTATATTTTGATATCTATCTTTTCTCCCTCTGTTGACAGTTGACATGATCTACTTTTATCTGACTCCTATCCTATGGTCTCCTTGGCGATGTTATGTGGGTACTTTCACCATGACAACACCATGAAATCCGGTCTTATCTACTCTGGTTATCCTCAGTGCTCCTTGGCTGCTTGTCTGGATGCCCCTAATCCTGGGGCGCTGTCTACAATCCTCAAGCCATCCTTTCATTTGATGAACTAGAAATGGGTTATTTGATATCCCATAATTTTTGGAGCCATGCTATGCCCAGCATGTTGCAGATTTGACAACAGGAAGTTATGGCCCAGGGCTTTTGGAGCCCCTCTCTCTCTCACACACACACACACACACACACACACACAAACAAAGCTAAGCCAGTTGTTTTTCCACGCTATGTTCTAAACCGCATATCTCAGAGTGCCCCAGTAGAGAGTCCAGCCTCCCACTGATGTGTCAGTGTAGTGGTAACGTACCCTGTTCCAGAACCCTGCAGGACACAACTTTAGAAGGTGTCCAGGGCCACATCATCATTTTATGGCTGTACAATTTTGTAAATCTCTTGAAGCAAATTATTTTTCAATAATTGTTGTGTTATACGCATGTAAGCAAGCATGTCTTAAGTGATGTCCCATGTTAAATTAGTTTCATACTTAATACTTATATTATTATTATTATTATTATTATTATTATCATTATTATTATTATTATTATGGTATAATACACATTCAGAGACAATGAATGTCTAGTTCTCTCTGTATTCCTCTGACCCCAGGATTCCAGAGTGATTTTGGCCGAATGCTTCCTGCGTCACTCGGCAGGCAGAGGTATCGCAGTGTATCGCAGACGCTCCTCATCAAAATTTGTTACATACCCGTCTGCTCACAGAGAAAAAATGTGACACTTCGTCACGTCTTTTGCTTAGTCTTTACCCTGGTGTTCCATCTGCAGTCATGGCAAAGGCCCACTGCAGTGCTCCGGAACTCCCTTGACGGTTAGGTCGGTAGCATTGTCTCTCTCCCCCCCTCCCAGCTAGCATCTGCTCAGTACTGGTACTATGGTCTTCACACACACACACACACACACACACACACACACACACACACACACACACACACACACACACACACACACACACACACACTCACACAGACACAGCTGACAGCACTTAGCCTGGTTTAGTATATGTCTGTCACATGGAACCGACTTAGGTCGGTCTGACTAACCATCTTACTGTCTGACAGCGTTACTTACATTCTTACTGGCTGTCTCGACGAACAGTCGCCCACTGTCTTGACTTTCTGACGGACTGTCGCCCTTTCTGTGTGTTTTGCAGGAGCTGTCTTTCTTCCCGGGATCCCTACTGTGTGTGGCTGAGGTCGGGCAGCTGCGCCACCGTCTCACCGGGCATCAAGTACGTTTGCGCACGTCCACCCATGCACTCCTGCTAATGAAAATATGATGGCTAATAGAATTACCCAGCAAACCTCGTCCGTTCTCGGTAGTCGTTTCTAATGGAAAATTCAAGGGCAAAATCAACTTTGACTTCATGTAATAGGGCCTACTATTCAAAGCCGTCGGAGAACAAATAAAATAACAATTCATATCAAGTCTGATTGAGTTGCGCCGTTCGGCTCTGACGGACAAGGGGAGTGTTCCTCGCCTCGGTGCCCGTTCCTAGGAATCGATAGCCAATCCAGAGTTGGACTCGGCCCCCATGTCTATATGATGAATACAGAGCCTGAGATTTCCATGAAAACAACGTGCCACCTCCCGACCAGAGATCAGCCACCCAGCATCCATCTTGTTTGGACATGAGTTGCGAGCGCGCACATGCATGTCTAATTAGTCAGTGTCTGAATGGTGGGTTTGCTTCTTTAGTTAGTGGGGTTAGTGATGGGTTTAGTTATGTGGTTCTAAGTTAGGTTAGTGGTGGGTTTAGTTATGTGGTTGATAGTAAAGTTAGTTGTGGGTTTAGTTCTGTAGTTATTAGTGAGGTTAGTGGTGGGTTTAGTCCTGTGGTTAATAGTAGAGTTAGTTGTGGGTTTAGTTCTGTGGTTAATAGTAGAGTTAGTTGTGGGTTTAGTTCTGTGGTTATTAGTAGAGTTAGTTGTGGGTTTAGTTCTGTGGTTATTAGTGAGGTTAGTGATGGGTTTAGTTATGTGGTTAATAGTAGAGTTAGTTGTGGGTTTAGTTCTGTGGTTAATAGTAGAGTTAGTTGTGGGTTTAGTTCTGGGGTTAATAGTAGTTAGTTGTGGGTTTAGTTCTGTGGTTATTAGTGAGGTTAGTGATGGGTTTAGTTCTGTGGTTAATAGTAGAGTTAGTTGTGGATTTAGTTATGTGGTTACTAGTAGGGCTAGTGGTGGGTTTAGTTATGTGGTTATTAGTGAGGTTAGTTGTGGGTTTAGTTCTGTGGTTAATAGTAGAGTTAGTTGTGGGTTTAGTTATGTGGTTATTAGTATAGTTAGTTGTGGGTTTAGTTCTGTGGTTATTAGTGAGGTTAGTGATAGGTTTAGTTCTGTGGTTCTAAGTTAGATTAGTGGTGGGTTTAGTTCTGTGGTTAATAGTAGAGTTAGTTGTGGGTTTAGTTATGTGGTTATTAGTGAGGTTAGTGATGAGTTTAGTTCTGTGGTTACTAGTAGGGCTAGTGGTGTGTTTAGTTATGTGGTTATTAGTGAGGTTAGTGGTGGGTTTAGTTCTGTGGTTATTAGTGAGGTTAGTGGTGGGTTATGAGTTGGATTAGTGGTGAGTTTATGGGTGGGGTTATTGGTGGAGGTTTAGTGGTGTGGTTAGTGTAGTGTTTCGTGGTGGATTAGTGGTGAGTTTAGGGCAGGGATTAGAGGTGGGGTTAGTGGTGGATTAGTGGTGGGACTGGAGGTGGGTTTAATTTCGATAATGTCTTGTTCTTTTCTCCGTTGTGCCAGAAAACAAGATGGAAAGAAGCAGCCTTGTCGCACTTGAATCAATTGTACCACGTTGTGTGTGTGTGTGTGTGTGTGTGTGTGTGTGTGTGGGTGTGTGTGTGTGTGCGTGTGTGTGCACTTGAATCCATAGGCCTGTTCCTAGTAGTTGGTGTGGGTCTGTGCACGTACACGAGAAGGCAAAAGGCCAATCAATACACCTCTGTGAATGCATCACATCCATCCTCCTTCTATCCCTCCGTTTTTTCTTTTTACTTTGGCTCTTTGTTTCTTCTTTCTATAAGTTCCCTCTTCTCTCCTCCACTTCTCTTCTGTCTTTCTCTCACATACATTTCCCCCTCCTATAGACTACATAGCATATGTTGGCTGTATCTTACGATTGGCTACCCCACCCTCTGCCAGCGGTGGACAGAGAGAGATTTAGCTTAATAGGATTGTGTAGGATGAAAACCTTAGACGTAAAAAGAGTTGTTAAAAGCCACTTCACTCATCTCTGGCCGACTGCAGATGCTCAAAGCCCATCTCTCCGGCTGTACATCACCGTGGAGACCACAGTGACCAAGGCAGCTTTTTTTACATCTATGAGTTGTAAAAGAAAAAAAAGAATATATATAATGTATGAATAACTATAAAATGAAGTGAAGGCTGCTGCTACCCTCTGTACGGTGACATCACACTGACCCGGACTCAGACAGACAGGGAAGAGTGAGTTAGTTTGACGGCCGGCAGTGAGGCTCCGCAGTGGCACGGAGCATCCCGGTGCAGCCAGACAGACATATTGCTTCCCATACCCTCTCTCTGACAGGCCCTGGTGGGGATCTGGTCTGTGTGTGTGTGTGTGTGTGTGTGTGTGTGTGTGTGTGTGTGTGTGTGTGTGTGTGTGTGTGTGTGTGTGTGTGTGTGTGTGTGTGTGTGTGTGTGTGTGTGTGTGTGTGTGCTTGCATGCCTTTGTGTGTGTGTGTGTCTCAATGTTCTGTACGTGTGCATGCTTGCATATGAATCCCATGATTTTAAGTGTGAACGAAGTGTAGACATGGTGTAATGAGATACATGCGTGTACATCTGTCTTGTACTCCCAAAGGTGTACCACATGTATGTTGTGTGTCTACGCTCAGTTCACGTCAATTCTTGAATATGAATCCCATGTAGGTTTTTTTTCCTTTTGAATGAGAGCAATGTTTAATCAAATGGCTTTACATGTGAATATATCTGTCTTGTATATATTTGATTCCCAGGGGTGTGTGTGTGTGTGTGTGTGTGTGTGTGTGTGTGTGTGTGTGTGTGTATGCACAGGGTATAGTATCAAACATGTTTCAAACAGAGAGGGTAAACCTACACTGATGTCAGGTGCTGCAGTGGTCCTGTGTGATAGGGATATTTTGCAGGCAGCTCCACCACTCTGAACATCACTGAACCAGAAAAAGTCAAAAATGTTCAACTCAGGCCAGGCAGAGACAGGCGTGGGGGTCTAAACCTCTGTGTTGGGAACGTCTGTGTTAAGTGGTGGAGCTGGTCACTTCACAGGTCCGGACAGGAATGCCTTGCAATTGATGGGTTGCTGGTTCAATCCCAGTCTCCTACTGGGCAAAGTGTTCATGAGCAAGTCACTCCTAGCTAGTGTCGACCAGCTGATGTCACACATATGAATGGGTTTTGAGTGGCCAGCATGCATTATTAAATGCAGCTCTCTATTCGCCATGCACAAGGTATTTTATTTTGTGTCATCTCCAAAGACACAGTTACAGCGTGTTAGGTGAATTAAATCAACAGTAATCAAGTAATCAAAACAAGGCAAAAGATCATAATGTATTACATGTGCAGTGCTGTTGCAGCCAGCATGGTTCCTGTGCAATGGTAGGAACCAATTGTATGCTTTATGTATAATTGATTGTATAAATATTGAAATACATTTGGAACTATCGTAACATATGGAGTTGGAAAGCAGTGCGAACCAGACTCTATGGTGTGTCATTAAATGTTTGAGAAGTCTTGTTTAGTACACAAATGCACGCACGCATAAATATGCACAAACAACCACAAATACACGGAGATAAACACGCGCATCCACCTTTAAACCCACCAGCTGCTGCTTTAACAGATCCAGTTGCATCTCAACCCCTCCCCCCCCCCAAGCTGGTTCCGCTGGCAATCTAGCTGCTTCTCTGCTCTACATACACACACAGATGACTACACACACACACACAAATGACTACACTCACACATACACAAACACAAAGACACAAACAGATAACTATACACACAGATGACTGCACACACACACACACACACACACACACACAAATGGCTACACACACACCCACAAATACTCGAACAAACACATACAGATGACTACACACACCCACACACATAAACATGACTATACACGTGCACACAGATACTATACTCAAACAGATGCACACACAGACACACACACACTCACACACACCACCATGATTACACATACATACACGACTAAACACACACACACTCACACGACTACACATGCACACACACACACAGTCCTGCGAAAGCACCATATCTGTCTGGCACATATGTGTGACTTGCTCATGGTGTTTGTGTTCATCTATAAAAGTGTCTCTTACACTATTCATTGCACTAGCTTCTGTGTGTTTTATCATCACTTGGTGCTGTGGTGGATGTTTGAAGTCAATAAGTGAGTTTGTCTTGTGAAAACTGTGTGTGTCCGCTGCTTGCTCCTATTAGGTCTATTCCTGGCCTTGATACATTTCTTTAACTGTGCCCGTCGCCGTCTGTGCGTGGTGGGAGGTTTATTACCATTCTGGAGGTTCTGCACTGGAACTAATGGGCTGCTGGCTCTTCCCTCACCTGCCCACCACATGGCCCTCCATGCATTATTCATAGGCTACATCTAATGCACTAAGTCGACAGATGAAGTCAGCATTCAAAGAGATTGAGTCAGCAATCATAGACTTGAGTCAGAAATCTTGTGATTTTTGACCCAACTCTATGATTTCTGAACTGAGTAGGTATACTGTATTCTGCATTTTGTTTGTATTTCTGGGAATTGACGAAATAAACCACTTCTGATTAAGAAAAACATTGGTGTTCTCACCTCAATCACCTCAGTAAAAAGAGTCAAATGCATAATGTATTTAAGAAAATGCCTCAACAACATCTCTCTGTCTACATCTCTCACTCTCTCTCTAGGGGCGGATTTGAACAGGACGTGGAAAACAGCCAGCAACAGTATCCTGAGAATTGCCATGGTACGTCCTAAGAAGACGGTTTCTTATTTTTGTATTTATTTCCCCCTTCTCAGTCAGCCCCACGTTAATCTTTTGAACCAATCCTGAAAGCTATGTTTTCCCCGCCATTGTCCACAATGTAGTGTAATGTCGTTCAAAGGCAGAGACGTCTGGGGCGAGTGTCTGCATGATAAAGCATTGCGGGCGCCTTGTTATTTCCAGCCTACATTCATTTGTTTTCTGAACACCACCCAGCATGTGCTACGCTCGAGCTCTGCCCTATATGTTTATTAATCGCGTTGGATCCCGTTCCTCTGCCCCTCTCCATGTCTCGGGTGACCAGCCACTTATCTATAAGGGTTGTACAACTAGGTGGTATGTGAGGGTCCCTGTTGAAAATCCTTTGCTAATACATTTTTCTTTTTCTTATTTTCTTTTTTCCCGTGTAGATGTCCTGGCAACGACGCGCAAGCAGAACACAGTGGCAGCGGACTCGGCGTATGGTCAGTAGATCCCTCGATAACAAGCTAGCTCCCCTGACAACTGGCTGGTTAGCCGGTTAGCCCTGAGGACAATAAGCCTTAACTTATCTGGCTAAAGCTGGTGGAACAAGCCTTTGAACCTAGCAAGGCTCTCCCAACTGGTTAGATAAGCCTTCCCGGAGTCAGACGCTCACAGGTTCGATTCCCCCCAAGAGTTGCATCAGGACTGTGAAATCGGAGGTTGTCTTTTCAGGAGCGTGTGTGTGTGTGTCTGATCATTCAGTCCTGGCGCTGGTAACCCTCATCTGCAGTATCCAGCTGGTTTGTAAATGGCATCCTTCTCTCCATGGGGCCGACACCATGGTACACTTGCTGAGCTGCCTAACTCCCCGTACCGTGGATTCAGCACCCCGGCCTCGTCCCATTACCTTTACCCTTCACCCCCAACCCCTCCCACACCACCCCACCCCAATACATTGGACATGGTGCAGCCTCTTCTGGCTCTTCCCGGCAGGGAGGGGGGTCTCTCACGCAGCAGGGGGAAAAATAAAATGCCCAAAGTCTTTGGTAAGGTCTCGGATAATGTTTTGTTGACGAAGACTAGCAGGAGATGGAGACTGGTTCTTTTTTTGCCTGGATGAGACTGGTAGCTGCTCTGTAGGAACATTCTGGGCAACAATCTCTTCTTCACAAATTGGGAACTCCCGGGTTTGGGACCGCTAACTTCAAGGTCTGTCTTTTATCTACATGAGAGTCACGCCAGCCCAACTCCCGCCAGTCAAATAGTGTGACTTACTACTACCCCACATCTTAGGCTCACTGGAGAGAGAAAGTTTTGAAGACTTATATGACTGAAAGTCGAGGCATCTTCGTCTCCGGACAAATTGGGTCACTGGGGATCTAATGATGGCGGTATATCCAGGCCAGTGATTAGTATCAGCGTCAAGAGAGGGCAGCCATTACGGCTCTCTAGATCCATCCATTCAGCGCTCTCTCTCTCTCTCTCTCTCTCTCTCTCTCTCTCTCTCTCTCTCTCTCTCTCTCTCTCTCTCTCTCTCTCTCTCTCTCTCTCTCTTGTGCTCTCTTTCACTCTGTGTGTGTGTGAACAGAAGTATGTCTGCCAGAGGCTTAGCCCCACACCTCACATCCCAGAATGCATCTGTGGGCACGCTGTAGTCGTTCTGCTTGCTGGAGGGAAGAGGACCCAGAGGGTAGCAAAGAAGTTTTGATGAGCGCCCCCTGGTGGTTAACCCCTTTGGGGCCCCCCTGCAGCCGTCAGTTCTACACACCTTTTTGAAGCTCCACACAGAAGGGCCTTTTGTGTTTGCTTTGTTTTTTGTTTATTTCAATTTTTTTTTTCAGTAGGGAAAGGCGGGGAGGTGTTTTTTTGTTTTAGTTTTTTCGAGCACCGTTTCACAAAAGCCCTCTGAGCCGTGCACAGTGAAGATCAATTATCAGCTTTCCCACACAATAACACAGCCCATATGCAGAACAAAGCTGTCGACGCACAGGGTTCCCCGCTCCACAGCCCAGGGACACGTCTCTCTCTCTCTCTCTTTGTTCCTCTTTTACCCCAATGCCCCAGCCAATCAGGACCCACACAGAGAGAGAGGGAGAAAGGGCGAGAAGGCCATGGGTCCGGCTCCCAAATCAAACCATTCTCTGTTGTGAAATGGGCCTTTTCTCCTATTCTAATTCTCTCAACAGTAAATGAGTGTGTGCTGCCCGGCCGCACACATGCACTATTTGTGAAAAATGGAACTAATAACGCAGCCCTCGGGCTATCGTCCAGTGCGCCATAGCCGGCGCTCCCTCGCGTGCCGTTTTAATTTGCTTGGCACAGATGGCGCTGTGACAGGGCATCTTATTCAAAGCGAAAGCTGTCAACTGGCACAGGGAGGCTAGAATGAGTACAGGCACATGAGTACATGAGTGCCCCCCCCCCCCCCCCCCCACTGGTCCTGGCTGGGCAGATATTTTGCAGTATGTTAGCGTCATGGCTGGCCTGTTAGCTCAGGAGCGCCGGCCAGCATCGCTACCCTACACACACACACACACACACACACACACACACACACACACACACACACACACCAGATCTCAAGGACAGACACTTGACAGAGGATTAAAGCCACAACTACTCCCCGTGACTTGCCGTCTAGTCCGCCAAAATGTGGTGTGTGATTACGTGAGCGGAGGAGCCAGCTCGCACCCAGCATGGGTGCTCGGGTTTGTCCTTGAAATGTGGAAATCAAAAACCAGAAGTTGTTTTGTTTTTTTGGTCTTCTGTCAACTTCGTGTTTTCTGTTGTCCACTTTGTCTCAAGCGGGGCATGTTTTGTCTGTTAAAAGGCGTCAGTGAGGGGGCGGAGGAGGATTTAAGCTAGTCTTAGATTCTCATCGAGAAGGGAGAAGGAAAAAGACGAGGGGTGGTTTCAAAGTTCAAAGACAGTAGATATGTAGCCGATATATAGAACATTGGTGTTTGTATGTCGTACGGAGTTGAATTAAACTAGACCAGAGCTACGATTTGGAGGGGGGAGCCTGGAGCCCTGGGGTTGAATGGTTTCTGATTGGCTAAATGACAAATAACCACTTGCAAACTAACACCCAGCAGCTTATGCATATGAGGCCCTGTCAGGCAGCCAGTAATGTGCCTGAGTCTAATTTGTGGCTGCTTGTGGGAAAATATATATACTTAACTTGCTGCAGCTTTTTTTTTATGATTATGGAAGGAATTGGAGAGGCATTCTTTTATTGAATATGTTGAGGTCATTGTTAAGAAGAGCATCTAGCATCTATCTGTGTTAACGTCTGGTGAGTGGTGTTCCAGATGTAGATAATGCTTTGGTAATGCTTGGTTTTTACAGCCAATAATTTTAAAGCCAATAGTTTTTTTTTAGGGGTAGCTAGGGGAAATGTGTTGCATATTTTACAGTGACTTTCAAGTATAAGTGGAGGGTTAGTATTCAGCATGCAAGGTTAACTTTGCCACACATAATCTGCATGGCAAGGTTTACGTTGGTACTTTGATGAAACACTCTGACTTGATGTTTAGTACATTAGGTAAATGGCCATAATTACTACTGAACACTACAGTGTTTCACACATTTAACCAGTACATCACTCAGTTATTAACAAAATGTCTAAGCATTGTGAAATTAACAATAACCACCATTTACATGTGTATATACCAAGAAAATACTGTGCTATTAGCATGCTCGGAAGAACAGTTCTGTGAATGCTGATTGGATGGCTATTTCCATATCTGGTCCATTGACAGGAAGTGAGGCGGGGCTTATCACAGGGCTCTTGATATAAAGCGATTAACATAACGGTGACCTCAGTTTCCTATTGAGGGCTCTTCCTCTGAGCTTCCTCTTCTGGGATGCCGTACCTTTACGGGACCAACATGTTCTGTGGGCTATTCACATTTCTCATCTCTCTAACCACTCACCCTGTCACCCTCCCTTCCCTTCCTCCCTCCCTCCCTCCTCCTCCTTCACCTCCTCCTCCTCCCACCTTCGCCACAATCACAGGGAAGACCACACCCGCAACCGCCGGCACACCCAATGGCGGGCCTGCACTTCCAAAGGAGGCAGGTGACCCCGAAAGAGGCACAGGTCCTGATGGCCCTGACCTTGTAGGGCAACAGGGGTCACCTGACTCGGAGCCAATCAGTGTGGAGATGGAGGGTAAGGGGGGCGGGGTCATCTCTCCTAACCGAACTAAACAAACTTGCGGCGGATTGCACTGGCGGCGGGGGGGGGGGGGGGGGGGGGGGGGGGGGGGGGGGGGGGGGGGGGGGGGGGGGGGGGTGTCCCGAGTGGTTAACCGTGCACTCGTAACCAGGATGACTACTAACTGCCTGTTGGCCCCGTTGGGGGTTATGGATATAGGTTAGAACCAGGTCTCCGATGAGACATCGGCCTGTTTGGAGCATGCATCCTAGAACACGTACGTGCAACAGTCAACCACTCTGCATTCTGCTACCCATGCATATTCAAATGTAATGCTCTTAATTTGAGAAACCTAATGCTAATATACCACCGGAATACTTTTTTCCACATCCAACTCTCAGAAATATTTTTTTTACTTTCCTAAGTACAAATGTGCCTTATTGCAATTATTTATGATGGATGGCTTCAAGTCTTGCAGAAAATGACTTTTAAGAAGACATTTTTAGCAAATGCCCAGGGTTGCGTTGTGTTTATGGTTGACTGTTCATGTATGCATGCCTAAACATTTTAATGTACTCTCAGGCTGACTTAGACCAAGTATGACTTAGATTAGCTGACTAACATTTTAACATTCTCGATGTAGAAGTGTAATCTCTTAGTAGAATGCTTGGCTAATTGATTTTGCCCCCACAGTCCATTAGTCATGTGATGGGGCATAATATTGATTATTGATAATTGAAATTATTACATTTTCATATATATGCGTATTGATGAATATGAGAAGGTAATACAAAAAGATATATGACCCTGCTAAAATACCATCACAAAATGCAACATTGCAGTTTTCGTTTTTTGAGCCATGAACTGCGATTTGAGTTCAGATTTCATCTGAACAGTTTTGATCCAGTTTAAAAGTCCTTAGATCAAACTGTGTGTGCCAAGGCCAAACAAAACCCTAACCCCCTCACCTCCTGCCCTGGGGGTGTAGGTCAGCCCCTGACCCACCGTCACCATGTGGAACCCAGGTCACATCTCACACACCACCCTCTGTCTTCGTTTGAGTTCAACATTTATTTTACATTTCAACCGGCACACTACAGAGACTGTAGAAATAGAACAATCCATTTTTACAGTCTAAATCTAGGGGGGCAGGATAGTCTATTAGTGGTGAGGGTGTTTGACTACCCAGCTGAAAGTTTCTGTGTTACAATCCCAATGTCCACAGCCTACATGTAGGCCTCCTTTAGTGAGATGACATCCTGTCCCAGAGAGTCCATGAATCAATCTGGTCAAGCAACTGTCCATGGCTGCCTTGTCTCCGGTCACCATGACGATCAGCTCTTTAAATGTAAATGACCAAATACGAACCCAACAAATAAACAAGCTTCCTGAGGGTAGTGGAACGACAGGTGGGAGGTTCTGGATGTATTAGGAACACGGTGGACACAATCTGTTAGATGTGGTGGCGCTGGTGCTGCTTGATCAGAGAACCGTGGTGATGCGTTTGGGCAAGAAACAGGGTTGTACTCCCACATTGTTGTTTATTTTAATCAACACCACCCATTGTTCTTCCCTCTTTTCATCTCTATCTGTCGCTCTCCCTCTTTCCATTGCTCTATCTCTCTATCACTATCTGCTTCTCTCACTCTCTCTATACATATATATCTCACTTCTCATTGTCTCTCCCTCCTATTCACTTGCTCTCTCTCTTACTCTCTCACTCTCTCACTCCCTCTGTTTGTCTTCATCCCTCTCTCACTCCACCCTTCTCTCTTGTTATCTTTACATCCGTCCCCATCTGCTTAGCACAACATTGCTACGCTCAGCAGAACTAGATTGCAGGTACTTTCATAAGGAGATGATCATTTGTGTAAATGGTGCCGCAGTGCTGTTATAGCGCCCTTGAGCAAGTAGGGGCAGAACAACTTGATCCCCTGAGCTACTAACGTACTGAAATGCATTAAAAAAAATGGTTAATGACATAGAAAGAGTTTTAAAAAGTGAATATGTATTTAACACTCTGGAGAATACATTTTTTATATTCATACAACTTTCAACCTTTTAACCCACCTAACAGACAAATCACAAGCAGCCACAACAAAAACTTTGTTTTCCTTTAATGCAGCATAGACATAAAAGGGGTTTAAATAAAATACTGAGTACATGAATAATAAAACGTAACTGCGATGTGTTGTATTCACATGGGGCACCGCTTTGGAAGCCCGGGCTTGGAACTTGTTAACCTAATGCTATTTAGAAAAATGCCAGCAGTCAAGTCAGAGCAGAGCTGTTTCTGACCGGGAATCAAACCCGCCTCCCCCATTGTTAGGAAAACACAGAACTGCGGTGCGTAAGGCAATGCTTCCAGGGCTTTCCGAATGATGTCTCATATTTCTCTCTGTTGTGTCCCTAATTCTCAATTTGCCGTTTCTTCGCCCACCCTCTTCATACGCACCGAGGAACCAGGGTGGAGAACACCCTCAAAAGCCCGCGCTAGTAGCTAATTTAGCTGACGAGCGCGGGGAGACAGCTCGATAATGGTGGCGATGGAGGAGAGCGTTCTGAAAACTCATTAAAACACTGCAGGAGGAACAGAGGGTGAACTCGGGCTGAACTTTCACGTGAAGAAAGAATTTGTCCTTGGAGTAGAGGAGGGCATTACGGCATGTTGTCTCCAAGTGGTTATTTATACCACTTAGGATCTTGAGAGACAGCAGGCTGCATCCGCTCCCATGTAAACATTAGCAAGGGCTACGCGGCACCTCACTCACACTAGTCGTCATGATCCGTCCTCACCCTGCCCGCTTATATTAGAATAATTCCAACCGGTCTCCAGGCAGAGAACATTTAGAGACGCTGTTTTATCCTACTGGGGGCCCAAGGGTATTCCAGAGTTCATTCGCCAATCAAAGCAACAGCGCCCTGATGTCACTCCCACCTTTGTAGCTGACTGTTCGCCAATCAACGATGGGCTGGGACGGAAAATGAGTTAAAGCGCTGAATGGAGGCCGATGACTGAAACATTTTCTAATAATTTAGCATGCTGACGTTGACGGGACCAAGGTTGAGCTCAGAGTAGCTGAGACGCACAAGACTACACAAGTAATTTTCTTTTAACCAGTTATAAGTCAGAGTTGTTGAAGACAAACATACAAACACGGTGCTAGCCACAATCAGTCGTTTCTAATTTAAAACAAACCCCACTAGTATAATTAATTTACTCAGTGGTGGAAGCCAATTTGGCGTCCATTACTTACAGGCATGGCGTAATGGCACTTATGAAAACACACCCTTGACACCCTCTTTTTTTTCCTACTCTGCTCTGCACGCTAGCCTGCTCTTTATAGCCATTACGAGTGACATCATGTTTGCGTCATGGCTAGCTAGTGACGATGTGCATAACGCCGTACGAGTCATTACCATTACAGAACACATCTCTTTCCATCGCCCGGTGAGTTTAATGACAT
The DNA here is from genome assembly GCA_026745465.1 of Lota lota. Lineage (NCBI taxonomy): Eukaryota > Metazoa > Chordata > Actinopteri > Gadiformes > Lotidae > Lota > Lota lota. Next base: position 6,092,122 of record JACYXH010000826.1, read on the forward strand.
TTTTTATCAAATGAGCAAACATTACTCATTTCATGGTTGGGGTGGACAAGAGTGAGTCAGGGAGATTTTAAAAGCAGTGTGTGGAGAATTTCTTGGCAGCCCAAGATGCAGATTATTAACACGGTTTAAACACTCTTGCCCTTGTCAGTTTTTATCACCCCACCTGCCCTGGTACCTGCCTGCCTAATGTTCAGTTGGGCTTCCCTTACAGTTGACCCCGCCTCCTTAGTTGAAGTGACCCCGCCTCCTCAGTTGAAGTTGACCCCGCCTCCTCAGTTGAAGTTGACCCCCCCCCCTCAGTTGAATTGACCCCACCTCCTCAGTGGAGTTCACTCTTCTTATCTGCAGAACCATTACTCCACTGGTCAACCTTAGAGAGACTCGTCCCTTAATAGGCAGTATTCAGTTAGATTATCAAATTATTATTTAAACCATACAAATATTCAATTTCTGCCCTTTGACATGGACTGTACCTTTTAAGTGTCTTTGTGACCCTGCCCTCTTATCCCAGCTGTGTATTCATGGGTGAAATGCAGAGCTTGGAAACCCATTGCTTTCCCTACCATAAAATGCCAAGTTCCCTCCTCTAATTTCCTGTTCCTGTGTGTTGTTCATTGATTTGTTTTTAACCCCGTGTGAACCAGAGCACTCCCTCCCTGCATGTGTCGTGTTGGTAGTCTTGATTTATTAGACACCAGAGAACCACACCGTGTCAGCCAAGTGAAAAGAGATGTTTTGATTGAGACGCAAGAGAGAGCGGTTTATCATGTGATCACGATGCTCCGCCATGATGCTTAATTTACCTGTATCCAATTAAAACCCTAATGAAACCTGTCAATGTTCGGCATGCATCAGCACACCTGGAAGGGACTGTGCTGCTCGTTACTGCGTCATAGCCATCGGAGGGGGATGTGATATATTACAGCATATCGTCTTACCTCGCACATAAATAGAACTGCATCCAATTGGTCGTGCACTGAGGTGGAATATTATGCAAATTCTTAATAACGGGAGTACATGATTGAATTCCCTCACTCAGCATTCAGGCCCCTCGTGAACACACACTCGCATCCACACACACACTTTTGGGTTGGTAATACATGCACTCATACACAGGTGGGATTGACACACACACAGTTTGGTGTCGGTAGTGCACGTGTACGCAGTCATGCGGTGTTCATTAACCAGGTCTATCAGTTAACATGCACTCTGTATAAAGACTGTCAAGTTTTTGAGCCGAGAAGGAAAACTGCTCTCTTTTCACAACCCGAGCTTGATAAAGAGAATACTTAATTATTTCCTCATTTCAGCCCATCAGGAGTCTTTTAGCACTTAAACTGCAAAAAATATTGCGAAAGGAGTCATTTTCTGGCATTCCTGATTGGGGTGGGATTGGGGGGGCTTATAATGATAGCCTACGACGCCTCAAGGAGATTTTTCTTGGTGTCTTTTCATTGGGATGGAGCAGCCATTAGCCAAACAATTAAACAGTCCTTAGCTTAGAGAAAGTGAAACTAATTAAGGCTGTTTTGGAGCGGTCTCAATTAATGTACAAAAATAGAACACAAGTTGTTTCCTGGGTTGTAAACCACTTAAAGGCACCCTTGAGGAAAAATAAAACTATTTCAATGAAATTGTTCTGCCCCCCACCCCACCCAAAAAATAGTTATTGTTCCTTTTCAAATTGTTTTGGATCTTAAAGTGTTTTCTTGTATAGACTCGGAAATCTACATCTTCCTGCCAAATTATTTGCACACATTTGTGTCTTTGACATTAATGGGTTCAATCTATTTGTGAAATCACAAGTTGTGCTATTACCGCACATCAGCGACTCTCTGGGAATTACAGAGAAGCTCTCTCTCCCTTTTGTTAAGATAAACTTAAAACCGCACATCAAGGCAACACACAGTGTCAATCATGCCTCATGGCAGAGTCTACAATGACAACACATGCGTCACAAGCGGTAGTTTGTCTCGAGTCAACTGCTGCTATAGGAGAGCTTTCAGGCGTTGTCTAATTGGGCTAATTCAGGGTCTATGAGCTCCAGGAGTAGCTGTCCTATCTGTTCCAGTTTGTTTCTCACATTAGCTCCCTCACTTATAAAAAGAGAACTCTTGGCATACAGAAGGACATAACCGCAGACAGAAAGACAGAGAGAGAGAGAGATAGAGCGCTCGCTCCTTTGTTTTTCCCACGCACAAACCCATCTCCAATTACTCAGCCCCAGCAAAGAGGATATGTAAAGCTTTGGTCTGCTTACATAACATGCTGCTGCTCCCTGTCTATTTTTAACAATACGGATGCAATCACAGAGAGATACTCTTCCTACGGTGCTGCGGAACAAGTGCAGTAAACGCAGGTCTCTCTCTCTCTTACACTCTCTCTGGCTCTCGCTCTCTCTCTCTCTCTTCCCTCACAAAACTTATGTTGCGGTGCATTGCTTCAAAACATACTGTCACTCATCCACCATGACGCTCTCTCTCTCTATCTCTCTGTCTCTCGCTCTGTCTCTCCCTCTATCAAACGCCAACCTCGCTGTCAGTCTTCTCGTTCATCTGCCTTTAATTTTCTTCGTACTTCCTTCGTACTTCTACGCCATCTCTGTGATCTCAGATCAGAGTAGCTGAATCCTTGCTCCCCCGCCCCCCTTCACGCACACACACACACACACACACACACACACACACACACACACACACACTCACCACCTGGTTCACATAGTTTGACACAGAGGTTGAAGTCCATCACGTTCTTCTCTCTCTCTTCCCCATCTCCAACACCTTTGTGGAAACCACACACACACACCCACACACACACACACACACTCATACACATAGTCCATCTGTTTGTTCACCGTTTTACTGACTGGGGCTTCTCTATGTTAAGCCGTCACCTGGCTGGGATACAGAAATACAATGTCTCACAGCAACTGACAGGAAGGGAATGCAAACGACTCTGGAAAACGACCCAAACATTGAAAAGATGCAGAAGAAATTGGCATAGAGTTAAGGGAGTTGTTTCCTCTACCTAAGGCGAACGCACTGATGCTGTTATATAACTTCATATCAAGATATATGATTTCATGATACATGATATACGTATATATATACAGTATGTGTGTTCAAATCAAATAATGTGTGATATGAAGTATAACAATGACGATAATAATCATTATTCATTTAAGCAGGCTCAAAGTGCAATAGAGGGTAAACATGAACAGAACATGCACAAGTACAAATAAAACAATAAAATGCTGACCAAAAAAACAACAGCTGAAGCTAATTCAATGCCTTCCTGTATAAGAAGGTCTTTAGCTCCAAGTGTGATGTTTTTAATATGAGGTATGGGCACTGGTAGGATGTAGTGTTAATGACCGGTCACAGTGGTCTCTTAATGACACCCTCCTAAGCCCACCAACACCACACAGATTCCTGCTGATCGCACCCTCCCTCCCCACCCACCCAACACCACCAGCGTTTGTTGGGTATTCATTTCACTGTGAGCGCTCCTGAGGCTTGTTGTGACAGGTAAATTGAACGGAAGGGGGGAGGGCTTATCTCCCTCAGTGTGGTGCACCTCCTCCCCCCTCTCCCCCTGCTGTAGCACTTGACTCATCCACTCCCCACCCCCCCACGCCGGTGAGGTTTGGTGGTCAGGGAGAGGGTGAGTCACCCGCTACGGCTGTGTCCCACGTCTAGCAGCAGGGTCAGACCACTCAGTTGAAAGGGGGGGGGGGGGGGGGGGGTTATATTTTTCTGACATCTATAGAAACAGCTTGCCTTTGCCATCAGACTGCATTGGTTCAGTATGTTAGCTTTGCCCCCCCCCCCCCCCCCCAAAAATACATGGTCGGTTACATCCATGACAAAAGACAGCTGATTGACAGATTGAATATTATTCCAGAGCTCTCACCACTAGAAAAACAAATGGATAAGTTGGTGATTAAATACAGGTTTTAGTCTGGTTTACAGGGGCTTCGCTTTAGATGTCTTTCCAATTGGGAGATCAATTATGATTTATGAGTTTTTAATGTGGTAATAAGCCTGTGCAATCATAAAACGAGAACTGGCTAAACATTGCGTTTTTTCTTTTTATATATTTGAAGCTCCATCGAAATGTTCTATCCAGAAAGACTTTGTGTGTCCTATTAATAAGTGTTCCATCTTTGTGGAGGGAAATGGTGGTGGGTAAAGACGTTTGGCATAGATAATAAGCCTGTTAGTATACTGTCACACAGAAAAGCTTGAAGGATGGCTCCACAGAAAAAACTTTACCAACTGCATAATCCCACTATTAGAATGTGTGCGTGTGCGCGCAAATTGGCATTTGCGCGCACGCAAACATATGAAGAATAAAAAATAAAGCCTGTTTGATTCTACTTGTAATTTTGCCCTTCGCTTGTAATATGATTCTGTACTGGCTAGGCTTTGATGATCCCCAGAAGTGAAGGAGTTGTTTTTCTCCATTTCATACTCAATGCGTACAATATAAAAGTGCAGCTAAATATTTTCAAATGCCTCCGATTCCTGTTCCTGCTCTGCCAAGTGCTGTGGAAGTCATTCTCCCACATGCTTTGTGAATTTCATTAAACTACTAAACCTGAGCCTTTTTTTCTCTCCTAGAAATGTCTACAAATATTGACCTAAGTCACAGGTACAAAGATGAAAGTCAACTATTGCTGTTTCAAGGAGTATTCATAAATGCCTTCGTAGCATAAGCTTTTTAGTGAAATTACTTTAGTGTATATACTAATTCACCATCTTCCCTGAACGTACGAGCAAAGAGAAAGCCAGACGAACACATTGTGTTTGCGCATCTTAATCATTTCCTTCACACATTGGCATTAAGACCAATTGTGGTAGAATTATTGTCTATTTTGACACCTGAGTGAAGCTTTCATTTCCCTTTGAATTAAGCTAGTTTGGAACACCTGCGTGTGCCCCCCCCCCCCCCCCCCCCCCCCCCCCGCGCTCCCTGGTGCAAGCTGTCTGTCTCCTTTTCCCAGACTAATCAATTTCACAGGAGCTGTCATTAAGGCTAGAGAGGGGTCTGGCATTGCAGATGGCAGCGTCCTCTTTGCAAATGAGACAGGATTATGAAAAGTGGCAGGTTTCAATCCCTTTTTATTATTTCCATGCCATTAGGCGAAACCACCTTGGTCCGGGTTGTGTTGCCGGAAGACATTTACATGGTGATTGTACGGGCGAAAAAAGAACACCTGTGTTCCTGGGACCGCAGAAGCGTGTTCCTCAAGGATTCATTTGACATAAGCCGATGACCTAATTTGATTCAGTATTGGCAGAGGTGACACACTCGGCCAGCTCGAGGGGTAGATGTGTTATTTTTGGCAGGTGCCGTCGTGCCAGGTGCATTCGCCCCGCTCTCACCCACACCCACATCGGGCCGGTGGCAACGCAGGGTTCATCAATATTTTAAAGCCGCTCGCTTCATTTCAGAGTTAGGTTTCCCGTCGACTGGGGAGCTCTTGGCTTTTGCCGCCCGCTCCCAGTCAGAGGGGAAAGCGCGTGTCTTGGCAGGAAATGCTTTATTGATCCGTTAACAGTGGAAAAGGTGGAAGCCAGGAGCTTAGTTCAAACACTGCAACCTATTCCATGCTGGCTTCCATGTAGAGGGGCCTCTGTAAACACAACCTGTCTGTCCCAGATGCCCGTTGACCTATTTTAACAGCCGGTAAAAAGGCTTCTTCCACTTGTTAAGTTGGTCATTCCTTTTGAGCTACCAAGCCCCTGTTTCTGAAATCTTTATTCACTCTCTCTCTTGCTGTCCCTTGTCGTGTAGGAGTAAGGCGGCCCCCAGATGTGGATAAGTCCAACCACAGTGTCCACTATACTCTCCTAATCGCCTGTGTGCTGGTGGCCTTCGTCCTGGGCGCGTTCCTCTCCGGTTTCCTGGTCTCCTGCTATTGCAACCACACAGGCCACAAGACCAAGAGGCTGGCCAAGGATCCAGAGGCTCCCATCCCCCATGCCCTGTCCCTCCGCAGTCTGGCCAAGCTCAACGGCCTGCTGGACGGCCAGAACAAAGACGACAAGCTGGAGGTGTCCTCGCCAAAGATCTACAACTCCTTCTTCTCCAACAGCAAGGAGCATCACCATCCCCGGAGAAGCGGGCACCACGGGGTCACCATGGGTGACCTGGTCCACCCTCACCACCTCCACCACTCCTCGGAGCTCTCTGGCCTGCCTACGCCTGACTCCACACCCGAACTGCCCATCAAGAGCATGAAGGCTTTCAAGAACCAGTGGGAGAGGAACCAGAACTGCAACAACGCAAAGGAGCCCAAGTCGCACAACATGAGCTCCAGGCCCAGCTCCACCCTGCTCCACCAGGCCAGTTTCACCTACTCCCACGGCCTGTCCAACGGGCAGGCTCTGATGTGTGGCCCCCTGCATCCGGAAGACCGCAAGATTCCCAACGTAGACCGCATTCTTTCCCAGCACCCCTACCCTTGCTATCCACAGAAGGTCATGGAGGTCACCTCCCTAGACGAGCTGCTAAAGCACATCCATGAGGCCAGCAGCAGCAGCAAGAACGCCCAGCTCATGAGCCCTTCTGGTCTGATGGCCAGCGGTGGCTTTGGCAGTAGCCAGCTAGCGGTGGCCACTCGCATCCAGCCCCAAATCCCGGAAACGGAGTCAGCGCCCTACTACAGCTCTTCCACGTTACCCCGGGACAGCCTCACCAGACGCATGGACGTTCCGCCAGACATCCCCTCGCATCACCAGTCCACGCTGGAGAGGAGGCACTCCTCCCAGAGGCACTCGCTCATCGCCGCCGCCACCAAGATGTCCAACGGAGGAGCAGGAGGTGGAGGAGGAGGTGGAGGAGGAGGAGGTACAGGAGGAGGAGGTGCAGGAGGAGGAGGTGGATGCATGATCCCTCGGCAGCACAGCTTCGGCCAGCGAAACGGCGGGCCCCACCAGCCTCCTCCCCTCTTGGCCCGGATGAACTCCACTGGGAGTGCTTGCGAGGTTCACTACCCCATCATCCCCAATGGGTACCTTACACGCCAGCTCAGCTACAGCGGCGAACAGCAGGAGGTCATGCACCGGGGGGCCATCGTGCGCCGGACCACCTCCCTCAAGCCCGACGTCCCTCCCAAGCCCCTGTTCATACCGGCCACCTCTCCAGTCAACCAACAGGGAAAGTTCAACTACTGAGCTCCATGGAGGCGGACTTCTAAGACTATGGAGAAAGATTCTCCCTACTGAATGTTCCATAGAAAACGGTAGAGATTACAGACTGCAGAAGAGAGAGGATTGGACGCGTGGCAGCCATTGCTATGTGGACAAAAAACCAAATTTGCTTTTCTTTGCTCTTTTGTCCAAACAAATAGCTTTGTACCATATTGGTATTGCTCAGCTACTTGCGTATAAACCTTTGACAGACTAGTGTACCATAATGCTGCCACACGGTGAAAGGCTGCCAATGTTGTCATTGCTCATTTAAAATGCAAGTTGCTCTCTTTCTTTTTTTTAACAATGGCCACAGGAGGGGGACAAAAGATATTGTCATCTTGAAGACTTGGAAGCTATGACCTCCTGCAATGCTGTCAAATTTGACTTTTGTTTTGTTTTGCTTTTGCTTACTTTCTCTGATGTAGTGTTGATAACCAGCCCTGACGCCCCTGCCCTCCACCCTCGGATGTGTTTATACTAAGCTTGTGTATGTATATATGTGTGTGTATATCCACACGGTATATGTATACATATGCAGTACATGTAATGTGAGATGCAAGACATCTCCCCTAAAGGTAGTTATATATCAGCCTTACTTTATTCGTAGGCTATAAAAGAAGAAGAAAAATGCTGGCCAGATTCCAATTCAGAGGAGGACAGCGAAGGTCTAGGGAAAGCAAACATGTACTTCATCAACACATTCACAGCTTTGATAATGGCGATAATACGGAATGAGACGCTTCAATACAGATGGTCCTTTAATTTATTTTCTATACTAATTATACTTCCCCCTGCAGTCGAGATCAGCGCTGTCCAATCACGTTCCATGGAGCTCCGAAGGCATGCCTTACCACACCAGCTAATTGGCTAATTGGCATAGCATTCTAACCAATTAGGGAAGTCGGCAGGTGTTGTTAAGATGTTGTGTGCTTGGTTGCCATGTGATACGATTTGCTCACAACTGGGCAAGATGGGTTAAGTTGCATACACACAAGTCTTCTTTTTTCTTTTTTTTTACTGAATGTTAAAATGGTGCTCCGTAGCGTCTCCCGAATGGATACAAAGATATATATTTAAAAAAATGCCCAAAACGGACTACAGAAAAAACCTTGTATGCCATGAAGGCACATGGACATTACATAGTATGGACTGCAGTTAGTATAATTATTATTAACTTTGTGGTTATTGGTTGTAAATAAAGGAATAATTACTAGCCAAATTTTAACTGTATGTGTAAATGTGTGCCTTATTTAATATTGTGTGTGATTAATGACACAGAGTTAAAATGGCCACCACGCTATAGATGGTGTCTCATTTTATATGGTTGTCAACGTGTCATATCTATTGTATATTTGAAGAGTTTCATTCCAAAACAATATATTAAACATTTGACAAAAAAAGGAAAAAGCAATCCCTTCAAATTTTTATAAAATTATTTGCTGCCGTCACTTTTCTCAGCAAGTTGTTCATCAGTTATTTTGATCTTTTGGCAAACAAATTAGTAACAACAAAAGTAGTGTACTCTTAGGTGCTGTCTTTCACGTCAAATATCAGGTATTACTAATTTCCCGTAGCGGATATTTTGCGTTTTGGAATGTAATCCTTTACATGTGTCCCCATCGCAAGTGTTTCCCTATATCCCAGGATGCCATCCTGCAGGGGTAAGTGTGGGGAGGGTTATGAACCAATCCATCGGGTTTCATCATTTCACTACTCAACGGGTTTCACCACTCGTGATTGCCATTGTAAACTTTGTTTTAGCCTCATAGCGCTAGCTTCTGTTTAGGGTATATTTTTGTTCTTCTTGATTAATATCCAATTACAAAAATTATCAAATATACAACTTTTTTATTGCATGCGTGATAAGCTGATTTGTTGTTTTTGGCTCCAATCCTAAGAGAACATGCTTTAAAAAAAAAAGACGATTTTTTTTTCATCTGTTAGACCTAGAAGTTCGAAGAGACATGGTTTTTGTGAAAATAAGAATTTTTACTGTGTAGAATTGCTAAAGAAAATGTTTTGAGGACTAACATGGCATTGTGCAGTATGAATTAACAAGGAGGGACTTTGCTAAGTCAGCTATGCTCAACACCCATATATTAGTATACAGCTCTGTGAAAGTACAGTAAATCAAAGTCAAAATCTACATGTGATTAAAATAGTATGCACATAACCCTGGAATAATCCAATAACCTCCCCGTTACGAGCGGATATGGGTGAGTCCTTGGATGGGTCATCGTGTAGAGCTAGAGAGAAGAAAAAATATTTGGGGTTCACTAGGTTGCTAATCATCCGTAGAGGAGGTGCATAAAAGTTGAGCCAGCTGAGGAAATATCACCTCTTTTAAAACTCTGCTGTCACAGTCTCGGGCAAAGTTATTTTGGCCCTGGTGTGCTGAAAATTGTAATTACCGGAAATCAACAAGACACCAATCTATAAGGAACTGCAATTGGGAGCCATTGATTGGTATGTCCTGGGGCTAAATTGACAAAACACATCATTTACTAGTCAGTAATTGAGAGGAATAAATAGCTTTGAGACACTAGGACCTGAGCTGTGGTTGACTAAGCCTAAGTTAGTGTGGAGTTACCAGACTATTACAAGCGTATCAAAATGTCCGCTGAATAACAGCAATTTAAGACTGACCATGACATTGCTAAAGAGAAGTTTTGGCAGCTATTGGGCTTAAATGTGTTTTGTATCAGTTGTCAAGTGAGATTGTGTGGGGAAAGGGAATGGTTAGAACGAGTGAAATCTGTATTTGATTTCTCTGGCCTTGAGTGTAAATACATGCCATGGGGGTCGAGGATCAGTGATTCAGCAGTATTTTATTTTTTGTATGATTTCCAGGCTACACCTCCTGAGCTACTGTGAATCTGGACTCGCAGAAATGTCATTGTATGTCTCTTATACTAGGAATAAATGACAATATAATACAAGTCTCCCTCTGTGTGTGAATATGTCAAGTTTACAATCTACTGTCACTTCCCCAGGGAACTTAGCTTTGTGTTTTTGTTGATGCATTTTGTTAAAACAGTTCTTATATGACTGGTATTGGATACCTGTAATACAAATAACTCATAACACATATGGAGTGAGTTGACTTCTGAGGACTTTATGATATCACAAGTCTGTCAGATGTCGGGTATTTTCCATGTCAAGGAACTGAGTAATAGGGAATTCCTTTTTTTGGTTCTGTCTAAAGGAAAGAAGCAGTTGAAAGCAGCATCAAAATGATCCACATCAGCGTTTGATGAGCTTTCTAAGGCAGAAAATGCCAATGAAATGAATCTGGCCGCAACCCCTTGTACAGAACAGAGGACTAAGTAACATAATTATGCTATTCCAAGGGACTAATCCGGAGTTTTGTTGCTTTTAAACGCTCCGTTGCTCCCTCTGGAAATGCCCTTTTAGTTCTTTTGGTTTTTATAAAAAATAAACGGCAGATATGAAAGGAAATTGATGATTTATTCTCAGTATGTGGTGGTGCTCTGGCTGTTTGGTGCTGGAGTTCATCTCACAGCCTAGAATGTTCCGCTAATAAGGAATAATAAGGCGACATCCATCAGCTCATGTATTGCTCTCCCCCAGTGTCCGTTGGATTATCATTTATCAGGCGTTCATCAATCAATCGGGATCAAAAATATACTGCAATTGCATGACTCTAAACAGGACCCTGTAGTCTAGGTAAACACTTCCCCCAAGAAATAAACACAACATTTAACTGGGATATTGATGACCTATTAGCACGTGAATTTGTCTGTTATCTAATTACACTTAATGTTTTTGATTACAACATTTAAGATGAACCATTACCTAAAAGGCCTTCTCATATTTTAGACATTTTGACCACCTTGCGTTTCCACCTTGTTGATGTTGGAAAGGAACAGAATGAGACAGACTGTCTCGGTGTAAATAATGTGGGACACCTGCAATAATATAATAGGGCTTTATATAATGGGAATTCCAAAACGTCATTATCTGTTGATCTCTGTCTGTCTCTCTCTCTCTCTGTCTCTCTCTCTCTCTCTTCTCTCTCTCTCTCTCTCTCTCTCTCTCTCTCTTTCTCTCTCTCTCTCTCTCTCTCTCTCTCTCTCTCTCTCTCTCTCTCTCTCTCTCTCTCTCTCTCTCTCTATCAATCTCTCTCTTTCTCTTTCTGGAAACATCCAATAGGTTAAAAATATCTTTGCATGTTCTGACGCATTGCCCTGGCGACGTCGATGGGTGACATCATCTGTCATCTCTCCACATGTCCTCCCTTACAGAGACCTAAACATTAAATAAGCACTACACCTATTTTCTCTTTTACTTTGTATGCCATGGACAAAGTGTCATGATGATCCACATGGAGTCATGGTTCTGTATACGGCTAGCCTAGCGGTCTTTAGCCTAGATCTCCTCTGCGTCTCCCAGACCACTCGCACATTCTCCCATTCATCACTGTCAGCAACGTCTGGCCAGCAGGAAGCACATCTCAACCCCCCTCCCCCCCCCCACAGCGAGCCGCTACCTGTCACTGTCCAGCCACCACCACCATGACGGGGAAATGGCCTGGAAATTGTCGCGTCTTCAACTTATATGTGTCCTTGTCCTGACTGATCAGGGACGCTTCACCGCGCTACTACATGTGCGTCTTCACAACCAATTTGAGGGAACGCCTGTTACTAGTCGACGGCACACATTGCATCAATTATATATATACATACTTTTTTTTTTACGGTCACGTGAGTCGAGGCCAGATCAGGCTCTTGGATTTAGCATCAACCTAAAACTCTTGATATGTCAAATTAGAACAAATTAAAACACACAATGGTACACATTTACTGTTACATTCCAGCTGCCTAGAAGTGCTTTATGTTGGTCCCCTCCTAGACAAGTATTTTTCAACTAGGCGTACAACTGCAATGCGAGGGTTCTGCAGGCGGTCTGTGGGAACAATAAACAATAATATAAATAATGATATAGATCACGATAATAAATATAATATAAATATTGTTCAGTAAATATAGCATTATGGCTTATTAGTATTTCAAATAGTGTCGCTTTGTGCATTCCATCATATGTTTCCATTCCAGATATTACAATGTAATATTTTCCATTGATGTTTGTGTGTTAATTTGTCTTTGCTAAATAAACACACTGGTAGCATAAGCATTATTGCTGACTTTCTCTTTTGTTTGTTGCACCCCAGCGGGCTTTATGGTGATGCTTTAGCTTAGCACAAGGCCGGCTGCCATTAACCGAAAGCCTGACCAGTCAATCTCTGGTTATATAGGGAACATCAATTCTAGAGTCACATCCACCACTCTGCTGCTATCCGCCTAACGCTCGTTCTGTTCAATGAAGACAAGAAAATAACCAGCATCAGTCCTTGATGCTTTCATTTCTTATTCTTTTTTGTACGAACATGTCGTCCCCGGTAATATACATTTTCCGTGTTTCTTTTATCTCGAGTTCGAAATGCTGCATTTATCTGGTAAACTTGTGGACGGTGGTGGTTACATCATATCCTTTTCCTCCTCGTCCTCAGCACTGGGTTTGAAAGCATGTGTGTGGAGGAAATTCCTTATTAACTGTGGATATTCATTTGAGCTTGTTCAACACCATAGGCCCTTTCATCTCAGCTTGTGACAGGGCCATCTCGTTGTGAGTTGACAGTAAAGAAAAGTTCTCGCTTTAAAGTCAGGAGACCGTGAGTCTCTGTCATGGTTGAATCGTAACTGGCGTTGGTGAAGACCTCAGGCCTAGCTCTGTTAACCAGAAACTATCTGCAAAGCTCTGTGTGTGTGTGTGTGTGTGTGTGTGTGTGTGTGTGTGTGTGTGTGTGTGTGTGTGTGTGTGTGTGTGTGTGTATGTGTGTGTGAGCAATGCATTTTTTGTTTTGTTTACTTGTGCAGTAGCTGATATTAGTTAGTCGTTGCTGAACGATGTTCAGAGTTATGCTACAGGGTGTTCAGATGATGTAATGCTGCCTCGGTATTGTAAATACCATACGTCAACACGGCCTATGAATGTGCCAACAGTAAAGATGTGTTTATTCTTGGACTTCCAAAGTGCATTCACCACTGCCAGAAACCACCCAGATTTACTTAATTCCTCGTAATATTGTGATAGATTACAAATAACAAATAACATCTAAACTCTAAACTCTAAACCTTTATGAACTTGGAAACTTCTAATGCAAGGCCAGCAAATCCTAACATGTGTTTATATCGCCATCCATTGCACAACCGTGTAAATGCAGTGTATTACTATGGGCTGTAAAAATTGTTTTTGCACAGTGATGACATACTAGTGAGATAATCATGTTTCAGGAATACACTGTGTGCTTGGATATTGTGTAAGCATTCCAACAGGTTGGGTCATGAGTTATTACACCTGATAATGACTAAATTATGACTTCATAATGATTGATAATGAGTGATATCACCTGATAATGACTAATAAAGCTTGATAATGAGTGGTAACACCTGATATTTACTTAATAAAGATTGATAATGAGTGATAGTACCTGACAATGACTTCATAAGGATTGATAAACAGTGTTCATAACACCTGATATTGATGATTGATAATTACTTGATAATGATCGATATTGGCTGAGGTTGAATAATTACATAATAATGAGTGAGTGATATTACCTAATAATGACATAATATAGACTGATAGTGCCTGATAATGAGAGCTAATTAATAACAATGATGGATCATTATTTTAAAATGACGTAATAACAACTGTTAGTTCCTGATAATGAACGATAATTAATTCAAATGATTGATCATTATTTAATAATGACAAAAATAAAAACTGATAGTGCCTGATAATGAGAGAGATGATAATGACGTATAATCTGTGAAGTCATTTGCTTCCAGATGACTTTGTGGTTGTGGTGGTTGTGGTGGTTGTTGTATCAACCAAATAAAACGTGTGACCCAATGAATGAGGACGAAGGGTTGCTCTTTAAAACCAAGAAACTAATTTAACCTCTTTCACACAGAAAAATAGATTTCTTCCTACAGCAGTGGTTGACTGTGACTGCAGACCCAGCTCTGTAGCTAGCCCCAGAGAGGAGCTGGGAGGCCGCAGACCACAGCACGTTTAGCAGCTTCAAACCCCCAAAACCCATAAACACTAGTGGGATGAACACACTAAGCTCTAGCACACACAACATCACTGGGGTGCCAAGCACCCCTTCACCCCGACCGAGCAGTAAACCACCTTCTCCTCTTTTCCCATAATGGCTTCAATACGTACGGGTACATTGCTCCATCCGATGTGCTCTCACTCGCCTTTCAAAAGCTTCATGTTTTTATTATGAGAAAAGCCCTTGAGTACTGCGACCAATGAGCAGAGAAAGTATGAAATCAGTCCACCAGACCATTAAACATGTGGATATTGATTCCCTCTCAACTGATCACATGGAGCCTTCACACGACTTCCAACCGACTCGGGAAATAGCAGTTAAGGTTGCGTTGGCAACTGTTTATTGGGAAGTTAACAACATGCCTATGCTTTGATGGGTTAGGATTCAAGAGACTGAATTAGTGTAAGACCATAGGATTTGGCCAAAGACTATAGTATTACAACTGGTCTGAAGAATTGCTTAGAGCTGCAATTACTTTACAAGCTTGGGTTCCACGACTGCTGGGTCTGTATTTAATCACATTCTGTCCTCTGTCTGTCTGACTTTGCTCTTCTTTGAAAGTCGTGTCGCATTGCCAAATTCTGACACTCAAAGAAACCCCTTAAAAAGCATGACTCTGTCCCTGAATTTCTTGCTTTTGGGGCCCGCTGCTGACTGGAATTAATAGGTTTGTTCTGCTGCCCCAGATCTACTGGTCTTCACCCAGTAGGGGGGTGGACCTACTGGGTGTCACCCAGTAGGGGGGGGGGGGGGGGGGGGGGGGGGGGGGGTCGGTACGGTACGGAGCCGCTAGCGATGTTTGGCATCCCTGTCTTGTCTGACTCTTCAGCCCCACGGTGCAGCCCCAATGCTATGGTTGCTATGTGTTTGTGTGTGTGTGTGTGTGTGTGTGTGTGTGTGTGTGTTTGTATGTGTGTGTGGTTGGAGTCAGGCTGAGGTTTAGCATTGCAGGAGGGGGTGACCTGTTCGATCCAGAACGTTCCGGCGCAGTAGAGGTCTCTACTCAGCACTTTTGGCACTTCCTCCACAGGCCACCACCTGTGCTCCTCTGTCGGTCATACACAGATCATAACACACACACACACACACACACACACACACACACACACAAACACACTCGAATACTTATCTGTGTGTAATTGTGCCTTCCTGACCGGGACATGGCCTGACCCTCCCTCCCTCCCTCCCTCCCTCCCTCCCTCCCTCCCTCCCTCCCTCCCTCCCTCCCTCCCTCCCTCCCTCCCTCCCTCCCTCCCTCCCTCCCCTGGCTGTGGTAACTGTGGTTAAGGTTGGCCAACTGGATGTCCCCCAGAACAACAGTGCAGGGAACTGTGAATACAAACAATGTTAAAGTACACTTTGTTTGAGTCAACCTAGAACAGGAGAATCACGCTGTGAAACTTTACATATATATATATCTTTTTTTTTTTAAACACACCCCAATGCTTTGGCGTTTCAGAGAGTAGTAAGAACATGAATTTTATAGGAATCAAATCCTGTATAATTGATGGTTCGAAAGTGGTTACCACATCTTTGCAAAGCTTTAATGCTTGTGCTTTATCCTAACCCAAAAAAAACGTGTCCTTGTCCTTTCATAAAACGTTTGTATTAGACATGGCCGACATTAATAATCATCCTCATACTTTATCTGCCTCCGTTAACAAGCCTGTGTCCTCAGTCAATCCTGAGGTTGTCTCGGATGGCAGTCAGACATCACCAATCGAAGTCAGACACCGATGCGTCTTTTTCAGTAGTGTGACACAATGGCTTCAGGTTGTAAAGAGTGGACTTATTGTGGAATTAAAGAAGGAAAGAAAAAGGGGGGGGATGGATGGATGGATATTGCCATGTCAGTCTATTCCACATAAGCATCCTGTTATAATAATAACAGGATGATAATAATAATAATAATAATAATAATAATAATAATAATAATAATAACATAATAATAAGAATAATAAGAATAATAATAATAAAATAATTCAGCTTGATACATCATACAAAGTATGATGTACCACCTTAACTGTGATTAAGAGCTGTAAAGATACATTTGACTTGGCTTTGTGGACTGTGTGTGTGTGTGTGTGTGTGTGTGTGTGTGTGTGTGTGTGTGTGTGTGTGTGTGTGTGTGTGTGTGTGTGTGTGTGTGTGTGAGAGAGAGAGAGACATGTACCTTAACCCATCCTAATGAGAGATATACCGTACTTCACTTTAGTTAATATAGGCAGACAATAAGCAGTAAATCTGCATTTGAACCTCTGGCTTTATTCAGAGGTGAGCTAGGCTAACGTGTGCGCTAACCTCCTGTTCAAACAAGCGAGTGTAGATTATAAAAACTGTTTTCCTTACAGCAAGTAAACCCTGCTTCCCCATTGGAGGTAAATTGCGTTCCTTTTTTTCTTCATGCTGAAATCCGGCGGCAGAGCGGATTAGGCCAACTCTGCGGGTCATGAGTTAATTGTTTACGTGACATCAGCGGTGGCACACAAAATATGTCATCCCTTTCCTCGGGGGAGAATAAGTAGTCATAGCGAGCTCAGCGCCGCGTACCACAGACTCTGTAGTGCCCGCAAACCCCAGAGAGAAGACAAATTACCAAGATTATCAGAGCTCCATAGATCCCTCCGCCATTGTTCATGTCAAAAGCTCCCCTCCACTGATAGACTGACAAGACACCTTGTCGGTAACTACCCGACGAGGTGGTTGGTGCGTTGGTGTATTGGCTTTACTCAGCTTAATGCACCGTAAACAGAGATAGGACAAAATGCCTATACTTTATGATTGGGTTGTAAGGCACGCATTCGGCCGTTTGATTGGACAAGCGACATTCAGTGAGCACTGGTGGACTGTTGAATTTAATTCCCTGCTTTTTAAGCACTCCCACTGGCAACGCCGTAAACCCCCACCTGCAGCAGAGGAGAGGCTGCAGCGCGTCGCCTCATCCGCGGTGTCCGTAGCTCTCCTTCAAAACGTTGTACCTCCCACCGCTCGCCTCCCCTCCACCTCCTCCCTGTGGAAGCAGGGGGCTTCATTAAACGTATGGTGATTACTTCTGTAATGAGGTCTCCATCCGCTGCTCCTCCTGTCCACCTCCGCCTGCTGAATGGTTGCTTAAACAGAGAGCGTCCACCCTCTGATGGCCTGCGGCAGACACTCCATTAGTCCCACACCACCCGCGCTACTGGCGAGATATCGATCCTCAGCAAGTCCACCACCACCACAATCACCACCACCAACAACTACCACAACCACCACCAGGTCTACCACCCCCACACCCCCTCCATCATAACCTCCACTACCCACACCACCACCCCCACACCCACACCCCAACACAATAACCCCCACCAGCATCATCACCTCCACCACAACCTCCACCAAGTCTACTACCAACACCATCACCACCAATAACCACTACCAGCATCATCACCTCCACCACAACCACCACCAAGTCTACTACCACCACCATCACCACCAATAACCACTACCAGCATCATCACCTCCACCACAACCACCACCAAGTCTACTACCACCACCATCACCACCAATAACCACTACCAGCATCATCACCTCCACCACAACCACCACCAAGTCTACTACCACCACCATCACCACCAATAACCACCACCAGCATAATCCCCTCCACCACAACCTCCAACCACTAATCTCTCTCTCTCTCTCTCTCTCTCTCTCTCTCTCTCTCTCTCTCTCTCTCTCTCTCTCTCTCTCTCTCTCTCTCTCTCTCTCTCTCTACAATCTCTCACCCTCCTACCTACAGTCCCCAACAGACTCATCAGTCCCCTCCCACCCCACCCCCACTATTAAAGTCCATGACTCAAAACGGCGGCAGCCAACAGGATCATTAGCTCCGCCCCCGCGAGATGTGAGGACGCTCCCGCCGCCGCTGCCGCTGAGCGATGAGGTTTCCTCTTTGCAGGCGGTGCCTTGTTTAGTCTCTGTCACCCTAGATGAGGTTAGGGTGAGGTGGTGGTGGGTGGGGTCAAGGCGGAGGATGGAGGGATGGGGTTGTGGGTGGACGCCCGAGAGAAGAGAAATGAGGGAGGGAAAGAGGGCGAAGCCCGGGCGTCTGCCAGAGGATTGATCAGCGAGACTCGCCTCATTGATTTTTTTAATCTCCTCCGATATGTTCTCACGTCTGATAGATCCATAGCGTGGTGTCGCGTGAGTGATTACGGTTGTGGATGGGGGAGAGGGGAGGGAGCGGTGTGGTTAGAAGGAGTGCTGGAAACAAAATTTTGTGTTGTTTTTTAGTTGTTTCATCTGCATCTACTTCACTGCTGGCTGGACACAAAGAGTTTGGTTTTGTCTTTGTCCAGACAGCAAATTAAACACTTGTTTGGGCTGAGATACACACACACACACACACACGCGCATACATACATACACACAACCACACACACACACGCACACACGCACACACACACTGCTGGCTTTGGATATGAGATGTCTGAACGAGTTTATAGGGTGCAGTCCCTATGCACTGGTTTAAAAGCATAAAGTAAAAATATATATTTTTAAACTCCTGTTGACCGTAAAGATGTGTTTATGTACAACACTACTGTGAAATTAAAACATTGTGATTTTGATGTGAGCTTATTTTATGATCCATGCACATTGGGGGTCAATTCAGAAGAAGTCAAGATGTGATTGTTATTGTTTTTTAGATCTGCAAAAATCAGGTCGTAACACATAACGGATAAACTTCCCGTAATTTGCGTTATATTCATCGCTCTGTGTCAACAGGACTCGTTCATTTTTCTTATTCAGACTGCCTGGTTAATTGAAATGAGGCGACAACCTCATAGTAGGCAATCAGAGGGTTAGCTTATTTAGCTCATTAGTCTCCAAGTGTCTGCAGACAAAGCATAACCCTTATCAGCAGCCATTTGATTCCCCAATGCTACCAACAAGACACAAAGAAACTATAAACTAGGGTGACCAGACGGCCCCATTTTCCAGGGATTGTCCCCGTTTCTGGTAGTCTGTCCCCGGCTGGAGCTGTCTCCTGAAATGTCCCCCATTTCAAATGGCAAAGGTTCTAGCTTGCTGATAAATAGGAATTTTGAGACAGTTGACGATTAGTCTTGTGTCTATCTGAAAGCCTTTTTCATCTGTAGACCTCACTATGAGTGCGTCTCAATCTACTTTATACCATAAGCAGGCATAACCGATCATAAACAATATTCTATCAATACAACACAGAACTATTCCTTATTCAAGTAACTACTTTGGATTGTTTTTGGCTGGTTTACTTAAGCTTAAAACACATCATAGTAAACCACTGGGCATGTAGGACTGCCCAATATTTTACTTCAGTACTACATTTACCATAATAAATGTAGTGTTCCCATTTTTCATTTCAGAAATCTGGTCACCTTACTATAAACCATAGAGATATTTTACTAGCTAGGTTATAATAACCCAGTACTTAAAATCAGATATGTAGCCTACCACCATTTTAACTTATAAGGGGGCATATATGTGACTTGGTTGTGGATCACATATGTATAAAATGTAGGCTATCATACCTACATTAGTTGTGCTGTTGTATGGGCTGGCTCAGGAGCTCTATCAGATAGTTACTTCAGCAAATTAAACATATTGTTGGACTAGCTATGGCTAAGGGAGAGGCACACCTATGCACACCCACACCCACATACATGCACACATGCATGCATCAGACACACACACACACACACACACACACACACACACACACACACACACACACAGATACCACTGGCTTGCCTTCCCTCATCTGCATCATCCCATGGTTTAAAAGCAAATCATATATATTTGTCTCTATTGAGTATGCTTTTTTAACTATGAACTAATTTTTTCTCAAGCTGATTTTGCTTCACATTCTTGAACAGAATGAGTAATCAAAGTGGTACCACTTGAAGTGTGTGTGTGTGTGTGTGTGTGTGTGTGTGTGTGTGTGTGTGTGTGCGTGCGTGCGTGCGTGCGTGCGCGTGTGTGTGTGTTTGTGTGTGTGTGTGTGTGTGTGTGGGGGGGGGGGGGGTTATAATAATAGCTTGTTTATGTAGGGTATTTATTAACATTGTTCAAATGATAACAATGCATAAAAATCAATTGTCATTATATCGGCAGGACTGACAATGCAGGGCATCAGTGACTCTAATGCAATACCCTACTGAGATTCCGTTTGGGGGCAAAAGATAATTAGGTTGCGCGGAGTTAATATTAAAATAAACATGAACGACAATACTCGGGAAAATGCTGCTGGGTGTATTACTTAACTGCTGCTATCAGTTGCTCTTCGTGCAGTCTCTTGTCTCTCAGCGGGTGATTTTTCTATGGATACACAGTGTCACCTGGTGGCAATATTTATTACCGCAGGTCTTCTCTAAGTAGCAACTAGTTATTAGCTAGTAGGCACGCACAAGAGAGGGTGCTGACGTATAGGTCTTTGTATTTTTCTTCATAAAACTATATTTCTTCATATACATATATTTGTTATTGACATATAGCTATATAATATTTTGTATATATTGGTCCATAACGGGACACCTCTGCCTTTCAACGGTTACGAATCACATTATTTCCCAATAATGGGACACCCCGTCGTGTTTTATTCCTTGCGTAGGCCTACTGACTTCAAATATTTTCAGCTGTCCACTTCCCAAGCACGGAACCGGTTAAGATTAAAATGGTTTGCTCCGTGTGAGTTTACCTAATTGGGATGTTGGTGAAATTAGTTGCTCCCCGACTCTCCAAAAAACACTTGATGAGGTTCTCCTTTAATTAAACATAACTGTGAATGGGATTGACCTATAGGAGGCCTGTACCATAACACAGCAGAACATGACATTATAGTATAGTATAGTATAGTATAGTATAGTATAGTATAGTATAGTATATTGTAGTATTTTATATCGTGTTATATTGTTCAAGAAGCAGCTATACTTCGCAGTAAAGCCATGATAACTTTGGCAATACTGTCATCGTGTGGTTGCTATTGGTACTGAAACCACTTGTAATTTATGATCAGAGCTGATGATGATGACGCTTTATGGTCAGACAGACCTGATGTAGATTCCAAAATAAATGGTCTGACCAATATATGCCTACATGTCTATGCTTGAAGGTTAAATCAATCTGCATAGACAATCTCCAAGGTGATTGATTGGGTATCATTGATTTGGCTGAAAAAGAATGAACCAGAGACGCAGGTGATGAGGAGACCCGAGGGAAAGGAAGTGTGTGTGTGTATGTGTGCGTGTGTATGTGTGTGTGTATGTGTGTGTGTTTGTGCGTGTGAGCGTGTGTGTGCACGTGTGTGCCTGTGTGTGTGTGTGTGTGTTTGAGTCTGTGTGAGTCTGTGTGTGAGTCTGTGTGTTTGGGTGTGTACCCGTATGTGTGTGTGAGAAGAAGATTATTATACTTGCATGCTAATAATATTCTTGACACTCAGTGTTTGTGCACAGTAATCTGTAAGAAATGACCACTGCTGCTCTGCTGTCTCTTAATCTTATTCTGACCAAACCTGCATCAACACCGAGGCAAAATTGTCCCAGACAGGGGAAATGTCAAGGGAAGCACACACACACACACACACACACACACACACACACACACACACACACACACACACACACACACACACACACAACCACACATACCTTCGCCACCTCATGCTGGGTCCCCACCATTTCATGCACATCAAGATGACCACATACACACACACACACACACACACACACAACCACACATACCTTCGCCACCTAATGCTGGGTCCCCACCAATTCATGCACATCAAGATGACCACACACACATACAAACACACAACCACACACCATTGCCCACAAGCAGATGCCAGACAGTTTGTCCCCCTTTCGGGGGATCTTGTGTTCCATCTTGCAGTCATTTATACTGTTTCTATATTGTGTTGGAATGACTTGAAATGCTTTTGGTTTCAGGCCAAAGAACGTTTTCGTTTAGAGTGTCTCATTATTTAAGGATTGTAAAATACAAATTACGTATGAATGCATTGGGGATAATGATGTTCTTTTTATCTTTCGAAATTATTTTGCCGTATGGGCACATTTGCCTTGTGGTGTCATTTCACGTATGTAATATTCTCAATCACTTCTTTTCCTCTCTCTCTCTCTCTCTCTCTCTCTCTCTCTCTCTCTCTCTCTCTCTCTCTCTCTCTCTCTCTCTCTCACACACACACACACACACACACACACTCACTCACTCACTCACTCACACACACACACACACGTACATACTTATACACACACATACACACTCAAACACACAAATCATTTGCATTTTATTTTCAATATTGCAATTTTCCATCAAAGGCAACCTCTAGGCTGAACAGCCGATAGGCGAAATAACCCAGGGTCACGCTCCAGTTCACCCACATCACCAGGAGGGGGCGCCGTGGAACCAGTCTGTGTCTCTGTCTTCTGTGTTAAAAGGGCTGATCAGGTCCACTCGTGGAAAATGTTGTATTATGTGAGCTCACACTCAGAATTGTGGAATATGCTTACTACTACACATTTCTGGAAAAACATTATTTCGATCCGAAAATTATGCTGCAGACTTTTAACCAGAAAGCCCTAAAGAGTCCTAAAGAAATAATTATAGTGGCCTAATTGAATGCGTTCCTTACCATCTCTAATATCACCCACGTTCATGTTCACACACTCTCTATCACATTGGAGAAAAATTATCCCAATGTGTCGTCGTCGCACACGTTCATTTCATAAGGGACTGGACCATGTTCGACCATCACAGTCTTAAGGGAGTCATGGCTACAGTGACAAGATGTCTGTGGACTTATCTATTGTGCCAACAATAATTCAGTCCCAGCGTGTGTCAGAGCCTTTCCCCGGCTAGTCGAACGACTCTAAATCAATTTGCAAGCAGCGCCAGATACCACACCTTTCTTTCAAACACTTGCGCTACCTGGAGGATTGCTATGGCAACAGGTTGCCATTAGCGACGACGAGATACCACTACATCCCCCTGTGTCTGCGGGAGACGCATATAGAAGAAAAACAAGCAGAAAGCGGCAAGCAGTCCAACCCGTTCAAAAAAATAAAAAATAACTACACAACGGCTTTTGGTCACGAAGTGAGGAACGCCCGACTCTTGCTCAACACGTTTGTGGGTTTTCGTCAAAAAAATACTGGACAAGATAAATATCTCGGACTGGGAATGGCAGGGTCGCTCTAACGGACTGCACTCCCCTGACACAACAGGTTAGTATTTTAAGACATTTTGTTTCATCTGGCTACTTTTGGCAGCGAGGGATACTGAAACGACCGTGCAGCGTGTCTGTCTGCGTGCTGTAATTCAGCAGAGGCTGAAACGTTGACGGGTTGTAGAATTGAAACCGTATTTATTTTTGAGGCGTTTTCTGCATCCACGTGCAAGGTACTCCTCGTTATAAACGTGGACACCGGCCTTTCAACTTTAGATTTTTTCAATATTTTATTACAAGTTGACACGTTGAGAAGCCTTCGTGAACATGTTTATTTCTCATTGTGTAATAATGATTTCAATGAAGGTCTTGCATTTCTGATGGAAGTAACGTGAAACTGTAAGGCTGTGCCATATTTTAGCAAACGGATTGAATCCTCTTATGATGTTGGCCTATACTGTAAACTGAATTTCACGCTGGTGTACAGATATTTTACAAAATATGAAACATGGTTTGTCGTTTCCAGCAGTTGTATTGTTGGCTGGGTGGCATCTTCATGGTTTGTTGCTATAGTAAGAATTGGTTGCTGTAGGCCTAATTATGTTTTTATAGTTTTGGTTTTATTTTCTGCATGGAAAATCGGTTTTAGAATAATACAAATAATTACAATTTCATTATTTGTCTTCACATTATATTATTACCACAAATTATCATTATATTTATTCATATCATTATTATTAGTAGTAGTAGTAATATTAGCATCATTATTATTATTGAAATTGTTAGTCTTATAAGGATTAGTAAGTATTGTTACGCTTTGTCGTAATCACTAAATAAAAATTTATTATAGCAGACTTGTAGTAGCAACCTGCATTTTAAAAGATTTATTGACTCAATAATAGCTGCTGGTAATGGATTTAA
Source organism: Lota lota (assembly GCA_026745465.1). Classification (NCBI taxonomy): domain Eukaryota; kingdom Metazoa; phylum Chordata; class Actinopteri; order Gadiformes; family Lotidae; genus Lota; species Lota lota. Next base: position 6,116,582 of record JACYXH010000826.1, read on the forward strand.
ATGTTCATTCCAAAATGGTTTCACCACTAATTTAATGGTTAATTTAGCAGGCCTATTAGTCACCACACACACACACACACACACACACACACACACACACACACACACACACACACACACACACACACACACACACACACACGAACAAACATTATATTTTCCAAATTATCGTCCTAATGCACATCATCAAGTAACGCAATGCTTCATTTGTTTATTTATTTCATCTCCATTTTCACCATGACAACAACAACCATAGGAACCATAGATAGCTGGACTGAAATAAGTAAAATCCCTATGTTATATAATTAGTTTCTATAAGTAGAACTGGACTTGAATACTCTATTCACACTCCCACATTTACCAGGGATTTCTAAAGCCTCCTGTTAATTAGCAAAGAAAAGATGACCAACTGCCACAAACACAAAACAGTCAGGCAGACGCAAAGGCAGGCAGAAAGACAGACAAAGACAGAGAGGCAGGCAGGCACACACAAAAGATAGACTGACCGGTAGGCAGGTTAAACCAACCAATTGTTTGTGTCATGACGGGGTTATGTTGGAATTAATCATTGGCCTCCACGAGAGGTTCAGATTTGAGGTTTAGACCGTGCATACGTGTGCAACACGTCAGTCGGCTCAGAAAAGCCCCTAGAAACGACTAAAAGCCCCGTCACAAACACACAAACACTGTCGAGCATAACACGCCCTACAGCCCTAAACGTGAGAAATTACTTTTGATCCAAACAGACGGCGACCTTCATCTGTCACTAGGTAGTGGGGCAGTATGTGGGGATTGTGCAAAATCAAGCCACTGATTGGTTAATTAACAAGATAAAAACAGTGTGCGTCAGTCGTCAGGGTTGGTATGGAGGCCTGCATCATGTGTGTGGAGGAATATCGTGTTTAGGATTTTTGAGAGTGATGGATCACAGGCCACTGCCACGCCTGCTGCCTGCTTGGTAGTGTGTCCATCTTGGGGCTCTCCCACGAGACACACACACACACACACACACACACACACACACACTCACACACATACCGTACAAACACTCACGCACTCACACATGCTCATGCATGTGCATACACACATGCACAAACACACATGCATACACACCTACATACAATAATACACACATGCACGCACATATTCACAGGCACAAACGCACACAAACACACATGCCCATACTTGTTTATATGAATACACATGTAGGCATGTGTGTGTGTGTGTGTGTGTGTGTGTGTGTGTGTGTGTGTGTGGAGTGGCTCATGCTAACCGACCCATTCAATTAGTGATGAAAAACGTTTTGGAATACGATTTTCTTCCAGGTATTAATAAGCGCATTGACTGACATAAATGCAAACACACAATCCTACATGCACACACAAACACTTACACACATACTCACACACACAGGCGCTCCTGGGGGGCATCTCACCCAGGTGCCCTTGTCAGCCTGGGTGACAGCTGTCCCCCAAACAAGCTTTTCCTATACTCACACACACAAACACACACACACGCGCGCACACATGCACACTAGCACACACACACACACACACACACACACACCATTGCCACAACATGCCTTGTCCCCACCATTTCATGCACATCAAGATGACCACACACACACACACACACACCATTGCCACACACAGATACAAGACACAATAAATGTCTGGCTTTCGGGGGATCCTGTGTTCCATCTTGTAGTCATTTATACTGTTTCTATATTGTGTTGAAACGACTTGAAATGCTTTTGGTCTGTAAATTGTACAAACACATATGACCTATGAATGCATTGGGGATTATGATATTGTATACATATTCTGTTCTATCCATTCATCTATCTCTTCTTTTTATCGATTTTTATTATTTTTCCGTATGGACACATTTTCCTGAATGTGTCATCACATTCTCAATCTCAATCACAGTGGGAAGAGACAGAACGACAGAGGTTATCTATTCTCTCTCTCTCTCTCTCTCTCTCTCTCTCTCTCTCTCTCTCTCTCTCTCTCTCTCTCTCTCTCTCTCTCTCTCTCTCTCTCTCTCTCCAGGTTTCACACCCGCCTGTTGGCCAATCCGTTGCGAGTCCCTCGACCCCCTCCGCCCCCCCCTCTCCACCTCCTCCCTCCCGAACCTCCTCCACCACCACCTCCTCCTCCCGTGAGCACTGGAGCCCCGGCGGCCCAGCATGGACGTGCCCAGGATGGCCGAGGGCTTCTTCAGCAGCACGCTGACGTCGTCCTCGGGTGGGGCCGGCGGGCACCACGTGCACCCCTACCTCACCCTGGAGCAGAAGGCCGCCTTCGTCTTTGTCCTGCTCCTCTTCATCTTCCTGGCGCTGCTCATCGTGCGCTGCTTCCGCATCCTGCTGGACCCGTACCGCAGCATGCCCTCGTCCAACTGGACCGACCACAACGAGAAGGACACCTTCGACTACCGCATCGTCTGACCACAGCCAGCCCCCCCCCCCCCCACCGCCAACATCCCCTCCAACACCGCCCGTCCCCTCTACTCGCCATCGTCGCCACCAGCCAGGAGCGACAGCTGATCTGATGTAACCCCCACTTTCCACTTTCCCACCCACCCACCACCACTACCCCATGCACACATGCTCATGCAAGCACGCGTGACCGTGCACACACACCTACACCCACACACACACCTACACACACACACACACACACACACACACCTACACACACACACACACACACACACACACACACACACAACACACACACACACACCATGTGAAAACACATGGCGTTATTCTTCTTGTGTTTGTGTTTGACCAGCGTGAGAGAGGTGACTGAGAAGTGCATCATCCCAGGACCATATGTCACCATATGTCACCGAGCTCGGGGGATTGTGGGTAATCGCCGCGGGGATCTTGGGTTGATTCATGGAAGGGCGGAGGCTAGTGCTGCGAACGGTGCAACTTTCCATTACTCTCACATGGGAGGGGGGCGGGGGTGTGGGGTTGGGTTATTTGGACATTTGAGTCCATGTTCATGTCAATGTAACGTGGAGGTTTTCTCTGAACAACAGGGTATGTGGACTGTTGTTGTGTAATATTGTTGGTGAGGAATGGTTGTATTTCTCCAAACCTTCAGCCAGTGTAACTGTGCCCTCTCTAGAACCCTTCAGGAAGACTGTTCTCATCATGCAATCCACTGGAATCCCCTTCTCATCCATGGTAACCACACACTTTTACACTCAATACACACACGCACACACACACATACACACACACAAACACACACACGAACACACATACGCACACACACACACACACGTACACTCACACACACACACACGAACATGCACACACACGCACACACACACGTACATGCACACACACACACACACGAACACACACACACACACACACACAAATGCACACACAAATACACCACACACACACACAAACGCACGAAGGCACACACACACCGAATCAACATTGACAAACATTCTAAAATATGGATCTTCATTAGTATTCAAGGGGTGTGTCAATAGAAAACCTTTATCATCCACATGATACAGCTCGCGTTTGTCTGCTCGTCCTTCCATGATTCCAGAAGTTGTATTGTTGACTACCTCTTTCATGCTCTCTGTGGCCACTCTCTTTATACTTTGACGAAAGCGATACAATCTTTAGGACCTAAAAAACAACAACCGGACAACAGTGTTTACATCTTGTCACGTTTACATTTGCCCAATCCTTCGACTTTTATAAATCACATGTAGACAATCAATGCCTTCAAAATAAGAATAAAACATGTAGAAAAACGACAGAGAAAGGAGCCATCGGAGATCTTTGATTTGAAATGTAGTTCAAAGATGTTTTTGGGAAAACAGGATGAGTTTAAAGGTGCTGTAAGATTTGAGAGTTGGTAGTAAGATTTTGAAACTACACAACCACAAAAACCTCCCCTCACTCTCAGCTCCATCCCTCCCTGGGTTTCTCTGCCATTGAAAAGTGTTGCATTTCATGCACCTGTGATTGACAGGTCAGATGGATTCCCTGAACCAAGGAAAAGAAAATATCTGTCAGAAAGTTTAAAATCTAAATTGGCTCATAGATATTCACACAGCACATTGCCCTCACTAATAGCTGACATATGGCTATCCCATTTCTAACAAATTACACCCAAATAATAGTTATTAAATCGTACCTACAGCACCTTTAAGGGGATTTTAAGGGAATTATTTGAATTGGGGTTGGGGGGAAGGTAAAATAAATAACGCATTGCCTTATGCCTTTTCGAGCGATAAGCCTCTTCAACTTTAGTAAATCACTAAGATGGCTGACAAGTTTATCAACATGGAGATTATACATCAACAAAAACAGATAATCCTGTGAAAGGGACGACGGTAGCGGATACGCTTTCCCTTTAAGGCTCCTGCGAGGTGTCAGTGGCTGTATGTCAAACTAGTACATGCTTACCTTTCTGTTTCTGCTGTCGAATCAACGCAGGCCGACCCAGTGAGCACTGGGAACAGGCCTTTTGTGTCAGTACATCTTAGATACTAACAACCAAATGAGGTATTGAAAAAAAACTGTTTACTGTGCTGTACCGTGTGCCTAATTATGACAAAAAAAAAAAAACTAACTAAATGACTAGATTGATGTTTTTAGGAAATGGAAGAAAAAGGGTCCATACTTTTTGTCTCAAGTGTTGGTAATTTGTTAGTGCCGTGCCCATTTGATATATAAACACTACTGCGTTTCACTGCCCTCAGTTGTTATATTGGCAGCTGGTATGCCAGTTCTGCACAGAATGTGTGTGTGTGTGTGTGTGTGTGTGATGGGGATGATGGTGACGTTGTTGATGATGACGAAGCAGACAACCATGATGTCCCCATGTTATCCCTTTACAAAACTTTTGAGTTTAGACTCTTTTTCGCTGGGCAACTTTCAACTGTGCGCCTTATAGTGTAGCCTGTTTACAGTGTTTGTTGGACTGAAACCTGGTACTAGTCACCGAATTGGGAGGTGTCCTGTTTAAAAAAACAACGAAAAACAACAAAATATCTGTACAGTGTTTACCATTCTCTCGGTCCTTCCTGGGACACAATGTGAACTTTTGACACTTTTCGACATGTGGTGATCTCGTGCTCTGCCGTGGCCTTTGACCCCTCCCTGTCATATTTCTGCGACGCTGTGCGCTGACGTCAAATGTATTCTTTCCGGCATGTTCTTTCTTCCAAAGCATCTTCTCTGTGCATGCTCCATGGTGATTAGACCCCGATGTCGTAGCTGTTGTTTGTTTCGGCTCAAAGCAGCTGTTTTCCTGTCTGTGTTTGAGCCCTTCCCCTTTCAGACGTTCCCCTTTTGTAATACAACTAAAATAAAAAATGTATTGATCATCGACAGGCAAACTGTTTTATGTTTTTATTTTATTGCCCAAGTAGACAATGAGACCACTTAAAGGAAAGGTGAATACAAGAGAAGGCGAAAGGCCATTCTGCTTAGCTTTTAGCCTTTAATGACCCTCTAGCAGTGCTAGCCAGTGCTAGCCATGTAAACTCAGGTGCTGTCCAGGTTCTCTGGCCTGCGTGGACACACCACCAGTGAATCCATCTCTCTGACTTTCGCTACCCAGCAAGCAAGCCCGTTTAGCATGCACGCTAGCATTCCGCTACGACACTGTCACTGACTGTGTTGATATGCAATTATAAGCCACAGCCACAGCTCCATATCATTTTATTTTGACCTATTTAGGCAGGAAGTAGATAGACCTATTTTTTTCTCTATTTTATTGTGGCAGCTTGCAGGGATAAACTGGATCAGAATTTCAAAATATAAGCTGATCTCAGACGGGGAAATTTCCTTCTGCAAATGCTGGGTTATTATATAAGGGACAGCCTCAGAGTTGACCGACGCCGTCACATGTACCATCATTTCAAAAGTCTGAAGTTTTGGGTGAAAATCCTTCCCGGTACAGCCCTTGGTTATGGAACATGAAAACAGACACAGAATCCAGATAGACCAAGACACGATGCTTGAATGACATTATTACTTGGAGGTGAAGAATTTCTTCATAGTAATTAGTGTGTGCTATGCTATTGGCTAGACTAAGACCAGTGAAATATTATAATAATAATTAATAATAATAACGTTAATTATTATAATAACAACACACATTTGTATTATAATAATAACGATAAGAATAATAATAGGAATAATTATAATAATAGTAATAATAATGAGAGAGAGAAAGAGACAGTCCTAAGTGAATGTTAAGGTATTTTGAAGTCTGTACATGCAGAAATAAGCCAATGTTGGCACAAAACTGAGCCCCTAAAAGCAAGAGGGCTTATCAATTTGTGTTGATACCTCGAAGGTGGAAGGAGACAGAGATCATTGCCGAAAACCACGTATATTAACATAATATAAATACGACACAGAAGAACAACATTACAATATTACTTGCATTTTTTTGTTACTAGTCGAATAGAGAGAGTGAGACATAAAGAGAAAGATGAAACAGTAGAACAGAGCTTGGGAGAGCGAGAGTCAATATGAATGTAGAGAGCAAGTGAGAGGGAGAGAAAAAGACAGAGGCACATTGCAAAGATGGGATGGGGGGGGGGGGGGGGGAGACACACAGGTATCAAGCAGTTTCGAGCCCCTGACAAAGATAAAACCCCTGTGGAATGACTATCGGTACGCAGCATGACTCCCATTATAAATAAAGGAGACTATAAAGATTATTTGTGCGCACACTCTGATGCCATGAACTGAATTTGTTCCATTTCCTATTCCCTAACATATCACTCTGTGCTTAATTCATTCAAGTTAATCCACAGTGTGTGCGTGTGCGTGTGCGTGTGTGTGTGAGAGAGCATGTGTGTGTGTGAGGCACTACAGTCGGAAGGAAAAGAGACTGCGATGTAGCCCTATATTCTTCAATTGATTTCTCTTCTTCCCTTGGGGCACTTTCCTCCCATAAAATCAATCGCCATTTCCTTGATGTGCACAGAAATGCACCAGGGGGACATTTGATTGTTGGGAAGAGCAATGACTGGTTTCCAGCAAACACAATTTAAGCCAGACTTTGGATGCATTTGTTTCAATTAGACCTTCTTGTTGGTCAATCGGGGGCTCTCTCTCTCTCTGAGTTCAGATGTGGGCCAGTGGTAGTGTATTATAGGCTTCGTTTTTAGTAGGGACGCTTCCAATGGTAAAATGAACAAAATCCCCTTTGTTCTCTTTCAAAGCGATATGACAGGTCTGAGTAATCGGCAGGCTCTCCTGTCATCTGATCTGCTAAAGCCAATCAACAACAGCCTAGTGTTTGGTTTGTTTTAGGTTCAGGATTTGGTTTTAGGGTGTGGTTTCCATGACAAAGGTCCAGGACGGGGCCTACAGTCCAAAGACGGGGCCCCGGGGCCCCCAGGGTCAAGGTTCCAGAAAAATACCCTGGGGTGACCTCTAAAATACAAAGCTGAAACCAAAGAGCTGCCCTTGGTCCAGGCTCCCTCCCTACGAGGAGTGAAGGTTCAAGGGAGATCCTCCAGGACGCCTGCCTTCACCATTACAAGGTTTCAGTAGCGCTTGGCTCTGCGCCAAGGCTTTTAATAAAGCTGCATATGTTACAGTCAGCAGTATTCAGCATATTTAATCCCTACGCAGTGGGAAGAAAAAGAAGAGATGCAAGTCACAAGCTCGGGCGCCCTTGCGTTCTGCTTTGTGGGTTGCTCATTAACTCATTAGCATTTGTGCGGACACATGTTTAGAATATGAGATACTGACAATTACGTAAGTCAAGTACAGTCATTGAGGTATATGAAAAAATATTACACGTAGCAGCTAGCAACTCTAACCTACGCCCAGCACCTGGCTTGGACATTTGAGCCCCTATTTCCTATTAGTTAAGAAGCCTAATATATTTAGACTGGTTAAATACTGACATTATATTGATTTACTATTGATTACATGTATGTATAAATATATAATCATGGGGACATGCAGTCTGAATTAAGAAGAAAAGCGAATTGATCACAATATGATCCTGGTGTAGATTAGGAAATCAACAACAAACAGAGGAATATCAATAAGTGGATATTTATTGAATACTTACAGTAATATTTTTTTATTAAACACTATTTCCGAGGTATAAAACAAAGTCTTCTCAAACTTCATTTGCTCACATTCCCAAACATTCATTTTTTTGGGAATAAATATTACCAGTAATAATACAATAATAGTTCAAATAATATATGTACATCTCTGCCCCACAGAGTAGAAGAGGGCAAAAAACGAAATATTTGAGACATACCAAAAAGTAATCCTCTGAGCAAGGCATCAAACCTATGCCAGATGGATTATCACAGCCAATATTCAGGAATAACAGCTGCACAGCCCGTACTGCAAACTTGGGGACGTTTTTTGCGAGCGAAACTTGTATAAAACCAGTACTTATGCAGTTAAGACTGCACTGTAGTGTTAAACTGTAACAAACGGTTGGTACGTGCATACACATACACAGACACAACAAACAACATAATTGGCATCCATTAGAAAAAAAGCTGTTTCCTTTCACCAGACTCCACTTTCAAAATAGAAAGGCAAAACCTTTCTAGGCTCACAATAAACGGAAAAAACCCACACCTTCCTGCTTGTTCATTTAATAAAAATCCTGCACAGCGATTTCTCTAGCCTTTTCACTTCACTCAAAGTGCACCAGATCAATGCTGCACTCAACTTTCTCACATTTGTGTCATAAGGGGCCTGTCAGGGGTTTAACACATCTCAACTAACATGGATAAAGTCAGTATAAAAGTTAGACATGGAATATACACTAGTCTTTTAAATGTACATTATTTGTACAAAAACAAAGTAAGGAAAAAAAGAAGCTGGTTGCAGTTTGATATAAAAGCAGTATTAAACTCTGTATTTCTTCTTTCTGACCGTAACTAAAACCCTTGTTTCTAGTTATTACTCAAAGGTCAGGAAAGGTATTAAGCATTTACATACTTCCAACGCAAAAGAGCGACCACTTCGCTGTGATGTCGACTTGAACAACACATATTATTGAGTGATTTGAAGTCAATGAAATGTCAGCAGTATGCCGAATTTCTGTTTGTTTTACAAGCTTTTAGGTGAAGCTGATTCTCACCGTATATGTTTAAAAAGGGGGGATTTTCTGACTGTGGACCACAGTGTTAGTCCAGACTTAGACACCAGCCAACTCGACAGGTATCCAGCTAACACATTGAGCCCAAACTCTGTTCCACTCTTCTTGATGAGAGGACATCTGTGGCGCAGAACCTGGTGATGTCTGTGCTGCCAACTGTTCTCACAATACACCACAATACACACTTCATCAACACACCCTGAAAATACATCCACATTTCATAATATAAAAGCATTTACGACTTGTAAAATGGAGGGAACAATCGGGGTTTTAAAAAATGGGACTCTAAAACTGGTGGCGTCTATCGCCTGCTTCTGCCCCTGCCTCTGCCTCTCGCCCTCCCCCTCCCTCTTGGACTACCCCTCCCTCTCCCCCTTCCACTCCCTCTCCCACTCCCTCTGCCACGCCCGCGGCCTCGCTTGGGGAGCGTGGCTGAGGACTCCTCCACTACGACCTCCACCTCCTGCTGACCTCCCTCCTGGATGCTGTCCTCTCCAACATGGCCGATACTCTCCACCTCCTCCACCGCCTCCTCCTCCTCCACCACCGCCGCCTCCTCCTCCTCTCCTCCTTCAACTGGCTCCCCGTCATCCTCTTCGTCTTTCACCATCACCTCCTCCACTACGGTGTCCTCCTCCTTCCCCATGGCTCCCTCAGACACCTCCAGCTGCACCACCACCTCCTCCCTCTCATCCTCCATTTCCTCTTCGCCGCCGGTGACTACGGCGACCGTTTCCACGGTAAGGAAGTCGCCAGCACCATCATCGTCGTGGTTGTTGTCATGGTCGTGGTTGCTGATGTTGGCGGAGGTGCCGGCCATGGCCTGCTCCAGACGGAGGCGGTACTGCTCCGCTTCCCTCTCCTTCTGTTGGAGCTGCTCACGGTACTCCTGGGCCTTCCTGTTGGCCTCGTGGAGCTGGCGCTGGAGCTTCTCCCGGCTGCTATCCACGCTCTTCTGGAGAGGTGACCAACACCATTAACACTAGCAATACCATAAACACCATCAACACCCCCCCACATCAACACACCGCCACATCCACACACTAAAGCCCAAAGCACACGCAGCACGAATGTAGTGTAGCGCAACCCAAAAAAGAAATATAATCAGAAATGTTGCTTTGAGCTTTACACATCAACACACCAACACCATCAGAATTGCTGCTTTGAGCTTTACACATCAACACACCAACACCATCAACTTTCCACTTTCACATCAACTTGTTTCTGAGGACTTGGTATCGAGATTGTTTGATCAATGCTGAATTGAGAAATTCTCGAACACCGAATATAACTCATTCATGTAATAATCCCTCCTTGTTAGCATACCTTTTCTTTAGGGCTGCTTTGATTGTTGGAGGGATCTGCCTTTCTTTTGCGTGGGGGCGGGGCCTGTTGAAACTCCTCCTCCACCACCTCCTCTGTTATGGCACTGGCTGGCACAGCCACCACTGGGCGGGGACAGAACACAGCACAGATTGGTCACATTCACACCATATGAACAACAAAAAAAACAAATATATTATTATATTTTGTATATTATTCAAATATACAAAATAAGATCTGCTAAAACATACTCAAATATATAAAAAGTGTGTTCAACCGATATATAACCAGCGATATGTAGGGCTTTTATTGTGTCAAAGGGGCCTATTATACCACCAGATGTTGATTAGACATTACCAAAGAAATGTCTAATCAACATCACACAATGTGGTAAAATGGGGGCCCTTTAAAAGTGTTAAACTGAACAACAAACAAGTCCATTGAATACTAACTCTGTTGCCCCTGCATGGTGACAAAGAACTGCTGGCTGAGGCCTGCTGGCTGCAGGTTGCCATGCTGGTCCGTTACTATGGTGATGACTCTCTGACCCCCGTCTCCCACCACATGCTGGATGGCTGAGTCCACCACCTCTGCAGCTAGGGTGTCCTCGGACTTGCCTGTGGACAAAACCAATCTTTGTTAGGGGGGAAACTCTGTAGGATCGCCTACATTCACTATTACACGCCACACACTAACTCAATACACACAGAGAGAGAGAGAGAGAGAGAGAGAGAGAGAGAGAGAGAGAGAGAGAGAGAGAGAGAGAGAGAGAGAGAGAGAGAGAGAGAGAGAGAGAGAGAGAGAGAGAGAGAGAGAGAGAGAGAGAGTGAGAGAGAGAGAGAGAGAGTGAGAGAGAGAGAGAGAGAGAAACAGGAAATGAATACATCAGAACTGGATATTTGGAGAGAAAGATATAAAGAAATAGGTGGTGGTGGTAGAGAGAGATAGAGGGAGAATTGGACAGAGAGAAAATACATGTGCTAGTGTTGGTGGTAGAGAGAGATAGAGGGAGAAGGGGAGAATTTTGAAATCTATCCTAAATGGCACAGGAATCCAATGGAGGGAGGCAAGTATTGGGGTAATATGGGACCTAGGGCTTGATTCTGTTAACGGCCTGACAGCCAAATGTTGTACTAACTGTAGTAAGCGAGTCAGAGCAGCTTGGTGAAGGCAGGTGAAAATAGAGAGATGGATTGAGAATGGGAGAGAGAGAGAGAGAGAGAGGAATACATGTGCTAGTGGTGGTAGAGAGATAGAGGGAGAATGGGAGAGAGGACTACCTGTACTAGTGGTAGAGAGATATAGAGAGATTGAGAGAGAGGACTACCTGTGCCAGTGATAGAGAGAGCTATAGAGAGATTGAGAGAGAAGACTACCTGTACTAGTGGTAGAGAGAGATATAGAGAGATTGAGAGAGGACTACCTGTACTAGTGGTAGAGAGAGATATAGAGAGATTGAGAGAGGACTACCTGTACTAGTGGTAGAGAGAGATAGGGGGAGCCTAGGAGAGAGAGGAATATATGGGCTTGTAGTAGAGAGATAGAGGGAGAATGAGAGAGAAGATTAAATGTGCTAGTGGTAGACAGAGACAGAGGGAGAATGAGAGAGAGGATTAAATGTGCTAGTGGTAGAGCGAGATAGACAGAGAATGGGAGAGAGAGGACTACCTGTGGAGGTAGTGTGTACCAAGTCTGACAGGTTGACCATCCCACCAGCAGGGATGATGATCTGAGACTCTGAGTTCATATTGACTTGGTTCTGCATGCCATCCTGTTCTCACACACACACACACACACACACACACACACACACACACACACACACACACACACACACACACACACACACAGTAAGTCTTACATCTTACATTACTACATCAATATTAACAATTAAAATATGAATAATTAATAACAATTTCCAAATATTATCTTTCCCATCCTACAGTAACTCATTTTATTAACTAAATGAATGACAAATGTATTTTATATATATTGTTTATTAAAACAGGCTTTCATGAAGTCTAAAAGGAGATATTGCGGTGAATAATTAGCAGACGTATTGCAACATGGCTGCCTCTCTCACATCGAGATTCTTCTCAGGAAACCATGGCAACACTGCCAGGCCGTTCGCGGGGGTGTAGGTGGGTGTTGGTGATGTGTGGGGTGACTATAGGGGGGGGGGTGTATGTGTGTATTTGTGGGTGTGTGTATGGGTGTGTGTATGTGTGGGTGTGTGTGTCTGTGGGTGTGTGTGTATATGTGGGTGTGGGTAGGGTCCTTGGTGATGGCGAGGGGTAACACTTTGGAACATCAAACACATTTTTAAATCAAGTGAGGCTGTGGGGACGCGCACGCACCAACGCTTACCGACACGCTCGCTCGCACCTTCAAGTTTTTTTATTTCCCCCCCCATTAACTCACTCTTTCTTTCTCGCTTTCGCAATATCTCTCTTGCGTTCACTTTTTTCCCTCTCTTTCTCGCCTTTTCTCCCACGTTTTCTCCAGAAGTAGAATTCCTATTTGACTCATGTTCAAATGGCCATGCTGATTTTCCAGTACAAGGAGTTTGGCTTGGTGGGTGAAGGTCTGTCTTTCTTTCTGTTATAAGTGCTACCCTTTCTTCCTGTGACTGCCTCCACATCTATGTTTCGTGCTGTCTTCCTTTCTCCTCTTCTCCTCCCCTTACTCTCTCCTCTTTCTTTGTCTGATCCCTGTGTCTGCCTCTACATATCCCCTTTCCCTCGACTTGTTGTTTAACTCTATCCATCTATTTATATCCCTGCTGCTCTCCGCTTGTCTGCCTGTCTAGTCTCTTTTTCTCTGTTCTATACTGCTTTTACCTAATCACTCTGTCGTTCTCCGTCTCTTTCGCCCTCTCTTTCCAGCTGAGCTGTCAGTCTCTCTCCCCCTCCCACCTGCCTCTCCACTGTCTTTTTATCTCTGCCTCCCCCCACCCTCTCTGCCTCCCTGCCCTTTCTTTCTCTCCCTTCCACTATGTATTTTCATTTTCATGCATGGCCTCCCGTTACACACACACACACCTGTAGCAGGATCATCAGCTCTGTGTTGCTGGTATCCATGGCGATATCGAACGGCGTCTTGTCAAACTTGCTGAGCGAGTGGACGTCAGCACCGTGCTGCAGGAGCAGCTCGGCCGCGCGGCGGTGCCCGTTCTGCGCCGCCCAGTGCAGCGCCGTCATCTTCAGCATGTCCTTGGCGTTGATGTCCGCACCACTCTGCAAAACCAAGACAGGGGGTGGACCAGTGGTATGATGTGCCCCGGAGGCCAGGAGAAGATCAGACAAGGGACTATGGGTCTTTTGGTTTCATAACTGGCATGATGAGGGCAAGGGACAAAAGCTTCTGGGTGAAAACCCCAATGCTCCGCAAGTCTACCCTCTACAAGGCGTCTCTGAGGGAGATGCCCATCCCCTGCCTGTTCATCAATGACATGTATTCCCAAAAATACTCACTACAAGTCGTTTCGGATAAAGGTGACTGCTAAATTACTAAACTGTGATGAGCTTCTTTTTTTTTTTCATCTGCTATTTAGTTGTTAGTGAATATTAGGACCACGCACACCCACACACTCAGAATCTTCACTCTTACCCTGACCAGCAGCTCCACTATACTGGAGTGTCCCTCGGTTGCTGCCATATGGAGAGGGGTCCTGTCCACCTTGGTGCGGGCGTCCCTGCTGACGCCTGCACGGAGCAGCACCTCGGCAGTGGAGTGGTGGCCATACTGAGCTGCCAGGTGCAGCGGTGACGTTCCCAGCTAAAAATGAGTTGGAGAAGGAGAGATAAAATGGCTACCGTCTAGAGTTGTGTTTGATGGTGAATGATTTGACTTATTTTCATGATTATGTATTTTTTATACTTCATTATATTATTTAATAGTGTCTGAGTGACTGACCCAACACTCCCTATGTATGATCAACTGCTATGAAGAGAGTCCAACTCAATTCAGTTTGAGAATAGTACTTTGTTATGCCTATATACTACATTTTATTCATTTGCTTTGTTAAAATAGCAATTAATAATTGCATGTTATATTAAAAAAGGAAACATTTGTTTTGTTTTGGTTCGTTGTTTTAGGTATGGGCACCGCATGATTAAAATCTTTTTATAAACCAGATTACTCTGAATACTAAGACTCATTTAAAGTCAGATGTTCCCACAGTTGTTGGGTTCAGTCGGTCAGTATCTGATGACCTGAGTAATTACTCTGAAACTAATGGATGCAATTTCATACAGAGCATCCAAAAGGATGTTGATTCAAGCCCCAAAATGTAACAAGAAATGACACTTATACATAGCATATGGTTTAAACAGTACAAAAAACAAGTTGGCCTTCCTCAGGTACAAAGATAACCGTGTTTGCAGTTCTGACCCCCGTAGAGGTGGGGCTATAGCCTCTGGGCCAAAACAACAGATGGAACGGTGACTGTTTTTTTTCCACATTATTTTTTTGAGGATGAAACCATCATACATTTTCCAGCAGGCAATATAATAAATGACACGTCCATGTTTGGTTCCAATCTTGAAAAAAAAAAAAATATCCAAAGATTTTCTGCAATCACTTCTGTGAATGTCAACGGTCATTAATTCAGTTCGACTTGCCATTGCTTGCTTCTCTACCCATGCCTACAATATTTACTTGTCAGTTTTGATTGTTTTATACCCGTTTAACCTCATATTATTCATCTGTTCAACAATCTATGCCAATCATTTATTTCGATTTTTATTATTTGACATCAAAACAGAATACATTTATTTCGTTCCTCTACAGTTTTGACAATTTATGAAAAGCATTTGGCTTTAGTTTCAACCACAAATTATTTAATATTTGATGTGCACATTTTTACACAGGCATGTGTTGTTAGCATTTGTGTTAGGCTAAGAATGTGATTCAGGGCTCTTATTGCATTTTGCTACTAAAGAAGAACAATGTTTGTCAGCAGTCAATATTTCGAATGCTTGAGAGCTATTTCAGTAATTGCCACAGGTAATCACACATTCACAACTGCCTCACCCAATCGGTTGTGAATGGAGCCCCATTGGCCATCAATATTCGGACGTCATCGTCCTGACCGACCCTCGCAGCCTCCAGCAACCGCTTGCCAAGGTATACCAGCGACATCTGCTGCTAAAAGAGAGTCACAACAGGCCATAACCGTTTACAAATTAAACGTACCTTCTTGTTTTTTGCGCTCATTGAACGGAAATAATTCGAACAAAAAATGCGTGAAACTGTTTTAATGTGTTGCACAGTAAGTTAGTAATATTTAGCAGTTTACCAATTCCATTAAATTAAAACGTTTAGCCTATTATCTTTCTTAGATGTCTAGATATTACATACTGCAAATTGGTAAATTGTATGTGAATATAACATCATCTAAATTGGTAATTTAAGGGATACTAGCTTAATTGCGATTTCCATTTTTTTGATGTAGGTTACCTTGAACAAAGAAATTAAAGCACAATAAAAGGGTTACAGGACAGGTTTGGGGAAAGATAATACAATACATGATTTGCAAAAAGCATCAGCAGCTGTGGAATCAAAAATACCGTAATGCAAGTTATTCAATACAGTTGTAGTTATAATTCATAGTCTACGTGACAGTCTAGTTTCGTTAATGAATGCATAATAACAATGGGTTCGTATCACTGCAGCGTGTATTTGTGAATGTATTCATAATATAGTATAACATTATGGTGGATATGGTTCCTAATCAATATAAATAAATACGCATTGAAAAGCCTTTCAAACTGATGACATACCATTTAATTGAACGTTTTTGTTTTTTTGTGTCATAGCTTTCAATGCATTTCACGGCAAGCACATTATGCAATTGCTTTCGCGGGGCCTAGACCTAAAACTACTGTTCTGAGCAGAGTTGTTGAATTTTACTAAGCACATGTGTAAATAGCCTCCAAATGAGACACATGCGATATAGATAAGTCATTTAGCTTTGTTCCGGTGGAAGTTGCGGAAAGCAAACGAGTGGCACAGCAGATCCTTGCTACTTCCACATCCGCTAACGTTACTGGGCTGTCTGTCTTAGAAGAGGAAGGCTCTGCTGAGTTTTATAAATAAATATCATATCTAACGAAAGTTTGGTCGGAAAACAGGTTTCGGTATATACCGATAAGTATTATATAAAGCAGCGAACGCTCGCTAACGTTGGATTGCTTGCGAATAACGTAGCTGTGGTATTCTTTAACTTAACATTAACTTCTGATCTGGTATATTCCTTTAATAATGCACTTGCCTGTCTCTGGAATAAGTTAAACCAAAGCTATACTTGCCTCGGGAGACGTGAAGTTAAAGAGTGGTTTTCAATATCTGGTGATATTAATTGGTGTTTGATATGTATACTTTAGCAACTCTCCTTGCTAAGCAGAAAATGCATTTGTTTTTATTATTTGTGGGTCCAATATGGCGGCTACAGTTAGTGCGCAGACTCACTGGGCGGGATGGAAAATATGTGGTTCGGAATAGTTTAATAATATAAACCTATAAACCATAGAATAATACTATGCCCGCTATTCATGTGAACTAGTGAAAAGCATTAATAGTAAAATAAAAACAAGTGGTTCATTTTCAGTTACCATTTTTATCCATTCCAACTTGCTTAAATAATAGCTACAATTCTACAGCCGTATACAGTATATGATGCCAGTAAGTTATACCTAAAGTGCACTATAAGTAGGCCAGCACTTTGGAGAGCTCTCGAAAATGTATAAAGTAAAGTTACTAACAATATTGAGGATTTAGAACTAATACGTAGCGCTGCATTTGCAAATAGACAAACAAATATAATTGTAATATATAGCTATAGCATCTGTATTACACATATCTTTCATATTTATATAGAGACGTTGATAGTGAACGGAAACAAACTGATTATGAATGCATACCAGTATAGCGTAACGTATTGCCCTTAGGCTGAAAAGAAACCAGGAACTACATTTCCCACAATCACAAGGGTTGACGAAGGTTTCGTTTCGTCACGTCCCAGTTCGCTTCCTGTTGAAGTGTTAATGGTTACATGACACAGTTGTTTGGGAATTTTACACGGAAACCCGTTAATATATATTTGAAGAAAAACAATACACACGGGATTGTTTGATCTCAGCCACCTATATTGCGGTGAGATTTAAAATAGGCCGCGATGGAAGCGGTCCCACGCATGCCGATGATCTGGCTGGATCTGAAGGAAGCTGGGGAGTTCCCGTTCAGTCCCGCGGTCAGGCAGGTGAGCTGGGCTGAGAGGGAAGCAACAGGACTCGGGACAACGTAACGATTCGACTGATCGACTGCATAACTATGATGAATGTCTTCATAAAAACACTGGCTGGTTCACCCACACGCAGACCCATTTTTTGGATGAAGAAGTTGGGTGTTGTTGATTATTGTATGGGGTTACGTTCTTGAAACCCTCTTCAGCCACCGCCTTTGTTTGCTAACATGACATTTCACAGCGTAGTTGTAAAAATTACTACTCAGTTTTCTCATAATTGGTATATAGTACTGCACAATCTTTGACAATGACAGCTCAGAATTCTACTAGTATCAACGGTTGATAACAGAACTGCGCATTGCCTGACGAGTCATTGCCCGTAACGAATGGTGACGCAAATGTCACATGCTAAACTCCATCAGGTTTTGTTATTACTACTAATAATAATCATCTGTCATACTAGGAGTCTGTTAATCTGGTATGGTGACTAGAGCTGAAATTAAGATGTGTTCAAGCACGTCTTTCTTTTTCTGTGACTATAGTGTAATGAGTAGATTGCCACAAAACAAATACCCAAAACACGTTTGCCATGCTTGATAGGAACCATGAATGAATGTTGTCTGTGCTGTATGGCAGAAATAACTCCCCCTTCATTGAAATGTCTTGTTTGTAGATCTTTGTTTCCTGATTGATAAGACCTTCCCTGGTCCAAATCGATAAGAGCTTTGCTCTCTAACTCTGGGCTATCAACCGGGATGACGACTGATTCAGACGAAACATATTTCCCATTATGTGTTCGAGATTCGAGCTATAACACATTGTGTTCGAGATTCGAAATATATATATAGATCTAGATATATAGCTCTAGATATATAGATCTAGATCTATATATATATATATATATATATATATATATATATATATATATATATATATATATATATATATATATATATATATATATATATATATATATGTGTCGTGTTGTGTTGTGGACCGTTTTCTTCAAAGATACTCTTATCTGGGCCTTTTAAGTCTGTTAAAATGCCAGAAGCAAGCCCTAGGCCTACCACCATATAGCTAACATTCAAATATATTTGTTTATTGGCAAACACACCTACACTTTCTAGTAATACAGTTCACTGAACAACTTTAAAAGATGGGGTTGGACCTGTTTTGATTTTGGTGCTACTTTCATCCAATTTGACATGCGGGAATTTATTTTAAAAAGCATAGATAAAAGGTAGGAAGGAACTTTATGAGTGAAGAGGGTAGGAAAGACGGGGGGTGATGGAAATCCGAGAACAGTACGAGAGAGAAGGAAACTGTGGAGATAGACAGGTGAGTGTTTGTGTGTATGTGTGCGCATGCCAAAGTGCACTGCTGAGGTTGACATAAAGGAGCTCTGTGCTAATGATAACCTAGCCGCTGATCAGGCCCTCGCAGTGCATTATGGGATTGCTTCCTGTCCCACAGGAGTGACAAAGAGCAGCCATTGGTTAGAAATGACAGATTAGCTTAATGAGCCCAAGGTTAGAATGTTAACAACACAGGTTCTAATTCCACCTGTACTGTCACTCTGGCTAGCTGTTCGTTTTTAGATTTAGTTGAAGGAAAACCCCATGCAAAACTCAACAAGGCAGCATAACCCAGCATTTTGTAAAAGAAAGGCTTGCCTACAAGCATTTATAGCAAAAAGACTGAAAACACCAACATCATAATTGGAGGATGTGTAAAAAATAAGCATGTAGGTTCAAGGGCAGGAATTTCATTTGCATTGTATAGGTCATGAGACTGCGGCAAAAGGTACCTTGATTAAAGAACAACAAAGGTTGCAAGCTTCCAGGGTCATTCTGAGGCTAGGGACGGGACATTAACATACACGGATCATATGCTTTCACGCATAAGATATCAACAATGGGGAAATGGGAAACGTATGCAGTTCGTATGTTCATACAATTAACATCATTTAGATATTATTCAATATATCATCTCAATAAATCATCTAGACTACTACAAAATGATTTATTTATATAAACAGGAGAGAAAATTAGATTGAAGACTTAACCATTGCTGGTGAAGTAAAACTTTTCGGTAATGGTCGTAACCATTTGGGGTTCTGATCTGTGTTACTGAGAGATCAATGAACAGCCAGGTGAAAACAGTCCAGCTGATTACCTTATGGGTTATGCAGGATCTGCCTGTTGGCTGTCCTTCCCATGCCTGTTACAGGAAGCAATGACCTATTAGTTTTCCTTCTTGCTCAATCTCTCTCTCCTTTCCCTCAGTTCATCCTGAAGAACTATGGGGAGAACCCAGACAACTACAACGAGCAGCTTAAGAAATTGGAGACCCTGCGGCAGGTTGGTGATGGATACCCAGTGGATGGACTGGTCTTGTGTCTTATTTAAGAGCTGAGTAGGCTGTTGGCTTACATCTGCTGTGTCAGAGCATCACCTTAAGTACACCTTGTGTATGTGATGTGTGTGTCCTCCAGAGTGCTGTGAACGTAACCAGGGACTTTGAGGGCTGCAGTACCCTGAGGAAGTACTTTGGACAGTTGCATTACCTCCAGAGCAGGGTCCCCCTCGCGCCCGGACAGGAAGCTGCCGTGCCCATATCATGGTAGGAACACACACACACACACACACACACACACACACACACACACACACACACACACACACACACACACACACACACACACACACACACACACACACACACACATCGGTGTACATTTGTAGAAACGTCCATAAGGTGGTGTTCACTCTCAATATCAATGTACACACACACACACACACACACACACACACACACACACACATTCAAAGAGATCTAAAAAGTGAATGTGCTCTCCTCTCTCAGGACAGAGATATTTTCAGGGAAAACGGTCACTCACGAGGACATCAGCTACGAGCAGGCCTGCATCCTTTACAACCTGGGTGAGTCAATGTACGCTGGCTCAGTTAGCGCTTATTACACTAGGCCTGGGTGAGTCAGCACCAGTTTTTATCTCTTGGATAGCTCAGTTAGCTGTAATTACTGTTTAGATCTACATCCCAGATGATAAAAACCCAAATTATATTTCTAGCTGATTTTAAGGCAATAGCAGACACATGCATTAGATTATATTGTACATTGATTCTCTTCAGGGACGTTCTACTGTCAGAGCAGCAGGTCAAGCAAAAAATCTTTGTAAATTAGTAATTAATTTATCAGTGAGCTAATACTGAATTTGCTAATGCTGTATACAGATCTGGCATCTGAAATGTATTACACAAATCTATATATATATATACATTTAAAAAAAACTCTGCTACAGGTATTCAGGTGAACATTATCTGTACATTATATATCCACTGTCTTTTGTATTTCCTTTGGTGCTAAAGATTTACAAAACAATCATCTTAAACAAACCCAATGTCTAACTTTCCCACAGTCACAATGTGTTGTGGGAAAAAGGAAAACACTGACACCGTAATTAATCCCAATCACAACTTAGTTGTTAATTGATTTATTGTGTTGGAGGTATTATGTATAAGAATGTTCCAGACTAACCAGGTTGTATCCTGGTTCTCCATAGGGGCCCTGCACTCCATGTTGGGAGCCATGGACAACAGGGTGTCCGAGGAGGTAAGGTCCTTCACCGATCTTGTTTTAATGGAAACATTATCGTTTCCTTTTCTTAATTCATTTCATTTGTATTATTTAATATTGTCACTTCGAAGTAACCCTGCAAGGAAGATGGATTAGAGATTATAATCACGATTCAATCCATCTTGCCAGGCTTCAAGTTATGCGTTTGTGTCAGAACCACCAGTGGTTGTGACCAATCAGCGTCTTATGAGGAACTTCGTGATCTACGTGATACGTTATAGATGGTGATAGACAGATGGGCCATTCAATCACCTGCAAAGTATTTTTAGAAAATGCCTGCCCCTATCAAAACAGGATTAGGATGTCTTCCCAGATGGTTCAGTTTAACAAACCAGCAACTAATAGTGTGTGTGTGTGTGTGTGTGTGTGTGTGTGTGTGTGTGTGTGTGTGTGTGTGTGTGTGTGTGTGTGTGTGTGTGTGTGTGTGTGTGTGTGTGTGTGTGTGTGTGTGTGTGTGTGTTCAGGGGATGAAGGTGTCGTGCACTCACTTCCAGTGCTCGGCGGGGGCCTTCTCCTACCTGAGGGACCATTTCAACCACAACTTCAGCGTGGACATGAGTCACCAGATCCTCAACCTCAACATCAACCTGATGCTGGTATGACACACAACACAGAACACACATCACACAACACACACACACAGGCTCTTTGAATGTGTTTAACCTTTCTCTAAAGGGCCAGGCCCAGGAATGTCTCCTGGAGAAGTCCATGTTGGACAACAGGAAGAGCTTCCTGGTGGCGCGCATCAGTGCTCAGGTAACTCTCTGACCTGTCGCTTAGTTACACCAGTATTGCAACTGGTATTGGCACAGCAACCACCAAAAACCCATCATAAATAACTGCTGGAGTCTTTTGACTTACAATGTTTTGTGTCAGTATATAAGTCTTGCTCTCTCTCTCTCTCTACCTACCTCTCCTTCCCTACCCCCCGGGGGCCAGGTGGTGGACTACTATAAGGAGGCGTGCCGGGCCCTGGAGAACTCTGAGACGGCCTCAATGCTGGGGAAGATCCAGAAGGACTGGAAGAAACTGGTCCAGATGAAGATCTACTACTTCGCTTCCATCGCCCATGTGAGTCAGAGAGGGGGGGGAGAGCGAGATGGCTGGAGAGATGGTCAGAGACAGGTAGAGAAACAGATAGACAGAGATAAAGACAAGCAGCAAGAGAGGGAGATAGATGGACAGAGAGAGAGACAGAGGTAAAGACAAGCAGTGGTAGAGACAGATGGAGAGAGAGAAAGAGAGAGGGACAGAGGGAGAGGAACAGACAGACAGACAGACAGACAGACAGACAGACAGACAGACATAAAGGCAGGCAGTGAGAGAAAGCAAATGCAAATATGTGTACACACAACCCCATGGTGAAAACATTTCTGACATTTATATTGTGTTTCTACTCTCTTCACAGTTCCACATGGGAAAGCAAGCTGAGGAACAGCAGAAGTATGGAGAGAGGGTAGGTCCAAATTGAATATACCCGACCCTATTTCTTACTGTGATCTGGATTACATGGACTGTTGCACATGCTGAGTTGATCTTTTACTCCTCCTGTTCTCACTGCTCTGTCGGTCATATCATCACCTCATTAAATCCACTTCCTCACTCACTGTGTCATTTCCTTCAGCTGGCCTACCTGCAGAGTTCATTGGACAAACTGAATGAAGCCACCAAGCTGGCCAAGGTAAAGTCACAATAGAACAGTCACTTCTTCCTTCCTTTGTGAGACCCCTAGTTAATACCAAGTAGCCTGACATGTATGGGAATGTGTTTTCTGTTGTCTTGACCAGGGTCAACCGGATAGTGTGCAAGACGCCTTGAGATTCACCATGGATGTTATCGGTGGAAAGTAAGAAATTCATGGTTAAGTTGTGTGTTGTTTTATAGTCAAAACATTTAGGTATTTTGTAGTTTCAGTAAAAGGCCAAAAGTAATTTCCATTCATATGTTCTATTTTTTTATGTGGTTGTTTCTATACATAGATTCAACTCTGCTAAAAAAGACAACGACTTCATCTACCATGAAACAGTTCCATCTTTGGAAACCCTGGCATCCGTCAAAGGTTTGGGAATCTGATTCGTCAATGACCTCACCAATCAGCTTGAACGGTGTTGCTTGTGAGCAGCTCCAGTTAAAGTGCAGCCCCGCCTTCTCTATCTCCCAGGTGCCCCGCTGGTGAAAGCCCTGCCGGTCAACCCCACCGATCCCAGCGTGACTGGACCCGACCTGTTCGCCAAGCTGGTGCCCATGGCCGCCCACGAGGCCTCCTCTCTCTACAGGTGGGCCGTGGAAGCCAGAGAACCAGAACCAGTATGCCATTAAACTGCATACTTGTGCCACAGATTATTCAGTTCCGACAGGCCATTGTCTGCAAATAGCTTATACCTACATGGAGTGAAAGCTATAAGGTTATGACATGTCTGGCGGAGCACACAGGCAGGGTTTGTGGGCTGGTTGAATCCACATAGAATAAGGTTAAAGGGTCATAGACAATGTTAATGCTCGTATCATATTAAAAGGATTTGTGTTCTTTGCAGTGAGGAGAAGGCCAAGCTTCTGCGAGACATCATGACGAAGATAGAGACCAAGAACGACACTCTGGAGTACGTATTTCACTTCTACACTGCTCTCCAAGGCTGGCTTACAAGCACTGGCTTGCAGGAATATATGAAACATAGCTTGTTTAGTTGTTCCTGCTCTGTACTAGTCTAACCAGTTGTGGATTTGCAAACATCTTTTGCATACAATATATTCTATAAATATGTATATCTCAGCTGGTGGCTAATATCTAGTTACAAATATTTTCTTTTGCATTTATATTATTACATTTAAGTTTTGTGAATGTAAGACTTGACGAAATACATATTGCATAGGATTATACTTTTGTCTTTAAAACAAAACTGATGCAGAGCGGTCAGTTCCAGATGGAAATATAGTATTCAAACAGGACTAGGAGACTAGGACTAGGTAGTAGACTAGAAGAGCAGTGGGTGACTTCTAATACTCGATGTGCGTGTGTTGTGGACGCAGGCAGTTCATGGACTCCCTGGGCTTGGAGCTGGAGTCTGTGGACAACCTGGAGCTGTACAGCCACCTGCCCCCCATCCTCATGGAGAAGTGTGCCGCGCTCAGCGTTCGGCCTGACACTGTCAAGAGCCTGGTGCAATCCATGCAGGGTCAGTGGGGAGCACACACACACACACACACACACACACACACACACACACACACACACACACACACACACACACACACACACACACACACACACACACACACACACACACACACACACAAGTAAATATAACATGTACACACAAATAACAAGTAAATATGCAATTGACATTCAAAATACACAAACACAGTCAAATGCACACACAGATTCAATACATTTTCTCTCCCACATGTGTGCAGTGTTGTCGGGGGTATTCACCGACGTTGAGGCCTCTCTCCGGGAGATCCGGGACGTCCTGGAGGAGGACCAGGCCGGCCTGCGGGCCCTGCAGGAGGCCCCTGAGGTACACCCTGCCGCCCAGGCCCAGGCGCTGACCGAGATCCGCCGGGACCTGGAGAAATACGCGGAGGCCCACGAGAAGGCTAGCTTCACCAACACGGAGCTCCACCGAGCCATGAACCTCCACATCAGCAACCTCCGGCTGCTGGGGGGGCCCCTGGACAGCCTGAGGGACGCCCTGCCACGGCCCCAGCTCAACGAGGGTGAGCTGGAACGTTTGTGTGTGTGTATGCTTATCTGTGCATAACATGCGTGTGTGTGTGTGTGTGTGTGTGTGTATGTATAGCTGTGTCTGTCTTGTTTTACTGTATGTCTTTATGTCTAAGAGGGTATGCAGGGTGATTATGGCCTGGCGCCAGTAAAGAGTCACGATCCGGCCAGTACTATTTGTTTAAATAAATGATTATACATGTGAAGTAACAAAAGTATTTTGTTTTATGTTCTATTACTGATCATTACAACTTTGAGTGGGTCTGACACATACATGTATGTACATCATGTATATCTGTGCACATATCTGCACGTCTGTATATCTCTGTGTGACCGTGTGTGTGTGTGTGTGTGTGTGTGTGTGTGTGTGTGTGTGTGTGTGTGTGTGTGTGTGTGTGTGTGTGTGTGTGTGTGTGTGTGTGTGTGTGTGTGTGTGTGTGTGTGTGTGTGTGTGTGTGTGCAGAGGAGGTGGCAGGGCTCCAGTGTATGAAGCGTATTTTGGGGAAGGTTCAGGAGATGAGGGACCAGAGGAGCTCTCTGGAGAAACAGCTGCGCGACCTCATCCAGCAAGATGACATCACTTCCTCCCTTGTCACCACGGACAGGGCCGACATGAAGGTAAACACACACACACACACACACTCTAACCAAAGCACGTTGGAAAGGACAGGAAACTGAAGGGCAATTAAAGAACGTTTTGCAAAGTTAAAAAACGATATGCAAAGTTAAAGAACAATTGTGGTTTTTGATTGGCTTAAATTGGTTCCATCGCTTGGCACCAATCTGCGTCTTTTTTCGCAACCCCATGCGGCCCCCACCACCGCGGTTTAAACGCACTACCCCTGTTCAGATGAATGGTTGAACTGGCGTTTTCACAGCAACACCTGATCCAGTGGGATTCAGGCCTAACCCTAATAAACATTGAAATCTTGAAATTGCTCTAATTTGATTTATTTTGCAATCTATTATCCACAAACGTTACCACATTAGTTGTTTAGTTGGTTGATAGATCCACCTTTAGTGTACATTTGGTTGGAACGACAGGTAGCGTGGAACGATGAATTTAAAACTGTTTGCCACATTGTTGCATTGCGTGGGCGCGAATGATTTGGACAAACCAGTCAGAAGCATGTTGAGGCTTTTACCCTAACCCCAACTATAAATATACAAAATTAGCAACATTACAGATATCGCCACCCGTACCATATATCAGATATCTCAACCAGTACCATATATCAGATATCTCAACCAGTACCATATATCAGATATCACAACCAGTACCATATATCAGATATTACAACCAGTACCATATGGTATGGGATATCCCCACCGTACCATATATCGGATATCACAACCCATACCATATAACAGATATTACAACCCGTACCATATATCACAACCCGTACCATATATCAGATATCACCACCCGTACTATTTATCGGATATCACAACCCATATTATTTATTGGATATCATCACCCGTACCCATCCATCGAAAACCCTTTGACGTGTCCCCAGCGTGTGTTCGAGGAGCAGCTGAAGAAGTACGAGCAGGTGAAGGTGTACATTGACCAGAACCTGGCGGCCCAGGACAACATCCTGAAGGCGCTGACGGAGGCCAACGTCCAGTACGCCACTGTCCGCAAGGGCCTGGCCCACACGGAGCAGCAGTGGAACGCCACGGTGCAGACGCTGGTGGCGTCCTACGAGGCCTACGAGGACCTGATGAAGAAGTCCCAGGAGGGGAAGGAGTTCTACGACGACCTGGAGGCCAAGGCCTCGCGCCTGCTGGAGCGGGCAAGGACCCTGTGCCAGGGCCGGGCCGAGCAGAGGAAGGGCGCGCTGGACCGGTAAGGGAACCGATACTTGCATGCAGGGATGGGGGGCAGCAGGTCACTCGCCAACAAGATGGTTCGTTGATTGTGTTGGACTTTACGATGGATAGACTCCTTACACCATTGGAGTTCAACTGTGTTGGTCGTCTGTTGTGTCCTGTGTCTGTGTCTCAGGGAGGCCTTGAAGAAGCCTCCAGCCCGGCCTACCGCAGCCAAGCCTACCTTGAAGGCCAAGAACTCCGACAGCGACTCCGCCTGCTCTAGCCTGGACGACCCGGAGCTGGCCCAGCTCAGCGCGGCCATCCTGGCCTTAGGGGGCGACCTGCCCGAGGAGCTGCGCAGCATGCCCCCCGACGTCCCGTCCCAGCCCACATCAGTAGGCCCGGAGGCCTACCTGCCCCCCGGCAGCAACTCCCTGCCCTGGCCTGGCGCCATGGGCATGGGTCACCACGCGTCTCACCGCTTCCCCGCCAACCTGCCCCCGCCAGAACTCCTGGCTCGCATGGCTCAGTATCCTGGTCCGGGAGGACCCCACCCCCAGATGCATGCCCAAGGCCCGCCTCAGATCCCCCCCCACGCAGCAGTGTCCGGGTACGGACCTCCCCCTCCGCAGGCCCCCCACCCTGGCCCGGTTTCTTCCACCCCGGTCCGTCCTTCGACCACCACCGTGGACAGCATTCAGACGCCCATCCCCAGCTACGCCCCCAACCAGCACTACCCCCGGCCCCCGGCAGCCCCTAGCGGGTACCCTGCGCCGCCCCAGATGGGCCCCTACCCTCAGTTCGTGCCCCAGCCAGGGATGCCCATGCAGGGAACCCCACCCCAGCAGTTCCCCCAGCCTCCCAGGCAGCAGATACCCCAGGGATACCCTGCTGGCCCTACAGCCATGCCGGGGCCCCAGCAGGCCTACCCACATGGATACATGCCTCCACAACAGAGGCCAGGCCTACCTCCCCAGTACCCACAGGTCTTCCCGGGGCAGCCTCATCCACATAAAGGCTACATGACTCAGCCCCAGCATCAGCCCCAGCATCAGCCCCAGCCTCAGCATCAGCCCCAGCATCAGCCCCAGCCCCAGCATCAGCCCCAGCATCAGCCCCCGCCCCAGCATCAGCCCCAGCCCCAGCATCAGCCCCAGCCCCAGCATCAGCCCCAGCACGGTCCCCAAATGCCCCAAGGCTATCAGCCCGCACAGGGGTATCTACCCCAGCAGCATCCGCAGATGCTCATGCCTCCTCACAACATGCACCCGCAAATGCTGCCCACGTCTCAGCCGCCGCCGGCCGGATCTCAGCCTTACATCCTGCACGGCAACCAGCACATTCCCCCCGGGTTGCCCCCGCATCACATGATGGCACAGCAGCCAAAGCAAATCCCAGGGCACCCCGGTGCTCCGCAGCAAATGGTTCCCCACCCTCACCCCCATCAGCAGATGCACATGCCCCCCGGTCCCAGGCCTCAGATGCCCCCCGCAAGCCACCCCATAGCTCCGGTATCACAGAACTACATGCCTTCAGCCAGCCAGTCCATGCCTGCTGCTGGCGGACCCATGCCTCCTACGTCTCTGCCCATGCAGCAGGCCCAACAACAGCAGCCCCTGCCTGGGCAGCTGCCGATGCCACACATGCCCCAGCAGCCCATGCGGATGCCTGGCCAGCCCCAGGGTCAGCCACCCCACATGGGGCCCGTGTGCTACCCAGGTGGTCCTCCGATGATGCCGCAGCAGCCTCTGCACCCACAACACCCCCAGGCCCACCCTGCTCCCACCATCTACCCTCCGGGCCCAGGAGCCAATGCCCCCCCAGGCGCCCCCCAGCCTGGCGGTATGATGGCCCCGCACGGTGCCCAGATCCCCCCTGCTCAGCATATGATCCAGCCCTCGCCAGGAGGTCTACCAGTCACCCTCACGCCCAATAGCATTCCCCCCGCCCCTTCGCCTTCCCCCTCCCCATCTCCGTCCCCGGCCCCCTCTTCTCTGGGACTGACCCCCCAGCAGAGACCCTCCCCAGCCCCCACCCCTGGAGGAGCAGTACCCCCTCCCTCACCCTCGCCCACGGTCCTCTCCCCCAGCAGCTCCACCTCGCTCTTCCAGCAGCAGAACTCCAACACAGACGATCTGCTCTCCTCCAGCCCAGAGAGCCTGCCCGGGGGCCCCAAGGCTCCCACAAACGTCCTGCAACCCACCAAAGCGGACCCCCAGGACGGAGAACGACGCAAGAAGAGCACCCAGGCAGTCACCCTGATCCAGGGGGACCCCTACCAGGCCCCCGAGCGCATCGCCTGGCTCCATGGCCAACTGGAGCGCTACCGGGCCCAGGTGGACGCCCTGGAGCAGCCGTCGGAGAGCGAGGGCGGGTCGTCGGTGCTGGACGCCCGCTGGAAGGAGCTCCAGGACCAGCAGGAGAAGGACGCGCGGCAGCTGTCCATCGCCATCGCGCGCTGCTACAGCATGAAGAACCGCCACCAGGACGTCATGCCTTACGACGTCAACCGCGTGGTGCTGCACTCGGGCAAGGACGACTACATCAACGCCAGCTACGTGGAGGAGCTGTCTGCGTACTGCCCGCGGCTCATCGCCACGCAGGCCCCGCTCAGCGGCACGGCGGCAGACTTCTGGCTCATGGTGTACGAGCAGAAGGTCGCGCTGGTGGTCATGCTGGTGTCCGACCAGGAGCTGGAGAAGGTGAGGGGGCGTGTGGGTCTACTGGCTGTGTGGATAGGGGGGTTCGACTCCCAACTGAAAGGTACTGGGTTCGATCCATAAGGCCCGCAAACTAACTGTAGGCGTCCTTTAGCAAGATGCCCCAAGACCCCTACCTGCTCCTCATGTCGGATTTGTTTAAAAGCTTCTGCTAAATTACTAAATATTAAAAGCTGCTGTCCTACCTGCGAAAGTTGCTTTAGAACCCTCTTTGTAGAGTATAAAACATATATAATTAATGAAATCATTCACAGCTATGTTAATGGCAGTAAGACGGGGTGTATGGCAATTGTTTATTCGTTATGTTCTGAATTGTGTTTTCCCACACAGGGGAAAGTCCTGCGCTACTTCCCGACGGAGCGCGGCCAGCAGGTCGCTCAGGGACCAATCACGCTCACCCTGACCACGCAAAAGACCACGCCCACCCATGTGGAGCGCATGATCAGCCTGCAGTACCGCAACCAGAGCCTGAAGCGCACGGTCGTCCACCTGCAGTACAACTCCTGGCCCGAGCTGTGAGTGGCGACATCATTAATCGACACTTTGCAATACACTTTGATACCGGCTCGTTGGCAGCGGTAGTGGTACTAGCAGTATTTACCTATTCACACCTTATATGTACACCTTATATGGCGATGTGGCAGAAATATCATGTCACCATTTTTTTCAGGAAGGATAACGATCCACAATCTTATCACGATGTTATTTGCAGAGACTTAACAGTAACCAAACAAATGTCCTTTTTATATGGACTTAAGGTGATTGACAGGCTAGATGGATTCCCCTAAACAATCAGAAAAGAGATGCGAGTGGTCTAAAAGCTAAATTGTCTCATACAGCACAGGTATGAGAGGAGTCAACTAGAAACAGATATTCTTACATTTCAAGCACTAATACCTGATGGATGACAAGGCCATTTTTAACAAATTACATAAATGATAGCTTTTAGATCATGCTATAGATCTTGCCTACAGCCCTAATAGGCCTACATCCATTGCATTAGGCTTACATCGGCTATTAACCATGGGTAAGAGAAAATAATAATTATTATTATTGTATATGTTGGATCTAATGAGAGATCTACAACTAAAGACTTTGACGGGATTCAGAGTGGAACGTTCACGTATTGTTTTGGGGAGACTTTTTACACCTGTTTTCTCTCAAATACGGTCTTATTTTCGTCACAGTGCCAAGATAGCATAGATTTCTATGTTTACAATCATATAACACATATTACCATGTTTAAAGCAAAATAAAAACGGTTTTGGATTCAATTGCTCTTTAAAGTGTAAGTGAACCCACTGTTTCAGCTAGAATTCGAACACTAGGACATGTGTTTTGGGCTGAGAGTTCTAGGAAGGAGGGGGTGTGTTACGACCCACGGCAACTTGGTGATACTTTTTTAGTACCGTCGTTGTGTATGAGCATTATAATGGATCCACGTCCATCAATTCAAGTGTAAACCTTTAGCATGACCACTGACAGGGTCAAATGTTACAAATGCTACTTCCTCGTTTTCAACTAAGTCTAACAACTGTGCTTAGTAACCTACATGGAAGATTACAAGCATCAAACCCTAGTCATCTTGAGTACGATGGTAAAGAGGAGTGAAACGGCAACAAAACAATAATATACCTAAAATAAAAATCAATTGACACCAAAAATACAGTATCTACGTTTTTTTGTACAGTATCAAGACTGGTTAGGGCAACGTAGAGAACTGGTTTGATCAAATCTAAACCGGTCCTTCTTCTGTGGTTCTAACCAGACAGTAGTGGTTTGATCCAGTTTAAAACGGCCCTTCTCTCTGTGGTTCTAACTAAAAAGTACTGGTTTGATCCGGTTTAAACAAGCCCTTCTCTTGGTTGTTCTAGCCAGACTGTACTGGTTTGATAAGGTCTACACCGGCCTTTATCTCTGTGATTGTAACCAGACAGTACAGATCTGGTCTAATCCGGGCCTTCTCTCTCGGGTTCACAAGGGGTCCGCCAGACAGTAAGGGAAGCCTGCTGGGTTTCATCCAGGAGGTCCACGGTCACTTCCAGCATCAGAGACCCCTCCACACCCCCATCATAGTGCACTGCAGGTGGGTCACTCTAGTATACTTTGGTGTACTTTTTAAGAGATTCCAGACAGTAGACTAGTTTTACTGCAGTGTTCATATCGATGTATTGATCATTTTACCTTTTTAATCAATCAGCATCCTTACTTTCACATTAGTTATATAATATATAATGCTATCTAATTAATGTGCTGGATAAACTAGCATATTAATCAGGGCAAACATGGAAATGCAAGGGAATTGCATGAAGTGCAGAGGTGGACATTACAGGTCCTTTAAAGGAAAGTCGCCCCAGTATTTTAAGTCAGCCATATCGATGTATGTATAATCCATACAATAAACATTTTAAACGTACCCTTTCTAATGTATTGGTTTCTTCCTTACTCTTCTACTCATGTTGTGCGGGTGCAGTTCGGGTGTGGGGCGCACTGGCGCCTTCTGTCTGCTCTACGCGGCACTGCAGGAGCTGGAGGCAGGGAACTGCATCCCCGACCTGCCGCTTCTGGTGAAGAAGATGAGACAGCAGAGAAAGAACATGCTGCAGGAGAAGGTCTCACACATACACACGTGCACACATCCCCCCCCCCCCCCCCCCCCCCCCTCACAATGCAAACTTCTTTCGAGTCTCAGTTAAACCCCACAACTTATTGTCATCCATCTTCAGTGCAAAATATTGATGGATATGCATACCTAGACTCCCAAGTCAGTCTCTAAATGCTTCCCTCAACTGGAGACTGAGGGCAAACGCCCAGGTTTTGTTACAAGTACTGGGTGGCAATTAAGCGAGTAAAGAAAAATAAGACCCCCCCCCCCCTCTTGCAGAACCAATTAAAAGTCTTTAACCCTCATATTGGGGTGGAGGAATGCAGAAGTTGTGTGTGATCATTCCAACATGTCTTTCTTGTCCTGGGTTAAAAATATTTAAACAAAGTCAAATCCTTTATTTTCCTTTTTCTTTTTTTCTTTTTGGATTGAGCACACAATCTATGAAACATAATCAAATAATGTAATGTTTCTCGGGTCGTCCATTTCAGTGTTTTAAGAAGCTTTCCGGTAAGCCTGTAAAATGTGAGTGCTGTAGGTCTGTTAGCACCCATTCTCGCTGCTGCTCAAACTACTAACTTAGAGATGCCCAGACCTTTCGTAGGTAGTGAGATCTCCAATCGTCTGGTTTCGTGAGACTAATGCATACTGGGAGAATCCTGGCATGTGGCGGGGTTTGAATAAATTAGTCCGTAGTCCGCCCACATTGCTGTCAACACACCTATGCAATCCGATCAGAATGCGACCCTGACCACCTCGGAATGTGGTCCAGGTCATCGGATCACAATGCGAGCAAGATCCAATCTGGTTAATGCGTCCTGGCTTGATCTGAGGATAAAAGATGCATTGAAACAACAAGTGTAACCGAGGCCTAATTGTAGGACTACTGTCATTGGTGAAACCAGGAAACAAACGCATACAAAATGGTAAATGTTTTATATTGTCAGTGAACCCAGGGATGATTACACTTACAGTTTACACCTGTACAATAATGTGGAACCTGATGGTGATTGTGTGGCAGTTGTGGACTGAGTTTAGCATGTATGAACAGTGGTGTGTGTGTGTCCGTGTGTGTCTGTGTGTGTGTGTCCAGCTGCACCTGAAGTTCTGCTACGAAGCAGTCCTGAAGCATGCAGAGGTGTTGCTGCAGCGCCATGGCATCACCAGTGCCACCTACAGCAAGAACACTAGCACTGCAGCCTCCAAGGTTAGAACACAAAAATAGCAATACAGGGATGCAAAAGGTAAACATTAATAGTCATAAATTCATAGGTAATTGTTGAGCATAACATGACGCTATTTGGGCTCATCTGACATTTAAATTATTTTTATTTAGTAATTTCAACTTTAACCATAACCTTATTAACCGGACATTAACAATAAGGTTATTAACCAAACTTTAAATATAACATTATTAACCAGACTTGAACCATAACATTATTAACCAGACTGTAACCATTATTCCGAACCAATATAATCTGTTCCCCCCAGCCTTACTCCAGACAGGAGTCCCAGCAGGACCTAGTCCTGGGGGGAGACATGCCCATCAGCTCCATCCAGGCCACCATCGCCAAGCTCAGCATCCGCACGCCCAGCCTCTCCGACCAGCCCACTGATGCCACCGGCGCCCCCTGGATTCTGGAGGACCAGCCTCTGGCGGCAGGCCCCCAGCCCCTCCAGGACTCCTGGCCCGCTCCCGAGGCCCCCCAGCGGCCCCCGTCGTCATTCAGCCCCCCGCTTGCCTCCCCCACCATTGGCTCACCCGTCAAGATCCCCTCCCCGCCTCTCAACGGCATGGACGCCTCCCTGCCTCTCTCCTCCTTTCATCCTGTAGCCGCGGCGGTGCTGGACGACCCCCCCGCCCCCGAGGCGTCCCCTCCGTCCCCGCTGGCATCGGCCCCCTCCTCCCTGGAGCTGCTGGCCTCCCTGGCGCCGGAAGCCTTCTCTATGGATGGTGGGGGCCAGGGGAAGCAGCGGGTCACCAAGCAGAGTTTCCTGCAGCCCACCGAAGGCCAGGGCCTGCAGGGAGCCAGGGAGCGTGGGGCGGACGACCCCCTGAGTAGCCTGGACCCCCTGTGGAGCCTCAACAAGACCTGAGGCACCGATGACCGTTTCCACGTAGGTCTTCACGCTTTCTCACCTAGTGTAAAACAATTAAAAATAAACTCTAAAGTCTCTTCTAGGCCTCAACACTCACCTGTAGCACTTTGTAGACAGCGGAAGATCAGTCTTGTGCAGGGGAGGTGGGAAGGGGGGGGGGGGTTGGGGTCGGCCAGCTCTTTAGCAACAGAATCACTGTGCTCTCTCTCTGTCTGTTTCCGGTGTCACACTTTCCACTGCTCACACTCCCTCTCCGACGGACAGATGGAAACTAGTTCTGCACTCCCTGCCTTAGATCGCTTAGAGCATTAAAGCGCCACATTCCCCAGCATGCACCTCTTTACACTTTAGTGCTTCAGCCTATTGACATGACGTCCCCACTCCCCCTACCTCTGAGGTGGCAGTTGCCGTGGTTACCACAGAGGATGTAGGGGATGTCTGGGACCGTGAATGATTTTAATGACTGGAACTATAGTTTGCACTGTGTTGAGATGCTCCGTCATTATGTTGTATGACTGTTTGAACATCTGCAGTAAGGTTGTACGACTTGTTTGTTGTTATGGTAACACAATACAAAATCAACGCATTTAAACTAATTGATTTCTTTATTTCCCTTGTTTCTCTCTTCTGTAACACTGTAAATATCTTAAATAAAACTCTGCTATGGCAATTTAACTACTGTGTAGGGAATCTATTTTGAACTTCACTGAACATAAAATGTTCCCAACTGCTTGTCCATATTATCCAGTGGCACTAGATTCCATATAAAAATGACGACTCCAACCAATTTGAAAACGTGTGGTATCAAAGCTTCTTTATTTGAAAATTAGTACAAAGTGTTTCACCTTGGGTTAAAAAATAGTAGAAGAGGTATGAGTAGAGGGCTGCAGTAGAGCCCCGACTACCTTTCTGTCTCCTCGGTTAACAGACTGCCTACCCCACTCCTTTTCTCTCCACCCCCTTTTCTTGCTTGTTTCCACGGCGACAACATAAAACCCAAGATGGATCATTGTATCTTCCTGTCTAGACAGCCAGAGCAGAGAGTCATGTGCATCAGCCATACAAATAAAACCATTTAACTGTACAGTTGCTGTGGGAACTTAGCTGAAACTACCGTTGATAAGGTACTCTGGGGACAACTAAAATATTGATCACAATTAGCACACTTGTGAGGTACATTTAGATCAATCCATCCAGAAACGTTAGCAACAACCAACTGACTGCTTGTTTACAGTTAACCTTGGATTGGTGGTATAGGTGATATATGTGGAATTAATCTACCAAAAAGGGGGTGAATCTATCTTAATTCTTTGAGAATAACCAAATTCACATTTACAGAATAATAATATCCAAGTACAGTCTGTCTCTGAAAGCTTCCTCACCTACGCGTTTATACGACAAACCAAAACACTAATAAATTAACACTCATTGATGGAGGCAGCTCTGGATTGCCATGGGAACCAGTGGGCAGGGCTGTGATAGTCTGACGATTCCGTCACCGGGGACGGTATTACAGTTAAAAAACGAGATTTGTTTGTTTAAGCAGTTTGCTATAGATAATCTGATGTTGTTCTTTAGGGCCCGCACACACGTTTTTATAAACGTATTAACGATCAGCATACGTTAAGATATCATCATTTAGGTTTTATCGTAATACAACAATTACAAATTTCCAGTCTCAGTCTCGCACCACAATATCAATATAATATTCATTTTGACAAGAATGAAAATGTTTAACAAACAACTAAAAACAGAGCACCTCCATTTAGCTGTGCGCCAGTGATAAGCTGCTACAGGTTGCCAACTTCAGGACTAAATTTCACTGGTGTTCATGTCAGCGCCTTGATAAAAGTGTCTTGTGTGTGTATGTGAGCACAAGCTTCTAGGTGCATTAGTAGGCCTAGTGCACGGGTTAAAGCGTCGGGAAGATACAGTAAACGAAAAACCGTTTCTGGGGTCGTTGCTGGTCTTCTGGACATGGTACATTCGCTAAGGGTCAGATGACCCTTATTATACAATTTATACAAAATTCAATTTCACAATCCACTTTGACAATGTAAACTAAATGTAGAGCCACCCCAAGATGAATCATCTACGTGAACAGAATCTGCTGCCTAGGACTGATCGATGACTGATCGATGACTGACAGTAGACCAGACGGGATCTAGCATCAACAAACGAGAGCTAGCTCTTCCATCATCAAAGGAACTGGATTTCAATCAATATGTTTTACTCAACGATCATCAAAAGGTATTGATTTTGCATCATAAAAACGTAACGCCTTCCACGGTGTACATATTAGATCTGTGTCTCCAAAGCCAGTTTGGAGCTGAATCGTTGGTCTAACAAGGTCCGCCTCAGTCACCTTATGGAACAGGGTAAGTCACATTATCATTCTAGGCACCTATGCCTGCAGGTAAACATGGTGGACAGTCGCTGGGCCTTTAGACTGTAAAGTGTAAACTATGGTCCTGCTGTGTGCTATTGGCAGCTCCAAACCAGCATGTCCATCTCCCATTACGTAAATATTCATATTTGAACTGTTTATAATCAGTCATCTCTTTTGTCTCCCAGTAAGGGGAAGGTAGAGAGCTGTCTAAATGAGCAGGTAAACACTGGTCCCACATTAGAGAAGTGTGTTGTGTACTGTTGGGCATGGGAAACTTTGAAAGACAAGACCGTCTGAAGTGGCGTTGTATGGGGAACTAGGTGAATCAGTGTAATGAATCATGTAATGAATCCTACATGCTTTCAAGTCAAAGTGGACTGTGAACAAAAACCAATATAAACACTCGACTACACTACTAATACACTACTACTAATTCGATGACACACCTCAACCCCCAAAAATAATAAAATAAAATACTTGTGGTCCAAACGACTCGATTTCATTAGGTCTGAAACATGTCCAGTAAACAGCGAGTCCAAAACATCTCACGAGGGCCCTGTGCAGCTATGACAGTGTGAACTCAATGTGAATATTAAGCTGCTGTGGGGACTGGTGGTGTAATTAAGGGAGGTTGTGGGAGGCCCCGGGGCCTGGTCCATTCGGGATCAGTAACTCAGAAAACGCAAGGCTAGTGCTTCAACGCTAGACTAATGCTTCAGTACTAGGCTAGTACTTCAGCGCTAGGTTAGTAGGCCTACTCCAACACTGGGCTGATTCTTTAGCATCAAGCTAATTCTCCAGCACTAGGCTAGGCCACGCCTCAGAGTCCGAGAAACACAACCTTGTGCTCGGTATTAGAAAACAATCATTACAGTTCATAATTAACCTTCCGGCCCTACACTAAAAAAGAAATTATATTAATGAGATAATTTCTTGGAACGAGGTTTAGCGTTTTAAAAATAATTCAAAATGTTTTCACTAATAAATAGATTTTATACATATAAAAAAAACAGTCCCCCCCCACCCGGGAAGATAACTTTAGTTACAGTAATTAAATCTGGTTACTTGTTTGTGTCTCTATTGATTGCTGCCTGTGTTTTTATTTATTTCTAGCTCTCTTTCTCACACACTGACACACACACACACACAAATGTATCTGCTTAGCTTGGTTCCAATGGGCCTCCACTGACCGTGCGCTACAGCTAAGCTATGCTAACAAACTAGGCAGCCTGCAAAATTAATAAAAACGAACATAAAAAAATCAACAACACATGAATTCAGATGACAGCATCATCTTCCTCTCCTCACCAGGTGGGCTGTTAGGCCCCTCCCATATCAGCAGCATAGAGGGCAGAACCGCATCCAGGTAGAACGTAGAAAATAGAACCATAGAAATAGAAGCTGGCGACCGCTTGATGTCTACCTCAGAGAGCATCAAACCACCAGCTCTGACAAAAACACTAACCTAAAAAGATGCTCATGACCTCCAAGCAAAAAAGTAAAAGGTTAATTCTGCAGGGGACCTGAGTTCCGCCCCTACCTCCATCCCCAGTAGGCCCGATGGTTGACCCCGGGCAAGGGGGGTTCCAGGCTGTAGAAGCAGACCCTTTAAGAACCTTTCTAATAAGACACTCCCCTCTGACACACACGCATGGAGTCCAGAAGAGTCTGTGGTCTCACTCTTTCTCTGTCTCCATTAGTCTGTCTGTGTGTGTGTCTCTCTCTCAGTCCAGCTTCTCCAACACAGAGGGCACGTAAACCAGGCTGAGCTCGCTGCCAAAGTCACAGACGATGGCAGCGTTGTCGAGCACCAGCAGCTGGCGGACACCCTGGCCATCGCTGGTCTGGCCCAGGTAAACCGTCTGCAGCAGGTCCCCGAAGTTCAGGTCCCAGAAGGACACGCAGCCCTGGCCCCCCGTCACCAGCAAGGAGTCCGAGATCACCCCTAGACTGTCCCCGCAGCCCACCTCCTGCAGGAGAGAGATAGGTTAGCTTAGTTTCAGGTTAGCAGTCTTTCCTACTGGAGGGGAAAGGTAAGCATAGCGTTAGCTATGTGTTCTTTACTCCTAGAGAGGAGAGGTAAGCCTAGTGTTAGCTTAGCACTCTTTACTCCTCGAGGGGAGAGGTTAGCTTAGCGTTAGCTTAGTGTTCTTTACTCCTCTGGGGAGAGGAAAGCCTAGTGCTAGCTAAGTGTATTTTACTCCTGGAGGGGCCAAGCTAGCGTGGCATTCTTTACTCCTGCATGGGAGAGGTTTGCCTAGCACTAGCTTAGCGTATTTTACTCCTGGAGGATAGAGGTTAACCTAGTGGTAGCTTAGCATATGTTACTCCTGGAGGGGAGAGGTCAGCTTAGTTTTCTTTACTCGTAAAGGGGAGAGAGTAGCGTAGCGCTAGCTTAATTTATATCGGTCAGGGGTCGAATCTTAAATATGAATATATATTTAGATAGGTGACTATACAGATTATCTTGAAATTGTGAGTTGGACATTTTCCCCAAAGTTTTACCATACACCATAGTGTCACTATATCTAAAGCACAAACATCTACAAAAAGGCAGTCAATGTCACTTGTTTTTGGTGGGAGACTAATTTGCACCAATTCAGTAAAATCAATCATTTATAATATCATATATAGTCAACATTTTTGGGATGGGATATATATAACAATTGCAACTAAAAATGCAATTATACTGTTAAAACCGTTAATTATGCGGATATAACGTATAATAACCCGTATGGTTCCGGGTAGGGCGTCGGATCCTAGGGTTCGGGTAGACCCGTGAAGACCTCTAAATCACAGCATAAGAACCACAGCCAATAAACAGGTAACTGAGAGATGATCCCAGCCACACACCATGCAGAGGGTGAACATGGGAATTGTAGTTCAATAGCAAATACCTGCTGTATCGAGTACAGCTTGATGCCTGTACTGCGGTCCCAGATGCAGATGAGGTCGTCCAGCCCCGAGCTGATGACGCAGGTGTTGGTGCAGACCAAGGAGGTCACGTCGCCGCGGTGGCCATAAACATGGCTGACGCGACTTCCTGTGAGGACGTCCCACAGACAGATGGCGCCGTCTTGCCCCCCACTGGCCAAGACCATGGTCTGCAGGGGGGTAAAACATGATGGTCACACAAGAGCAGGTGTAGACATACACAACACACAGGCTATAAGATACCTCCTGGAAATGTCACAAACGCTTGTTTGTGTTAAACCCTCTCCCCCTAATATCCACCTTTGATATTAAATCATAATTAATATACTATTAAATCATCAACAATATACTTTGTTTTGTTCATTGCATACCTTCATTTCTTTTTATTTATTGACAGATCTACTTGCAAAACATTGACTTTAACAGATTTTTGTCTTGTCTCAAAGAAGTGTAGCATGATGGCACAGAGCCAGAGAGAGAGAGGAAGAGACAGTGAGCACACCTCGTCTATGTAGATAGCGGTGATGGCTCCCGAGTGGCCCTGCAGGGTGAACAGGCAGCATGAGTCATCTAGCCGGTATACCTGGGAACACGCAGGAAATCATTGGACCATTGCATTTATTTACCTCATGCTTTTGTCCAAAGCAACTTACGATAAGTGCATTCAATTACAGAGATAAAACCCAAAAAGTGCAAGATTCATGCGGGTACATAAAAAAATCCTAAAAAAGCAAACGGCTTCAAGTGCTACATTATAGAAACAAGAGATCATTTTTGTTTTTGTTTTCATTGGCCAAGTCTGTTCAGATGAGTTTCAGTCTGCGACAGAAGATCTGAAGGGTTTAGGCTGTCCTGATGTCAGTGGGGAGCTCGTTCCATCACTGTGGAGCGAGGACACCAAACAATCAGGATTTTGTTGAGCGGCAGCTGGGGCCCCCTTGTAGTGAGGGAGTATCAAGCTGTTTGGCAATCATAGAGCGTAGTGGACCACAGTATATTAAGAGTAAAGCCGGCAGCGAATGTTTCTCTTACTAAATATCTTCTAAAGTATGATCTGATTAACAACGACATGAATGTGGAGACACATAAACAGCTCATGTGAAAGGGTGAATGTCCCCACATTCCCTCATATGAACAAGTGAACATAAATGATAACTGATATGAACAAGTGCTGACCAAAAATATTCACATATTCGATTGGTTTGGTAGGTATTCAAATCTTTTTTCAGTATTCTAATGCTTTGTTGTTATTTTTTTACGAATGAATTTAAAATAGATGCGTGAGAATGGCTACATTCTTGTTATAGCTGTATATGTATGCATTTTGTGTTTAATTGGACTTCTGTCTTGTCTGTTGTTATTGTATCACCTGAATCACTTTTACTTTGATAAAAATTATTCAGGCAATGCTTTTATCCATAGCGACAACAGAATGTGAAACAAAAATATATCACAGTCAAGAATGCCCGCTTGAACAGAAGCCTAAATGTATAAACTTGAAACGTTAGTAGTCTCACAAGCTGTAGCATTTGATTGGGTTTATTAGCGAGTAGAAACAAAACACTCATACTATGTGCACATCAGAACACATGCATGTCATATTTGTCTATTGTCACCGCCGATAGATCAAAGCATTAGGAAGCAGAGTCGCATCATATGCCGCCGTCGTCATTGGAACATCAGCGACTGCTTGACTTATGCGTTCATTGAATTATAATGGGTCATATTGATATCAGTTGTTCCAGTATGTCGTCTTTCACTACTTTGCCTGGAGAAAGGTGTGACGGGTGCTCATAAGTGGAATGTGCCTCTTTTGTTCTGATCAACACCCCCATCCCATACAGAGAAGAAGCTTGAAAAAGCTTCCATCAAAGAATCGGATCGATTCAGCTTGTCAGATGTTAAATGTTGTCAGAAAGCACACGGGAGAAGTTTGCCTTCCGGGCTTTCTGCCAGAAAGGCTTTAGGTAGTCAGGTGACGAGGTATAGACAGCGACAAAGTAGGTGTATGGAGAAAATACATTAATGGAGGAAGTGGTGGTGGATGAATGGGTCAAACAAAGGACTTTCACCCAGGAGACCTCGGCTCTTGCCCCATGTTATTTCTACGCTTAGCTGAACTTGTCATTTTCGTTTGGTTAAGTTTAGGTTACACAACTACTTGGTTAGGTTTAGGGTTGACATTTAAAAAATATAAAAACCATTGGTTACTGAAAAAAATATATAAACCTAAGCTATGGTTTAGTTTGAAGTATAATTAGGCTGTAGTTAATCTGGTCCAGCTCTTCCAGGGGAGTGGACGGCCTCCCCTGAGGTTATATATGGTGTGCTGTGTGCCCACCCTGACGGTGTGGTCCTGGCTGCCGGTCACCACGCGTCCTGCAGCGGCCCTCAGTATGGTGATGGGCTTCTGGTGGGCGCACAGCACAGAGCGGGTCAGCTGGCAGCTGATCAGGTCCTCACTGCTGTAGCACGGGGAGGGGGGCACCGAGCCACGCCCAGGGGCCCCTGCAGGAGACGCGCACACACACACACACACACACACACGGAAATACAAACAGGCCCACATAGGGACACACACACACAGGGAAATACACAAAGACACACACATTAACACCAGGTTAACTGAAAGGTTTATCATTATAGTAACAATGATTCATAAAAAGTGAACTGTTCACTCAATTGCTACCATACATTTACAACACGTCTACCATTTAAACAACCAATCGTGTTAACTCTGACCTATCAATTACGCTGGAGGCTGA
Source organism: Lota lota (assembly GCA_026745465.1). Classification (NCBI taxonomy): domain Eukaryota; kingdom Metazoa; phylum Chordata; class Actinopteri; order Gadiformes; family Lotidae; genus Lota; species Lota lota. The sequence continues at coordinate 6,159,003 of JACYXH010000826.1, forward strand.
CTGTAAAGGGTGTTGCTAGGTCAACTGCAGCGCATCAGGGCTGTGTCTCACCTCTGTACTGCAGCAGTCCAGGAGGCTTGTTGAGCTCCACTGTGAAGAAGTCTAGAGAACCATCCAGCCTGGCGGCCACGATCCTGGGGACAGGAGACAGGGAGGGCGAGAGGGAGAGGGAGAGAAAGAGAGAGATGTGTGAGTGTATTTGTGTGTTACTGTGCATATCATTCGGGCGGGTGATATGGGCAAAAAAAATTATCCCCATACTTTATGCCATTTTTAAGATGTCGAAATTAGAAGTCATCTTTAAATGCTTTTATGAAAGCATTTGACCATGCTTTCATAAAATTAAATATTTTGCTTTGCAAAGTCACTTGGATCAGCTAACCTAAAGAAATTACACTGGTATTTTGTAAATGAAAGCAGCAAACCAAAATCTCAAGGCTCCAAAACCAAAGGCTCACAAACATTACCAAATGCAATATATGAAGAAGAGAAACGTGTTATTCATTGTGGTTACTATTCATACAACAATGAATAACAATAACAATAAATAACCTCTGAAAAGAAATCCTCGGTGTCAACTGTCACCAAGAACAAATGTAAAGTTTTTGATTGGCAAAAAGTAGACAAAAGTGAACAGCGATGTGAACAGCGAAGTTGAGCCACGTCTGGGAATTTCAACCTCCGCTCTGGATTCAGAGCCTCTCCTCAACACCCGAGGGCATTTGTGTGTTAGCGCCGTCTCGCCCATTTCCGTTGTGTTTTATTCATGAGTGAGCGCACGGGACAAGCCCATAAGGCAAAGCCTATACTTTGCTTACAATCATAGAACTAGGGTTATAATAACATAACAATAGTACACATGTGTGCATGTATTTTTGGAAGATATAGGGGGAGGTCTGTCCAGCTGTCCGATTATTACGATAAAGGAATAAATATATAATGTTACATGCTGTCAGAAGTGCTGAATTACGTCACAGATGATGTCGGACGTCCTGAAGAAAGAGGTTTGTGGAAAACAAAAAGGGACGATTGTGTAGAGTAAATCTGCTTTCACATCAGTCACGTAACGAATAAATGTTACAAAGATGTGAGAAAAACTGAGGAGCTCATTTGACTGTGATGAAAAAGCGCTATTGAACGCGTTGAATAGCGCTTTAAAAAGCAGTTCAAAGCGTCTTTTACGCCGTTGTAGAGTTGAGGAAAAGACGGCGTTCTGAAACACTAAAACTGCGTATTTATGTCCATTTGAATGAATACACGTCTACAATGAGGCGTAGTTTTGACCCTTTTGGCCTTCCATAGTGTGTATTGCGCGTGTGTGTGTGTGTTACCTGTTGTTGAGGAAGGCAAGGGCCGTTATACCAGAGGCTCCGTCTTCGTTGCTGCAGCGTAGCGAGCCTTCCACTGCATCCCACAGCTGCAAGAACAGCACATCTCATCTTTAGTCACAATAACACCACATGATATATTACCTTTAATTAAACTCTGAAGCTGCTATTTAGCCCTAAAGGGGCTGGAACCATTGCGTAGAATTTAGATCGGGTGAAATATCCAGTGGGTCAACAGTCCATTATTTAGCAGAGAAAGAAATAGAGCAGGCTTAGAGTTCAAGGAGACAAAACTAAAAAATCTCAAGAACAACGCCCTCTTTAGGCAAACACCGGTTACTGCTAACGTATTTTCTGATACCTGTAGCTTGCCGCTACTCCTGCCTGCAGCGATCAGGTTTCCCCGGAGCTCCATGGCCCAGACGGAGCCCTCCCAGTCCGCCGTGGGGGGGGCCCCACAGGCAAACACCCGGTCCTGGGCCTCCACGGGACTCCGCCTACTGTTGGAAAAGCCCGCGGAGGGCGGGGATGAGGAGTAGGAGGGGGTGGGGTAGGCGGCGGGCGAGGGGGGCTCGTGCTCCGTGTAGGCGCGCTCCACCAGACCGCCATAGTCAAAGGCCGCGCCGCGGGGTGGGGTGGCGAGGACGGAGGAGGGGGGAAGCTGAGAGTCGAAGTTGGTGTCGATGAGCGGCGTGAGGTCCGGTTGGTCCGTGAAGAGAGGCGGGCGAAGGGGTGCAGTGTGCCGGCGGAACGGGAAGCTGCTGCCCTCGTCCTCCGACGCGCTGTCCCCGCCCATGCAGGGGTCGTGACCCTCGCACCCCAGGCTCTCTGGATCGCAGGCTCCGCCCACTCCATCCCAGCAAGCGCCCCGCTGCTCCCAGCAGCCACTGCTGCTGCTCCGCCTCAGCCTGAGAGAGACGGAGACAGAGAGAGACGGAGACAGAGAGACAGAGACAGACAGAGACAGAGAGAGGGAGAGAGAGAAAACAATACAGAGTGAGGCAAAAAAGATTGGAGACTAATTATAAATGCATAAAATTTACTTGCAAGAACTATCTTGCTAAATGGTTTTTATTCGAATGACCCATGAAGTTTCTCTGCTCTGAAACCACAAGGATGCCTGTGGGACCAGGTGCAGCGTGTAATCTCTACTTGTGAAATGTCTCACTTGTGGTTGGGGATGACGGTAAGGCAGTCTCCGGTCTGGGCGTCCCACACACGGATCTGACCCGCCAGACAGCAGCTGGCCAGCAGCATCCCGTCACTCGCCAGACACTCTATGTCCTAAAACAAATCAAAATAACATTAAATATAGGAATCACGCTTGTTCTACTACAGTTGATCCATTAAGGCCACCAAACACTTTTTCTGGCAATATTTTCCGGAAACAGAGATACATGAGCCTGTGGAATGAGTAACTGATAAAGAACCTTAGATCAAATGTCCAACAGTGTGCTTAAATTCATTGGCTCGAAGCCACAGCCAATGAGAGCTTTGCATGACTACATTCGCTGCATTTGGGCCAATGCGTTTACAGTAATGGCAAAGCTTGGAGATGGCAATAGTTCTGTTTTCTGATGTTTGCATTCAAAAGGGTGGTCCTGCTTATGGCGGGGATTTATTTGTTGCCTACCATGCTGTGTCCCCTCAGCAGCAGTGGCGAGATCTCGCTGACTGGCGGCGAGTAGCCGTAGTCGTCACAGGGCAGGTCGCCGCGTCGACGGCGTCCATGGGACACGCCGTTCTGGCCATAGTTACGTGGACAGAGGACCCGGTAGAGACAGAACAACAGCAGGACCAGCAGGACCCCGGCAGCCAGGCCCAGAGCTGCTACCCTGCGGAGGGGGAGCGAAATGGAGGGTTAAATAGTTTCACCTTTTTCTCCCTTTGAATTATCCTAAACTGTAGTTAAATTGGAATAACTAAAGCCAAAAATGAAACGATATGTGGGGTCAGCATATATAAATATAGTTGATTGACAGTGGGTTTAATAACTCTACCCCTTGATTTCCCACAAGGCTAACAGCTGACATACCATCTGAAACATAGCCAACAGAAACCACCTAGCATGAAATATCAAGAGGAAAGTTCACACACACACACACACACACACACACACACACACACACACACACACACACACACACACACACACACACACACACACACACACACACACACACACACACACACACACACACACGAACCAGCAGACCTCAGGAAAACGCTGAACCCCGGTGGTGAAGAAAATGTACTGCTGTGACTCAACCTCACATTTGCACGTTAACACACTTGGTGTGGAATGTAGCATTGCTGCACCAGCAAAAACTGCAACAGCAATGTGACCAAGCACGTGCAGACAACCATGCATTGTGATTTTCATATTGGATGGGAACAAAGGATTTGATATGGACCTTTGGTGGTGTGGGTCTCAACCCTGTAACCCTGGTAGTGTGGGTCTCAACGCTGTAACCCTGGTGGTGTGGGACTCACCCCTGTAACCCTGGTGATGTGCGTCCCATTCTGTCCACACAGTGGCCTCAGTGACTTAACTCCCTGGTGCAGGGAACAGAGCCCTGATTGATCAGAGTCTGGTGTCGACAAATAGTGACAACTTTCCCAGCGCAGCGAGATGACGGAGCAACATCAGCTCATTGTCTGTCTGCGTGTTTGTCTCAGGAAGGAGGTCTGGGACAATGAGGAAAGTTAATGCTAATGGATGACATCTGGCCTTGGGACCCTCAGGAATCCCCAATGATGTGTGTTTAGCTATGCTTTTTGGCATTTAAATTTGCATCACTGTCATTCATTTAACACTTTTATCTAGTCAGATACATGTTATAATATATGATGAAGATGCCTACAGCTACAAACATGTCTTACTAATTCAGTAATTTGGGAGACACAGTGATCCAAAGTGACTTACATTGAATACAGTTAGGGGTAATTCAAAGTAAGGGGTTAGCGATCTTGCTTAAAAATGCTTAAATGTAGAGCGATTGGGCTAAGGACATTGGGGATTTAACTCAGAGCCTTTGGTTTAGAATCTAGCCTCTGAGCTACCAGACTCAAAAGATCAAACCTAAGATTAAGATTCAGACTTTTGATTCAAAGATGACCGGATACAAACCATAATACTAAATAAACGATATTCTGTTGCAAAAGTGGGTTCTCAAATTCTCCCTTTGCGGTGCTAAATCTGTCAATAGCTTGTGATCTATTCGAGGTGGAAAATTCCATAAGGCATGATTACGATTTTTGAGATGGGCGTTTTGAGTTGTTCACAGTGGTAATCTTTGTGTGTGTTTCAAATCCAACCGACCAGACGGTCGATACAGATTGAAATAGGTCAATGAGAAAGTGAGAGTAGACCACAGTCTATAAACCAAAGAGGTGACACCGTTATTCTCTCCACCGTGACGTCACGTATCTCTGGAATCTTACGAGCAATCTGCCAGCCAATGGCGTGGGGCTGAGCGAGTGAGTGTGTGGGCCTCGGAGTGTGGGAGCCAATGGTTTTGAAAAAGGGGATGGCACAAAGTGTGTGTTTATTTCTGATAAGATAACCATAAACCCAGTGGCCTTCTTCAGACCCTGACCTAGAGATACAATGTGTTTTAACAAATTGTGGAGGAAGTCGATTAACTGTTTACATGCCACTTGACATCAATGGTAAAACTGAACTGAAAATGTATCTCTGTCTTCATTCAAAAGACAAACAAGAAACAAGAAGTGTTTCTGAAAGCAACTTTTGCAATATAAAATGTAAAATTGAACTAAATTATTACCGTTATTGTCTTGATTTATTTAGTTTTATAAGAATTCAGGAAAAATATAACTGACCAAGAAACCGTAAGTGTGTGTGTGGTACACAAAGATGCACAGAGGTTTCGCAGGTGTGTGTGTGTGTGTGTGTGTGTTTGTGCATCACCATGTTGGTGTCCCATTTGGACTCATTGTCCCACAAGACTTTGACCTTCGACCTTGGGGAACATCTGGTATCTGCGTGACCATGGCCTTGGGGTGAAGCTATCTTAGCCTTCAGCTGGAGGACAGACCGCACCAGTCCCCAACCTCCAAATATTTACCTTAATCATTCAATCAGCTTCAAGGACATAGGTCTCTAACTGCTGTCTGGGAATTACACTGTTACACCAATTATATTCAACAAGTACACCACATTTCCCATGCTGCCCTTTGTGTCTATTGACTATTGTTACTTGACATTGCTACACTGGAGAAGACAACTGCTGTTTCCATGCCACTAGAGACTGGGCTTTACCTTTCTGTTGGGAGTGTCCTAGAAACATGAAACTAGGAGAAGTATCGTGCTTCAGATTCCAGCTGCTTCAAGTCAGGACATGGACCAAGAACAAAACGATAATTAAAAGAATATATACTAATATACAAAGGAAACGGTCCTAATTGTCTACATAAATCTTGCAGGTGCGAATGCCTCTACGTGTAAAAAGCTACAGCCTAGGCCAGGAAGATAGTTGTGTGTGTGTGTGTGTGTGTGTGTGTGTGTGTGTGTGTGTGTGTGTGTGTGTGTGTGTGTGTGTGTGTGTGTGTGTGTGTGTGTGTGTGTGTGTGTGTGTGTGTGTGTGTGTGTGTGTGTGTGTGTGTGTGTGTGTGTGTGTGTGTACTGACTTGTACAGGGTGAGGTCGGTCTGTAGGTCCGGGGGGGAGAACTTGGGGATGGGGTTTGAGGGGAGCCGTGTGTCCTGGGGGTGACGCGGGGTCTCCGGGGCCTCCTGGGGGCTGAGGTGCAGCGTGACGGGGATGACGGGCAGGATGCTGATGTACCTGTGGACGGGACATGGAGGGTGACTGGAGGACAACTAATGCAGAAGGTAAGTAATGGTATAAGTCCACTGTCATTTGAGTCAGTGGAAAAAGAACGGCCAAAATATCAGACAATACCCATCGCCAAGCTAACAAGTTGATATCACAAAATAATACTGAAGATAGTGAGATTGTAATTCGGTCATTGGTCAATGAGCCAATGTGCCAATTGAGCACAATTGGCACAAGAGACTGAAAGTTGTGCCTAATTCTGAAACAAAGAGGTCATGGAGAGGTTTCCACCGCATGGAAGTCATGAGAAGTCAATTTATTTAGGCCAGCTGATTAACAGACGTATCTATTACTCATTTGTGTACGTCACATTTACAACTCCAATTACTACCCTTCTGCTGGTGTGCGTAATAGAGTTCTGCCAAATCCAGGCTGTGGCAAATACTCATGTATAGTCTTTTAGGCCCCTTTTCAAGCAGTAAAGAAAAGGAAGTTCTCAAATAAAATGTGCTCTTTTAGAGAACAACAAATTAAGTTAGTGACTCAAAACCAATGAAACAGGCAGGAGAGGTGTAACCCAGTCAGGGGTTCCTATTGCCATCCATCATGCTGAAGACAGCCCTGGCCCACCCACCTCTTGGCCAGAGTGATGTTGTAGTAGCTGAAGAGCGAGGGCCAGTGTCTGAAGGACAGCCTCCTCCAGCCCTCCTCGTCTTCCGCCCCCCAGGGCACCTGGGTTGCGGCGGGGGGGGCCCTTGGCTGCTCCTGGCCCCGGCCCGGGGCCTGGTGGCGCTGGGACTGGTTCTCGGGTAAGGGGGTGGCCTCGCGGGCCGGCAGAACGCTGAGGGTCTTGGCGGGGTCTACCCCCGGGAAGACGGGGGCGACCCCGCCCAGGTGAGGGGGCAGCCCCCCGCCGCCCCCGGGGTCTCCCAGGTGACTCTGCTCTGACACCTGGGCGGCCAGGTAGGTGCGGAGGCCGGCTGGGTCCGTGTACACCAGGATGCCAATCCAGATCACCGTGCCCACCTGGGAACACGGTGGATTCAGTCAGTCAAGTCATTGGAGCCGGGTCAATGAAGTCAGGTGGGCATGAGTTGTTGCCTTTTAATGGGCCAGATAACACACGTTTCATCTCAAGGACAGACAAGTTTGATCATCTGGGGGATTCATCCTGACCTGGGTCACCGTTTGTTTTGCTAAGGGATACAACAAGGAACAGAAATTAAACCCAATCCTTACTCATTTCATTTCCTGTGTATTAAGACATCCTGTGTATCATTTCCTATTCCTAGAGTGCTCCTGGCCACTGAGAAAAAATACGTTGGGTTACGGTGGTTAAATGACCTGGTGACTTTTCGTTATCATCATGTATCTGATGGTAATTCACGGAACTGCATGCCTCCTACCTTCCAAGTACAACAGACCCTGGCGCTCTGCCACACATCGTGTTGACATTTGCACAGCGTTCCAAAAGAACTCGCTGCTTCCCCCACCCCCACCCCCACACATAACACACAGAATACACACACCCACACCCTCACACACAAACACACCAAGGCACAGCTTATCAGGTGTCAAAGGTGAAAGTCTTAACTCATTGCGCTCCAAATAAACACAGTCAACTGTCACTCATGCATGGGTTTGGGAATGGTTTGAAACCTGATAATCCTCATACTACCGGAGATTCCATTGAAACCTTTTTTTACAGATAATTGCATTCATAGCTTTCAATTCCTGAGAAGAGCAACCAATCCATCATCCAAACCAATCAACCAATCAAAGGACAGATCCTGGAGCCCAGCCCCCCTTCCCTCACCATGATGATGCGCTGAGCCAGGCGGGTGCGGGCCAGGAAGTAGACCACGCGCAGCCTCTTGGGCAGCCGCAAGTTCCTGAAGGCGGGGGTCTGCAGGGTGATGGTGTGGGGGGAAGGCCGCGGGGGAGGGGGGGCCTCCCGGGGTCGCAGGGGGCCCGGCTTGGGGGGAGGGAGGCCCGCCTCGGCCGGGAGACGGCGGTTCAGGTCGGCAAGCTGAGTGGGCCGGACAAGGATGCTGCTGTTACAGGTGTGTTGAAATGCGTGCGTATGCGTGTGCGTGTGCGTGTGTGTGTGTGTGTGTGTGTGTGAATGCTTGTGAGAGCAAGTGGGATGTTGAGACAGTGATAGCCTACAAATACTCTTTTTATGCCTTCTATTTGTAGCAAAAGAATAAAAAAAGTACGTATTTCTTTGTTGTCTTTTTTTGAGTGATTGCTAAATCCGACAGAGCACTGGTGATGAATGCAAGCACATTAGCTAGTGTCTGCTTCAATCAAATATTCACTATAACAGATCTACTCTCTTCACCTAATCCTATGATGAGCATTACAGCTTATGTCAGTGGAAAGTTGTTTCACTGGGTTGTAAGCACATGCAATTTTATTGACGTTTAAAGACAAATCATGGGAAAATATTGCTCATCTCCATGTGGAAGATATATATCGCTCTATTATTATGTGTATGTACTAATGGTTAGATTCCGTCTATGCAGCAAATCACCATCCATAGTGCAGTGTTGAAGTGTGCATGCAGTTGTGTGTGACTGTGTGCCATTTCCGGACTCATTAATCAAAGTGGTCCATAATAACAGAAGTGCACCCACTATTTTATGTTAAATACATTTAAATTTAGTTTCAGTGTTTGACTATTACTGTGGACATTGTAGGCCCCCATAAAGAACAGATAATGTGGATCTGGTGTTAAACAAACAAGCTCAAGGTGTGACATGCTGTTTAATCTGTGTTCAGCTGCTGATGTCAAGGTTTTCACCAGATGTACCTGGTGTGTGTGTGTGTGTGTGTGTGTGTGTGTGTGTGTGTGTGTGTGTGTGTGTGTGTGTGTCTGTGTGTCTGTGTGTGTGTGTGTGTGTGTGTGTGTGTGTGTGTGTGTGTGTGTGTGTGTGTGTGTGTGTGTGTGTGTGTGTGTGTGTGTGTGTGTGTGTGTGTGTGTGTGTGTGTGTGTGTGTGTGTGCCTGAGAGACCCTTCATCTGCTTAAAGAGGTAATCACCAGTGAGTTACACCCTACAGAAATGCAGCGGTACAGGTTTCATAAGATAGAGGAAATACAACACAAAAGGGGGGACTACAAGTAAGAAATATGACACATTATGAGTAAAGACCTAGTCATCCTGGAAGCTATGCCATGGGAGTAGCTCAGTGCTCAATGTAGTGCGCTATTGGGGAATTGGTGTGTGATCTATATCGATGCATGAGAGAGAATAAAAATAAAAATAAAATACAAGAAGGAAGGAACCAGAACTAAAACTGACTGGGTGTGTGAGTGTAAAAGGTGAGAACCGTGTTAGTGATTTGTGTCCTCTCACCTCACTAGATGTCCATCTATAGCGCATTGGTGAAGCAGTGTGTGTGTGCATGTGTGGTTGTGTGCGTGTGCATGTGTGTGTGTGCATGTGCATGTGTGTGTGCGTGCGAGTGTTCTCACCTCCATGCGGCGGATATCTATAGAGAGCACGGTGGTGAAGAAAAACATCTGCAGGAAGAAGTCAGACACCAGGCCCACCACAGCGAACAGACAGAACTCCTACACGACACAACATACCCATCAACCTCTGACCTTTACACATACGCACAAGTGTGTGACATGACATCCAGTACACACTTAGTGTCTAAATAGTTATTCTTCAGACGCCACTTGCTTTTTATGTCGATTGTAGGCTATGGTTGTGTAATATTATTTTTACAATTCAATAAACAGATTAATATGTCACAGATATCCATTTACTTGGTCACCTCCATCGTAATACTCCCAGTTTTCTTTTAGATTTTACTAAAATTTGATTGAATTATGGCTAGATTTACAATGCTGCTAGTGATTTGCATTCATTCAAATCGTAAAGGCCATGTCTTGGTTTATCAATTTATTTTTTATATACTTTTATTTTTTATATACTTTTTGAGTATATGAGACGTACCTGAATGGCCGGAACTAGGGTGAAGTAGCCAATGAGAATAATGCAAAGTTCAGTAGCCATGTTCTTCATGATAGACCAGCTTTCATTACTGAGACCTGGCAACACAGCAACCAATCAACAGCGGCCATTATTACAACTAGTAACAACTGGAACAAACTATGTCAAGCAATATTTTATAAATCATCATCATCATAGCGGTCATGGCAGTAAAAGTAACTTGTGCATGTTTGTATTGTTTATTTATTGCCATTGTTATTACTTAGTGAAGTAACCTGATTATTTCTCTTTTAGAGCTAATGTAAAGGCTAATGGAATATAATAACCAACATTAATAAGTATTGATAAAGTACTAAAACACACACACACACACAACGAACCCTGAGCGATGCGTAGTTTGACCTCCAGGTCAACAGGGGTAGACACCACGGACTTGGTGAGCACCAGAACATTCTCCAGACCGATGACCACCACAAGATAAGGGAAGATCTCCCTGCAAAGAAAAGCAGAGTGACCAACATTAGTACTACAGCAGCCTCCCATACATAGTTAAGATGTGAGTTTACAGTCAGATAAACTGTTCCCTGTTCAAGTAAGAAATCAATTCAGAAAGACAGACAGACACAGTCACAGCCACACACAGCCACACACAGCCACACACAGCCACACACACACACACACACACACACACACACACACACACACACACACACACACACACACACACACACACATCCGGTTAGATTCAGATTATAGGAAGGCAGAATGGAACAGAATGTACATGTTTCTACATTTCAGATGGTTTTCAGTGATAGCGCTCAGAGATTAAAATAAATAGTATAATACATCTGCAGTGGGTAGGTGGAGAATCCAGATATGTCACCTGCGACATCCAACTAGGTGTGTAACCACGTAACCGTCGTCACCTAGGCGACCTAGGAGAGACTCAACCTCTCCGTGCGTTACATCAGCCACCCTCGTTAGCTATGTAAACAACATGCACCTTGCATCGGGTTCACACCGGCTTTATCAGCAGATAACAGGTCGTCATGTAATGATGAATTCACCGTGCAGATGTCGTTTATAAAATCGTTTTTGTGATTGGCTTTGAAGGGTGGAATTTCAGGTTAAGTAAATAATAGCCCTCCCATAATTTGTTTGCTGTGGAATTGACTTGTGTCCTTATTGACTGAGTGCAGTGGAAGACTTTCTCATCCTTCCTCCATCCTTCCTCTCAGGGGACACTTTTATTACGATGGCTTTTCACCAACATGTTGTAATGATTAACCATGCTATGATTAACCCTAACCCTATCCAGTTATCAAACATACCATCAGTTAGTGTTGCAACGGTGTGTACATTTTTACACCGATCAATGTTCTTCTGAGAACACCGCTGCTACCGGTTACACCGTCGTTTCCTGTTTATTAAGGTTTAAGAGGAATGTTTTTTTAGGGTGGCGTCCCGATATCTGCGGGACAGTCTAACCCTCTGTCCCGGGTCCCGCAAGTGGAGGACAATGTCACTCGTTTAGGGCTGGGTCGAATACATAATTTGCAGCTTTGAATAATCGATGAATATAAATATTTGAATAGTTGACAAAAGGAAATGCACAGTGTAGAGCTTTTCCTGTCTGAATCGGAAGGGGGAAGACCACTGCTGCAGAATCGCGATTTTATCGACTAATCGTTTTTTCCTTTTCATTTCTAAAGCAGTTCAATTTATTAGAAACCATTGTGTTATTTTAATAAGGCAAAAAGCTAAACTAAAAATATCAAGTAGGATTGCTGCGTGGACGTCAGAGGCTTTCGGATCCACTCATCGGTCTGAGTCCGACACGGTAATGATAGAGCTTCAATGTGGCCTCAAAGTTCCTGAAGACACACACAGTATGAGAGTACAAATAAGCTGGTTTGAACATTGTGCCAAGTATTTATGAAATGGCATGCCAGGACTAGAGCTATTCAATTCAAGAGAAAACGCCCCGTTCAAAACGTGCCTGGCCTTCGGTGATGGTGCTTGAACCGCTCATCCAGACAACCTCACACTCGACACTGTGCTTCCTTGGGTCCTCAGAAATACACCCCCCCGAGTGTGAAGTCGATCGAATGAACGGTTGTTCAGAAAATCAAAGGACAGACAAACATGCATACAGAGACTCCTCTAATTATAGTTGGGTAATAATAGAAAAATGACGGTGGGAAGGGTGTGAATAAAATCCCACTGTAACACGGGTAACCGTGACAACACTATCGTCAATGCAAATCAAGCCATGTCAAACAATTTCATAATTGCACACTGTGTGGACACACACACACACAATACTTGAGTACAAAATTGCTGAAAAGTGTGATGTATGTGTGTGTATGTTTTTATCAAATTACATGATTGCGCACGTATGTGTTGGTGAGTAAGTGTGTGTGTGTGTGTGTGCGTGCGCGTATGTGTGTGCATGTGAGTGTGTGAATGTGTGAGTGTGTGTGAGTGTGTGAGTGTGTGTGTTTCTTCATACCCTCCGTTGAGTGTGGGCGTCAGACCAAACAGCGTGCACAGCCCCACAGACATGAGCAGGGAGCTGAGGACCGTTACCACGGCAGCCAGGGCCAGGCCCCACTTGGACTTGACCATGTCGATCTTACCTAGAAAGGAGAAGATCATGTGTCATTATAAGGAAATTTAATTTAATTAGGATTAATCTCCTCAGCATCCAACCAGTACATCTATTTTGTTTCCGAACTACAAGGAATAAAATGTATTCAATTATTAACTTTTATGAACTGTTTTACCACCAGGTGTGATGTTGATTGGCCATTACAGCCCTTTCAAAATGTACCAAACTATTACACACGGTGGTAAAATAGGGAGCACTTAACACTTTTTCTAAAGCAGGAAAAGAGTGTGACTCAGACTGTGCTAAATACCAACAACTAATTCCTATCAACCAGAGCGCGCGTGTGTGTGTGTGTGTGTCTGAGTGGTTGTGGGCACAGCCCAGTCCTTGTGGGGCTAATATTTGTGTTGGCCAGCGGCTAGTTTGCTAGCCGGGGAGTTATTATAGTGGTAGAGATTGTCTGTTATGAGGATTATCCCAGTACCAGACAGGAACGGTCGTGGCACGCACGCACATACACAAACGATGCTGTGGTTAATTTTGGAGGTTGAAAAGAAAAGAGTCCAAAATATTTACAGCAGATAATGTCCAGCAAATATTGAACTAAAGAAAAGTATACTGACCAAAAATATATTTTTTGATTTTTCACACAAGCATGCATTTGAACACTTTGAAACCTAATTGTGTGGTTAAAAATAAAGCAAAGACCAAAGCCTAACGCCAGCAAGTCAATTAGGCAACTCATTATCCAGCCAGCCAGCCAGCCAGCCAAACAGGTATCTCGCTTGCCGGCCAAACAATCAGGCAATTCGTTTTTCAGCAAGCCAGTCAGACCGCATGTATTCAAGCTATTCAGTCAATCAAGCAAAGATTCCTCCAGCCAGCCCTTCAGAGATCAAGTCACAGGGTAAAAGTATTGTTTTGTAATAATCTTTCCAAAAAGGATCGGGAAACCAACAACCTTATTGAGAATCTTGGACCCTAATGAAAAGCAATGTCTTCTTTGCTAGTGACTTGTCGGTGGAGAGAGGGTGGTGTTGAGAGAGACTCACGGGTGGAGAAGTAGATGTAGGCGAACAGGATGATGTAGGTGGTGACAAGGGGGATGAGCTCGGCGATGCCGATCTCCTCCTTGAAGTGAACGTGCACCATGTGGTCCTCTACTAGGCTGCAGTTAGCCGACGGGTGGAGCTGCTTCAGCCGCGCACGCAGGCTCCCCAAGAAGCTACACACACACACACACACACACACACACACACACACACACACACACACACACAATTCTGATTCATGAAGGCGCAAAATAGGGTATTTGACTCCAAGTTTAAAGTTACTGGGTTCGATACCCAATGCCCACTAAGGACCTGTAGGCTTGAGCAAGGTGTCAAACCCTGCTCATTAATGACATGTAGCTGTTTACACTTGTCGCCTTGGCTAAAAGTGTCTGCTGAATAACTATGTAGTAAATAGTTTAATATATCCACAAGAACAATAGAAACACGTAAAGCGCTGCCCACACCTATCAGATGACCTTTAGAGTTTGATGGTATTATGGGATTCATACAGTGACTTATTTGTCTAGCGCATGACAGCAGCCGATACCTGGCATGATGCTAAGCTGGGAGGAAGCATTTCTCAACGACAGAGTAATGGTAAACATATCATTCATGTTATATAGCCCTCTGTCAGTTCACTGCCAAAAGTGTGTGTGTGTCTCTAATCTGTCTGTCTTTGTGTCTATCTTTGTGTATGTCTGTACAGTATGTTTTGTGTTTGAGTTTGTGAGAGTGTATGTGTGTGAGTGAGTGAGTGAGTGTGTGAGTGTGTGTCATACCCTGCATCATAGGTGCTCAGGGCTATGGTGATGGTGTAGGTGACCACCCGCTTCTTGCTGTAGTGGCTGACCCCTGTGTGTGTGACCCCAAACAGCAGGTCTAAAAACAGACACAACACACATTGTTACCAGACGCTTATACGATTTACTCATCACTGAGCACTGGTCAGTGATGAATTAGCTCAAGAGGTTGCTTGTACGATTCCTCAGAAATACTGCAAATAACACTTAATCCAGTTGCACGCTGACAACTAGCATGGCATCTTGACTTTTCACTGCCACTTGATGAATGAAAGTGCTTCCAGTGGCTACAAATGGATTAAATCAATAATATTATATATTATATACATATTATGCAATTATATTGCTTATCGTTTGAGAAATCCTGGAGACAACAGGAGTAGACCTAGACCAAGATGTTCAGAGTACAGCACATTTATAATGAATAGGAGTCACTCTGCTGACACAGAGCTCCTAAAGGCTAACTCCTCTCTAACCCACCAGCCCTGCTTTCTGTTTCCTTTCATCACTCACTCTTGCTCCTCTCTCTTCCTCGGCTGTCTCTGTCCAGGTGATGTAGCCCCAAAACTCCTCCTCCCTTCTCCTCCTCCCTCATCTCCTTCCTCCCCCCCTCACCAACTTCCTCCCTCTGTTCTCCGCGTCCTACCCAACTTCCTCCTCCTCTCTCCTCCTCCCCTCCCCTCCCCACCTTCCTCCTTCTCCCCCTTCCTCCTTCTCATCTACCACCTCATCATCCTCCACCCCCTTCCTCCTTCTCCTCTACCACCTCATCATCCTCCTCCCACTTCCACCCCCTCCTCCTACCTCTCAGCGTGGCCGAGGTGTGCAGGCCTTTGGGCTCGTGCTTCTGGACGGTCTTCAGGAGGTCAGTGTCCGAATCGAAAAGCTCCCGCTGGTTCTGCCAATAGTTGCCGGGGGACACCAGCAGACAGCCATGCTCCGGCAGGACCGACTGCATCCGCCGTAACCCTGGCAACAGGTCCGTCACTTGGAGACACAAGTGCTCCAGACTCTGCACCCCAGAGCTGGCACCAGGATGAGGAGGAGGAGGACAAGGAGAAGGAGGAGAATGGGTAGATTAAAGATCCAGGAGAGCAGCTGGTTGATTTGTTTTGTGCTTGCATTATATCTCTGCCTTTTTGGAACATATTGCACTCCTAACAGTCCCTGGAGGAGGGATCCCTCTTCTGTTTTCCTTCTCAAGGTTTCTTCCCTTGGAGCTTTGGGGAGGGCTTAGGCTTAGAGGCGGTTGTATAATGTTGGCCTGAAAAGCCATTTGAGACTGGAACTTTGATCAAGGCCTAAGCTAACTTCTGATAAAAGAATGACCCTAACACTCCTCAAATCAAGGAAGTATGCCGATAACATACATTCCATACATTTGCTGTTTTTTAAGATAAGGTCAGTGTTTGCAGTCAGCAATATCTTTGTATCTTATCTTGGCTCAATGGTAAAAAAAAGAAAGAATTAACAGAAGAACAAAAAAACTAACAAGGTGCACTGTTATTGTGTAACTATCCTTTTGTGTAGATCACATCACCCAACAAACTCTGATATGCATAAAAAAATAGGGCTACACCCTCAAAGTCGACTCCGGATTACTCAAATTCTCTCAGTTTTGTATGTGCATTATAACTACCGAATACATCATGATAGAGAGGCTTAAGATACAGGAATTCCATTACATATTAATCATGGAAAATAGAAAAAGATTATTACAAGACCACTAATGCTGCACGAGTAGAAGTGGGCTTATTTCATGTTAGATCGAACTAGAAAGCCATATATAAAAAATTTATCTGGTTGAGCTGCGCATGTT
The DNA here is from genome assembly GCA_026745465.1 of Lota lota. Lineage (NCBI taxonomy): Eukaryota > Metazoa > Chordata > Actinopteri > Gadiformes > Lotidae > Lota > Lota lota. The sequence continues at coordinate 6,175,379 of JACYXH010000826.1, forward strand.
TACTGAACTCATTCCTGTTTTGTATGCAATTGATTGGCGTGATTATATGCAACACAAGGATGTAAATCAAAGCAACTCCAAGTCAAGAACTGTAGCTTGATCCATCGCATATTGATCTTGTCAAACCGAGTTAAGGTTGGAAAGATATTGGATATTCACACTTTGTAATAAAGCAATCTTAAGCGGGTTACTAATGGGACAATCCGCAATGGGTCGGGTGGTGTTAACTGAAAACTGGAAATCAGAAACAATGTGCGTGAAAGTGGGGCAAAAAGAGAGGTGATCCCGGGCCAGGTTCCAGCATTAAACACCGCTAGACCCACGGTTGGACCACTGAGTGTGCCTTTCACTTCCGGCTCTAGATCGCTTTATAACAGAGCGTGAATATTTCTTTAATACCCATACTCGTGTAACGTTATGGTTTAATAGATTTAGCCAATGGCTCTATCGCGCCTGTCACTATACTTCATTTGGTTCCAAAAAATGTTTCATTGAATAATCGAGTACAGCCCAAATAAAAAAGGAGAGGAGGAAGGAGGAAATGCTGCAAAATGCTACAAAAGTCCCCACAAGGCTACCTGTCTGAGTGGACATGGTTCCTGATCTCCTCCAGCAGGGTGAACACTTGTCCCAGTGGCGGGCGGAAGGCGTCCACCGGGAGCAGGCTGGAGCCCCAGGGAGACACCGCTGCCTTCACCAGGACCTGCTGGATGTAGGCTACCGGTGGACCCCGGTACTGCACCATGCACATGTGCGCACGCACACACAGGCACACGCACACACACGCACACACACACACGCAAACACACACACACACGCAAACACACTTAGATGGATGCAGTCGTACTCATTTACATTTTTTGATAATACAAACAGAAGACTTTTCATTCTGCATACAGTAATTTGACTAATAGTGAGTCCAACGTTTGTATGAGATATACCCGATTATTGATTTACTCAAATTTTGTAGTTACTCTTACATATTTTGCTATTAAAATAATTGCACTACTGAACTTCAAAAGTATTTAAGTTTGTGTGTATGTATTGTGTGTTAGACAGAGGCTTTTAAGAACAACTGGGTAATTAAGAGAGAAAAGGATCCGTGTTGAGGAGATGTTAACAGCAGCAGACAGGTGTGAGAAGACGAGACCCGGGCTGCCAGAAGACATGTTCCTTCATTATAGATGAGCCTCCATCTCAGAGTCAGACTGTGTGTGTGTGTGTGTGTGTGTGTGTGTGTGTGTGTGTGTGTGTGTGTGTGTGACCGTCTCAGTTGTGGCAGAGTGTGTGTATGAATGTATTAGCTTTCAATTGTTGTGACAGGGCGTGGTGTTGTGTGCCTCTGTTTAACCATCTCAGAGTGTGTGTGTGCATGCCTGTGTGCATGCCTGTGTGCGTGCATGAGTGAGTGTGTGAGTGTGTGAGTGAGTGAGTAAGTGTTGACATTTCCAACGCCTACCCAGTCGGGCCGTTCAGCAGGGTCCCCCAGAGGATTGTGGGAAGGCGAGGCGTAGCCCCTGACGGCGGTGGTGAACTCCACAGGGCCCGTCCCCGGCAGCGGCAGCCGTAACAACGGGTAACTGAACGTAACGAGAGAAACATTAAACCATTAGTGTGTGTGTGTGTTCAAGCGATGAGAGGGATAAGAATAACCCTGAACTAATTTAAACATATGTAAATGTCTCAGTGCTATACAAATAACATACATCTAGACAGAGAAAAGAGATTAATACAGTCCTAGTTTATACACACAGGCTGTATTCTAGGAAACTGTAGCAGAGTAGTGCTTTATACTTCACTTTGTGAAATATAAAGCACAAAGTGAAATATAACTTTGTGCTCACTTTGTGATTGTTTCTTTTTTACACTGAGTAAACAAAATTGCCTTCAATTTGAAATAGCGACTGCCAGGGAAACTTGCAAGTCTATAACTGGGGAAAACATTGTATATACAAAGTCAGATAGACAAACTGACAGGTATGATTACGAAACACCACTTTATCTTGTGTAGTGAAACACACAGCAGACCTGTGTTGTGCTAATGACATTCCCCCTCCGACCAGAACACAGTCTCCTCAGAGAACCTGAAACCAGGGCCTCTGGGGGCTTTTGTTGCCAAATTAAGTATTAACTCAAGAGACAACTCCCCATCCCCCCACCCCACATGATCCCTCATCCCTCTTTCTCTCCAGAGAATGGGCCGGCTCCTATGAAACAAACCGAGCACATTTAGCAACCAGCAGCGGGGGTTGGGAACCGATTTGTGAGCGTGTGTGTGTGTTTGCGTGTGTGCTTTCTGTGAGTGAGCGAGTTCAGAGAGCGAGTGTGTGATAGAGCTTTTGATAGCTGATGTGTGTGAGAGAGCTTGTTTGCACATGTGTGTGTTAAGAGTTTGTGTGTGTGTGTGTGTGAGTGAGAGAGAACCTGTGCGTGTGCAAATCTGTGTTTTGTTGCTACCAGGATGACCACATTTTTGTCAAGTAAAACCTGTTTCATGGCCTCACACACTACAAGACAAGACAAAGCTCAGAAGGATTAAGCCAGTGTGTGTGCGTGCGTGCATGTATTATTGTATATTCAAAAATTGTATGTGTGTGTTCGAGAGAGAAAGAGAGAACGAGAGACACACACACACAGACAGATTTACAGGCAGAGAGAGAAGATGAATACAAAAGAGAGAACAAGGTTTAGAAGTCAAGCATGCTAAGCCATGTCTCCCATGACCATACAGGGAACCCATTGTATAGCCTTATAAACATCCTGACCACTAACATATTAAGCAAATATTCCCTCATATCTACCATATGCATATGCTCATGGGATGCTCTAGCTTGTAAAAATGTATTTTGAGTATTAATAGTCCTCGCCTTCTCACTTCCTAGGTTATAGGTAACGGAGTTGTAGTCTAAAGTCAATATTAGTATATCATATCTATGTCCTTTCTCTGATGGTTACCTGCACTGGTCGCTTGTACCACTGAGCTTAGCCATTTAGTTACAGTTTAGCCTGTTATCGATTTACTATAAATTAATTCCATTATAAAGTAATTCCTTCAGTGATTAGAAAACATGTCTGATCCCGAATTTACCGTCTGGGATTAATAAAGTATAATCTTATCTCGTATTTTAGGATAGTGTTGTATTAACAAACAATGTCCTTGGTATTATGTCCTACTGTAGAAATCACTACAGTCACTTAGAGTGCCAAATATCATATCTGATTAGAATTCCAGATGTTGGTTTGTTAGTTCTGAGTTCCAGTTAAGTACAGCTGCCACAGTGGGGAAACACACGTGACGCTGATGCAACTCTTCACTCCTCCACCACTTTTCCTTCCTTTCTCCTTCACTTACTTTTCTTATCCTTCCAACTATATACCCTCTCCCTCCCTCCCCCCCCCCCCCACACACACACACACACACCTCCCCAGGGATCCTGTCGGTCCGCTGTATATCCACAAAGAGCTCCATTGTCCCCTGGATGACCCTATGCTGACAGGCAGATGGAGGGGCAGCACTGACCTCACGGGGACTCTCTCCCCCTGTCTCTCGCTATCTACCCCTGTGTGTGTGTGTGTGTGTGTGTGTGTGTGTGTGTGTGTGTGTGTGTGTGTGTGTGTGTGTGTGTGTGTGTGTGTGTGTGTGTGTGTGTGTGTGTGTGTGTGTGTGTGTGTGTGTGTGTGTGTGTGCCTGCCTCCGTCCGAAGCACTTCTTTAATTAGCTGTACGTAATTGATGCTTTCTTATCCAATGTTTAATGCATTGAGTGTGTGTTTACTGCCTCAGATTAAGATGTAGCCACCAACTCTCATACACATGCATCTCTTAGCAGGTTTAAACTGACTTTTCACATTACAGTGCGTGGAAAGCATTGCATTCATCTAGTTCATCTATCCATCTTACTTAGCCACCTATTATCGGTCAGTGTGCCAGGGACCACTCTTCAATCTAAATGGCTCAATATAAGTAGTAGACATAGTAGTAGTTATAGCACTAGCAACAGCACCAGCTGTAGCACTAGCATCCCTGTGAGTAGTAGCAATAGTAGAAGTAGGAGTAAAAGCAACAGCAATGGCAGTAGTAGTAGTTGTAGTACTAGGATTAGCTATAGCAATAGAACTAGCAACACCACTGGCAATAGTAGTAGTATTAATAATAACAACACAAGCATAAGCCATAGCAACGGCACTAGCAACAGTAGAAGTAGTAGTTATAGCAACAACACAAGCATTAGCAATAGCAACAGCACTAGCAATAGCCATGGTATGAGTTGTAGTAATTGCCACAACAGTAGCAATAGCCATGGTAGAAAACATATTAGCACTAGCATGAGTACAAGCGTGGCACTAGCAGTAAAGTGTCTACCAGCAGGTGAGGATGCTGGCGGAGGTGAAGAGAATGATGGGTACGGGGTAGGAGGCACACAGCAGCCCATGGTGGTAGAACGCCGCTGAGATCTTCTGTCTGAGCCGCTCGCGCAGCGTCATCCTGGGGGGCGGGGTCAGCTGCCGGCCATCGGGGGTGAGCGCGGCGCGGCCGGGGAAGACGCGGCGCGGGGCATCCAAGGACCTGCAGAGGAACAGGGGACGGCCCGTCAGAGATTGGGGAATGGAATATATGTTACTAGGTAGGGATCTGAATCCCTTGGCCGATACAATAATCATTAACATATGCTATTACAGTTATTTCTTATTTTCCACCCCGTGATACTACACATTTTGGCCGATATATATCGGTGCGTCCCTAGTTACAGTTTCCCAAAACAGTTCCCCTATGTCCTCCTAAAATGTTTTATTGGCAATGAAAAGTATCAAATCAATCCAAAGCATCAACATTGGTTAATTTTCCCAGAGGCGTGGAATCCAAAAACATGTTTTTGAACCCTAGCCTAGTTTAGAAACATACCAACAGCCCAGGCACCAGTGTTATTCCCTATAAAAGCAATTCATTCATTCATCTCACAGGAATTTGTACTACACAGTGCTCATTCATAAGCATGTAAAGAAGCACTGTAAAACAGCACATATGCCATGACTAGACAGAGGTGAAAACACACACACCCCAGGAAGGAACTCACACACCCCGTCCCACAAACATCTCAACGTCAGAAGGGTGATGAGTCATGACCAATTCTATTCTGGCACCTGAAATACTAGTGGGCAGAGATTGTAGAGTAGTTGAACAGTAAACACAGCACAAAGCACCCCACAAACCCGCTGCTGCAGGGCCATGATACACAGATGCCACAATCGAGTCAAATAGACCCAATCCATCTTGTCTGAGAATGCAGGCAGTCATATGGCAATATAATTATCCCAATGTCTTTGATGATCTGCCAGTTGTCTAGGATAGGAGTTCCCAACACTTGCTGTAGCAAGATATCTCTGGCTAAACAATAGCAGGAAAATGTGTTTGTGTGAGAGCTGGAAGTCTGACACTATCTAGAGAGTGTTAGGTTGAACCGGAGCGATGTACAGGAATACATTAGCCATGCATAAAACTTTAAGACATTAATAAATATCCCTGTTATAAATGGCGTTGAGTCCACACTCAACAATACCAGTGTTGAATGTTTGTGCATGTTGGTCAACCACATGCACAAGCACTTCCACAACCAACTCTGCCAACGCTATCATTACTGAGCCAATCCCATGCAGTAATTAACCTAGAAATTACACTGGACCTTTGGCCAATCTAGATAAGACCGATCACCCTCAGCTCCACCACCACTGTGACACGTGTCGGTCAACATACCCGCAACATGTTTGTTTACCTTTCCAAGGTACCAGCTCGCCCTGCACCCTAAAAGACTGACCCCACTGACATCACGCCAGGGAGTACGAGACCATACGCCAAGCCATGCTATGCTATAGGATTGCCTGTGTTCTCCACTCATACCTGCTCGCTGGAAGCCAGGCCAGCTCCCTGAACCACGACTGCTTGCGCCCCCTGATCGCTGCGGAGCTGGCAGCCCTGGGTGGTTTAACCTTCGCTGGTACCTTATGGTTGGCATAGAGCTCCCCTTTCCCCATGGCAGTAAGGCAGGGTGCATAGCTGTTCACCTGTCACCCCTGGTAGAAGCAATCCTTATGAAGAATCCCACCTTGTGGCTCTCTCGCTCCGCCACTATAAAAACCAGCGACGTTGAACGCGCCAGGCTGACACACGCGATAGCCATCGCAAATGGTTCACAACACGGGAGCTTTGGGCGGTAAGTTCTTCCTCGAATTAACTGTCCCACGGTAGAGGGTGAGGTCGCCTAGACACAGCGAAATAAACTTCTCGTTTCGTACGAGTCGACTGATCAGAAAGGAAGGTCTGTGTCCATGTCTGTGGTGGTCTCCGTCACGTCTGGTATGATAATGTGCTCTATCCATCAGGTGCATCGTCAGGCAGTGTCACAGTTAGTAAACTAATCCGGGATTAAACAGATCGGAAATGACTCGGGCCCGGTCCTCTGCTCCCACGTACAGCATGCAGCTTGTTCTCAGGCATTGCTGCACACAGCAGTCTGCTACTGAGAGCTCACTTGTACACCACCGTTGCACTGGGTGCCAGGGTTAGCTTACACTGAAGCAGCACAATATGGTTTTATCAATAACATGTTATACTTGTGGCTTGGAATGAATGCCAAGGACCGATAATTATAAGAATACTATGTTTTATATCACTTTTTTCAACAAAGATGAAGTGGTTCCCATTAATACAGTTATATCGTGTTAAAAGGGAAATTTGAAGAATTGTAAAAAAAACATAACAACGATAAGCCATATATCAAAAACATGTACTTGTTTATAAATCTGATGAACATTCAAACGCATATTCCTCTCCTATGGCAGGTTGTTGTGAAGTCTAGGGCACACAACATTCAAAATGTGACTGTCCTTTGGTTTTTAGCTTAGTCTTTGGAATGGACAGCAAAGTCCTGCCAGAGGAATAAAGGCTCAAGATAAATGCCATGCCTTGGCAAAATAAACTACTGCAAAAACTTATAATCAAAGACTTCAGTCATAGCATTAGCCTGGCATGATTCTGTGGTTTGGACCAGCAGTGGCCTTTTAGGCAGATCTGTTAATTTGTTACAGAAAACATTAGACGGTACACCAACCCACGTGAAAAACGACACGCTGAGAAACAACAATGTACCATCTGATAAAGAGAATTGCATGCATTAGAAAGCCCAAATTCAATTCAGAAGCTGATTAAGGATCAACTCAGCATGACCGAGTAGCCTGGGGATTAATGTAGACTTGTGGACCCACAAACCAACAAATTAACTGCAAGAGAAAGAGTTGCACTCCATACACTAAAATAATGTCAAGCAACTAGTTATACCATACCACTGCTACTACTAATTATAATATTATTATTATTATTATGACAGCAAGGTATTCCAAGCACTGCCTTACCTCTTCTCAACACTACCCAGTATCCCCAACTTGAAAGCATCTCCTGGGCCTATAGAGTCCATGACCGCTATATCTAGAGCTTTCCCTGGCATTAAATACATTTTAAACTGAAATAGCTTTCCTGAGGATGGTCTTCCATCAAAACCTGCAGCAACATCAGTAGTACAGCAGCCCAGTCTGCATCCGAAAGCAAGTCCATGTGCTTGTTAAAAGTAAATGCCTTTGTATGTGCTGTCGGGTGTGTCATCCACACAGGTATTGTGAAGACTGCTAACGGGTTCACACAGTATGAAAACAGCCTATGGGGCCTATTGCAACACCAACTACACAACCCCTGCGGAAAAAGGAACCAAACTGTCAATCAGTTACCATTGTCGTTATCGTTATTATTTGTCATTCTCAAAAAATGGTTAACAGTTCAATATTGACATTACAGTACGCAGAAGGCGTTTTATCAGAGGAAACTGTAAGTGGAAGGGACAGACGGAATCATATAGATAAAAATTAATAAACAAAAAAGAATTAATGTATTGGACAGTGTTTCCAAAATTGTCTCACAATGTTCCCTTTTGAAAAATAAAACCTAAAGTCCAACCTAATATAAACTCTTGGTTTTTCTGGTTGGGAGGAGAGGGACGTAGTTCGGGAGGCTTCTATACAGTAGGCTATGTGTTGACCAAATTAACTACATAATGGAACACCTAACAGCTACTACACCAGGAGACCTGCATGGTGATGGGTGATGCAACTCTGTCGCAACGTCACCTGCCTGGAGGAAACTACGACATAAACTATACGTTTTACTCACAGGCGACCCACTACTCTCCTTTCTGATCATCGGCACAGCTCCAACCAATACATTTTCCTATAGCACATTGCAGATCAACAGCAATAAGGACCTAACTTCAAGTAGCGTCACGCCACAGTGAGACATGCTAATATTAGCCACCTACACTGCCTTCACTAAGCATACACATTGGCGTTATTATCATTCAAATACAAATAAACAGTAGCTACTACAGCTAGCCGTTAAACGAGTCCAATACATACTTTTGTATAAACGTAATCAGTTAAACGGAAACACGGCAATATGGCAATGTTGATTGGCAAGCCTATTAGCGCCTAGCAGCGATATTCGATAGCATGATTTAGTTGTACTATGATGTAGCTAGAGGGGGTCTGGGAATCCCACTCCTGACCATCTAGTGCCTTGCGTCCTACAAACATTAATTTACAGTGTTTTCAAGCGCTACGGTAACCCTATACATATTTTACTCCCTGGTCCTTCGTGCTATATTTTGCTAGGTAGGCTAGCTAGGTTAGTGCGAATGTGAAAGGTAAAGCTGCTAGTAGCTAAGCATGTAAACATACTGGCCTTGAAAAATTGCACGTGGTTCACACAACTGTCTTGATCCGCAGTCCTTGATGTTTTTTGTCCTTTTGGATGAACCAGAAAAAGCCCGCCGATTTTGGATGTATCTAGACGATCAGGTGCATGCCTCGATACAGCTACTGGCTTACATCAGTTACTGGTTGTCAAATCCCCAGAGACCTCTCCACTTCGACCTCTCATCCTTCGGTGTGGGCACATTGGGTTATGACGACATCTAGTGGTTCATTGTCATAAACAGAATATACTTTTTTTAATTCTTTTTTTATGCTGTTTAAATTATTTTATTGTCTCGTTTCAAAGTGAATTGGTCAATTTAAATCAATGTTCACCGATTTTTTGTTTTTTAATAATGTGATGAAAGGTTGGCCCACAGGGTTCAAAATGAACACCTGCCACCATCCAAAGGTAGATCGATTTGACCATTTGGCAGGTAACAACATTCTGGGTTACCTATTAAAACAATTGCTTGGCAGGTCGATTTCCCCAATCTGGACCCTGGTTGCAGTCTCTAGAGATAAACCCAAAACATATTATACAATAATTTTCTAATTATTAATGACATGACGATATGTATGCAGCAGATTCTCCCATTGGATTCTGTGGTCAATAACGGGACACACTGCACCTTGTCAAAGAAGTGTAAAAGTCAGCAAAGTATTTCAATCAATGTTTGTAGTTTAATATACTTGTGTAGCCAGGTGGGGCCACCCAATTGTCCATCCATGCAGTTTAATATTCTGGTATGTTCCTTTCAGGGTGGGTTAGCTAAACAAGCCACTTGAAAAAAAGATAAGCTGACATTTGCTTTCCTTATACTGTGCTTTCTTTAAATATAGGCTGATAAACAAGTGCATGTTCTTTCCTGTGCATCTCTCTTTTCACAGGCTCTGGTTACTTTACATATGCTGGCCAATGCCAACAAGTGGTCAAAGGACCTGGTTAGCTGCCCTCTGCCAAGAGGTACGTCGCTTGCACTAAAATAAATCATTAGGTCAAACAAACTAACATCTAGAGAACTGCGCTGGATGTCCCACGGGCAAAGAATGAGGCTCCTTTATCGTGGACCTTGTATTGAAAAAGTTTCCTCTGATTCAATGGCTTGTCCTTTTGAGTCTTCCTCCAACAGACTTCCACCTAAAAACCAAGAAACACATTTATTTTAGTACAAAATTGATCAATACACAGATTAATTTAATACAGCATCAACCAATAAAATAAATAAATAAAAATAAAAAAATAAAAAAAAACTTCCAAGCCTTCCATGATTCTCCCAACAATCCCAAAAAAAGCAAAAAATAATATTGCTCCGTTTTCGGTTACCACTTGAAACGTAACTATGAATCACCTTATATAGGAACACATTCTTCAGTATTATATTCGCATTTAGTCATTAACCACTTCCCTTTATCCAAAGCGACTAACAGTTGGAGGCTGAGAACAACCTAAGCACATGGAATGTGGAAACTAGAAACAAAGCGATTGACAAAAAGACGAAATGCTAAATGCTCATTTGAATTCACAAATCTCACACACACACACACACACACACACACACACACACACACACACACACACACACACACACACACACACACACACACACACACACACACACACACACACACACACACACACACACACGCCCACTCACTTGTCCATGGATGTCCCTGCAGAAGCCGGTGGGGAGACCCTGTACGTGGAGTGTGAGACTACACTGGTGGGTCAGACCCTTCAGCAGCCTCTCAGAGCCTTCCTCATCCCCATCCTCATCCTCGTCTTCCTCCCCTTCACAACGGACCAGCGTAACCATGTTTCCCTGCCGTGACAGTCATTAGGTTCAAACACCAGTGACTGCAATAGACAGCAGAGATGGGACGCTTGCATACAAGATATGTGGGCATCGCAAACACATCACAGAGAGTCAGAGACTGAGACAGACAGACAGATGCCGAGTGAGTGTGTGAGAGAAATGAGAGAATCCAACCTTGAGCTGGGAGCAGACAGTGACAAAGCAGTAATGGCTGAAGTCCAGGACCGAGCCCACACTGACCCCCAGACTGAGTAGCACTGTGAGGTCATCCACCAGGAGCACCGGGGGTCCCCAGCGCCCCACCGTCCCACCCCCACCATCACCCTCTCCTCCGGCCCCAGAATCACTCACGCTGGCCCGGACAAAGTCATACAGACCCCGCAGGCCGACAGCCGGATCTCTGAGAACAGAATGAAAGAGAGGTAAGAGGGCAGAAGAGCGAGGGCGGGAAAGAAAATAAGTTTTAAACTAACAATGTATGCGTATATGGAGAGCTGGCAATTCGTTTCTGGTAAATATTGATTGACTATGAATTTGATCTTTTGCAGGTGACATCTGCTCTAGAAAGCAGTCTTAATATAAAACATTCTTACTACCTATGACATAATACATGTCAAATTCTACAAAAAAAGTATGGCCCCTGAACACAGTAAGCATTTTAAGGTTCCATTCCAAAGAGATCCATTTGGTACCTGAGGAAGTCTAGTGCTTGGCTCTCTGTGTTAGACGTCTTCTGAAGCAAAACATCCAAGGACTCCTTTAGCACTTCCAGGAATAAAAGTTGTCCCTTTTCCTTCGCTTGGGTGAGACTCACTCCCTGGACACACATACAAGCCTATACATTCAAATGCTTTTACATGTTTACTTCAGTTTTACAACCATGTAAAGTTTGAAACAGAATAGACCAACTGCAGTGGCATGTGTGATTCCTACTTCATTGAGATTTGTGTATTATCAATGTATATAACACAATAACGACAGTGGTCATTGGACAGTAATAACATAACACAACAGAAATAACAACGGACACGTACCAATCTCTGGCTGACTGCACTGTAGTGGCTGAAGGACTGTGCCAGGCCCAGAAAACAAACTTTGCAGCCCGCTGAAATACAAATGTTAAGATGTGTCTACACATATGCAGAACTGACTATTGCTGAAATGTTTGTTATAATTAGCCTGTACTACTACTACTACTACTGCTTACCCCTCAGATAAAAGGAGAGAAAGTGATGGACAAGGAAAGAGGCATCCGCTCGTCTATCAGAAACCAAGATCAACTCTCCCTGGTATACATGGAAAACGTCAAATCACGATCAAGTTGAATAATCAAGATGAACTGTGCCAACATTAAAATAATGGTACCTATAAAATGACCAGACCAATACATATTTCGGCAATGTGTTGATGGTTCACCAATCCCTCGTTTAACGACGCTAAATGTCATATTCAGTGATTACGATGTCCAAAAAAACGGAACGTTACCTGTTTAAAGTGGTCGGGGCTGGTGTTCAATATAGCGTTTAGTTCGGCAAACATAGCTCACCAGTACAAACTACAGTGGAAAACCCAATGTAACCGAACTAATTAAACATTGAATGGCAACGCCAGCCTCGTCTTCTTCACTTACATTCCTAAATTAAAGATACAAGAAAGCATATTGTTAATAGATATTGTTTAAAACTGTATTTCATCTCTCTGAAGGCGCATATGTCACACTGCAAACATCAGACAAA
>JACYXH010000826.1:6192723-6292723 GCA_026745465.1 Lota lota
CTTAGTGTGCGTTTGTGTCCGATTGTGTGTATACGTGTGTGTGGAGTACAGTGTCTGTTTGTGTATATTAGGGTGTGTATGTTTGTATGTATTGTAGTGTGTATGTGCATGTGTGTGTGTTTGTGTGTGTGCACGTGCGTGTTTTTGTGTGTTTGTGTGTGTGTGGGTGTATGTGTGTGTGTGTTCAAACGTTTGTAGCAGGGGGAAGGGGTAGTGGGCTGCGTGTAAAGCCATGCAGTAAACACACAGAGGACCAGGGGTCTGAACACGGAGGAACACACAGGATTCACAAATTCTCATGTTAAAAATGTTTATTTCAACAGCTGTCTCAATCTTTTTTCAGTTCGAAGTCCCAAAAAAGTACAAAATAAAAACAAGTACATCAAAGGATTAGAAATCACATCAATGAAAACCAAGACACACTGTGTTCTTTTTTTTTTTAAATCAATCCAAGCTTTTTTTTTTCTTCCACTATTTATACATACTCACGGGGTTAGTCAGACAAACATTAACATCTCTCAGTAGCTTCTATCTGTTTGTTTTTTTACAATAATATTGAACTTCTTTTTTCATCTTATGTATGCTTTTTCTTCAATCTTTTTACAAAATACATCAATGCAGGCAGGGGACTGTGTATGGGTGCATATATAAATGTGTGTATGTTTCAGAAACATGTCTTCTGAAAGTAAGTGTGGATGGCAGTGTGTGTATTTCTGTGTTTCTATAAGTGCATATAAATATGTTTACATGTATGTTTGTGTGTGTGTGTTTGTTTGTGTGTGTTTGTGTGTGTGTGTGTGTGTGTGTGTGTGTGTGTGTGTGTGTGTGTGAGTGTGTGCGTGTATGTGTGTATGTATGTGAGCAAGTAGCGGGAGAAAGGGAGATTTGATTGACAGCAACGGAAAGGGGAGGAGCTGCCAGGCAGGGAGCATGAAAGGATGTTGCTTTGCAACAGCAGGGTTGGGTGGGCGGGGCTTCCGAAGGACAGCAGTATTCTTAACATTAGGGGGGGTTGAAGCAGCGGTATAGGTAGCGGCGACAGCAGAGTGGTGGTGAGGTTTCTGTTCTTCAGCAGCCCAGGCTGCTTGTTGGCAGTGTAGCCGTGGCGGCGATGGTCTTCAAGACTGGGTCGGCTGGTCTGGTTGACGGTTGGTCGGTTTTGCTGGTTTGTTTGACATGGTAACCCATTTGGTGCACTTAATCAGCTGGTGGAGAGCCAGGGGGGAGGAGGATGGGGTGAGAGAAAAGGGGGCGGGATCCATAGGGTTCTGGGGTGCGGGGACTGGCTCTCCTTGGCAGCGCGACTGGTCGAAGGGTGTGGTTGGTTGGCGGTTGGAGGGGGAAGGGCGGGGGGGTTGTCGTGGGGTGGGGCGGGGGGTTGCGGCGTGTCGTGAGGGCGGTCTTCACATCATGTTGTTCTGCAGGGAGTTTACCTCGGAGGAGTTCTCCTCACCGAGCACCTTGTGGTTCTCGTGCTTGGGGGTGAGGGAGTTGTGGATGTTGAGGGAGTCCTCCTCCTTGGGAGAGGCCTTCACAGGGTCCTCCAGCTTGTTCTGGGAGCCAGGATCATCCTGGTTGTGGTGGAGGAGGAGGTGGAGGAGGTGGTGGAGGAGGCAGTGGGGGGTAGGTGGGGGGTGGGTGTAGAAGATATAGTTAGCAATGGGGCATGCAAGAACATCGGTAAGGTTCAGATGTTGAGATCTACTTGGAGGAAGTAAACCTCAGCATGTAGGCTCTCCGGTTCTAAACCAGACGCACAGCCCTAAAACTGGCTCAAAGTGGATCCTTGCTGGCCATTGAATGAACAACACAGAGAAAACCTCTGTCTCAATAACTGTGATGCAGTGTGAGTGAACAACGACAACATCATTGTTAGCTTAAATGGGTTGTTGTTTAAACAATCCTTTGAAATGTTAAAGATAAGGCTAGGTCAATGACAGCAACAACCAATATTGTTGTATTATTGAATATTTCATCAATGTTAAACCCAGTGTTTACAGTGTTCCGTCAGCATGCTACAGCGCACAAAACCAGGTTCAAAAGCAGTCATTCTTTTACTAGGACCCGCACGTGGTTTTGTTACAGAGGAAACACTAGACACAGCCCTCATGCTTGGCTGCTACAGCATGTTCGGTTGAGAGGAGATAAAGGCAGCAGACCAACCCCGCCCAACTCCCCCACCTATCCCCACCACACCCCCTACACCCATCACCCAATCTAGTGCCATGGTCACCTGACCATGATAAAAACATGCATATCCACATGCAAGCAAGGCATGTGGCATGCAAACACCCACCCCTTCCACCCTTGCACGACCCACCTGCCTGCCCCCCTGCATTCATCCCTATATCCCAGACTCCCCCCCTCTTCCCCCATGAATTAACCATAATGCTCTTTTCTGTTTGAAACCATCTCAAAATGTTTTGTGTGTGGAACCACCGTCGTACATACCCATGCAGGCCCTGTGAACATATTGCATTTATAGGCAGCCGCTGATGTTCTTTAATTGATCTGCACTTAATTAAGGCCAGGGGGAGGGGCATAAAGCACCGAGCACACCGCCCTGTTATGGTCATTAATAGTGTATGGAGCATCGACCCTGCTGCACCGCGGCATTCTGGGAAGTCTGGCTGTGTGTCTGATATGTTGACAGACAGACTGGCACGCACTCACACTTCACACAGCGACACACGCGTGCGCCTTCATACACAGACGCACATGTGACAGACAATTAAAAATACACGCTTAATATGCACGCTTGTGCACACAATCAAACCCAGACCAACACTTGTGTGCATAAATACACAAACACAAATATACAAAATACACTTACACACATAAACACACTCAAGAGACAAACACATACAGATTGACATTGAGAGGCTCACAACTACTAACTATACACATCATTATTTGCACACACACACAGACACACACATACACACACAGACACAAACACCAACAGACACACACAAACACAAAGACACACACAGACGCACACACTATAGGGCGGGGCCAGTCACCAACATAGTGCCCTGCCTCCTGTAAGTGAGGAGCAGGGCTTGACAGAGTACGGGGGGGGGGGGGGGGGGGGGGGGGGGGGGGGGGGGGTAGTTACCCAGGCGTCTGGAGCCCTAGATAGTAACTTCAGGCAGGACGTGTGGGTACGTCACTTCCATGGTTACAGGGTAGGGCCCTTCTGTCCTCCCGTCAGCATGAAACTGAAAAACGGTTTGTTTGGTTGTTTGGTTGCGTGTGTGTTGGGGGGTGAGGTTGGTTTGGGGGTTCACAGGCTGTTTATGGAGGAGACTAGGTGCCTGTAGGAGGGTGAGAAAGCGGGCGGGTGGTCATCGGAGCAAGAGTTGTTTTGGGGGAGGTGGTAGTGGGGGGGCAGGGGGAGTGGGTGGGAGGATTGAGAACAGATAAATATATTTATATACGGTTGGTGAGGATGATGATGATGATGAAGGCACATGGACAGTTACTAACTTCCCTCTTGATGGTGGGGGGGCTGTTTTAATTGTTGTTGTAAACCATAATAGTTTCTTTATGAGTTTTTTTCCCCTGGTTATGGTATTATCTTGTCATCTTATTACAATTTTTTTTATATTTTATTATTATTATAATAATTAATGTGTGTTTATTATCTCTGGTTTGGGTCTGATTGCATTACTTTTATTTTTCAACTGTTAAAACTCCTACAAGTGATATTGCCTGCATCTTTACACACACACACACACACACACATACACACACACACACACACACACACACACACACACACACACACACATACACATGCCACTTATAGGATGTCTTTGGCAGTTAACAGCTTATGCTGGACTTTGTATGTTTTATGATCATTTTTAAAGGATGCATTTCTCTTTGATTTGATCTGTACGTGATTTGTGTGTTTAATTAGCTAAATTACTTTTCGGGAATATTGAACAGATAAAAACCAGGTTGACCTAGCATGAGATATTTGTACGCTTCCTTTCTATGATTTATCCCAGGTGGTGAACATTTGTGAAAGCTAAGGTTTGACAGCGACAAGCTTCCTTGGTTGGTTCATGAACTTTGAAATCTGGGCTTTCCACTGACATCTCTTCGGTTTCTATGACCTGGGAACCCAGGTAACATCAGCTAACAGCTCTGCATTTGTCCGTCTGTCGAAGCTTGCTTATCGAGTTTGGCTAAAGGCTAAAATGGCTGAAGGCTAAGGTGGCTAAAGGCTAAAGTGGCTGAAGTCCATTGGCAGGAGAAAGGCCTTGATGGGTCCATTGAGGTTGGGGAGAGAGAGAGTGACGGACATGGCCACAGTACAATGAGAGAGCCTTTTCGAAGATGAGAGGGGGCGGGCCATCTGGAGGGAAGGGGCAGAGCTCTTACCTGGCAGTCGGACTCCTCTTTGGTCTTACACTCCCAGGTGTATCTGCTCATGGTTTTCTGGGGGTGGGGGAGGTGGCAGGGGATACAGGGTTACTCTCCTGATAACCATACAAGACCACCTCACACAGATAGGAGCGAGAGAGACAGAGAGAGATATGCAGAGAGAGAAAGAGGAGGAAATCAGGACAGAAAAAGAGAAAGGAGCAGAAATCGATGGACCAAAGAAACTGAGACAGAGATATCAGAGAAGAGAAGGACATAGAGAGGCCCTTAGAGAAATCTTTATATATATATATATATATATATATATATTTATATATATATATATAGAGAGAGAGAGAGAGAGAGAGAGAGAGAGAGAGAGAGAGAGAGAGAGAGAGAGCAAGACAGAACGGTAGGAGTGACTTTCTGTTAGTGGTTATTTGATATTCCCTGTTCTCTGTGGTCTCTTAGAGCTGTGAAACCATCCTGGCCATACATGGACTGAATTCTGCAGTCATCCCCCTGCTGCGAGCCATCACATTACCTACTGGTTAGGATAGCTCTGGCCAGGTTCGCCACCATATTGACACAGACATTTAGACAAGACCAGACTGTTAGCAAGACAGGGTGTACTATATTTTATATATATATATATATATATATATATATATATATATATATATATATATATATATATATATATATATATATATATATACTTTAAGATTTGTTTGGGGAAAATTGGGGAGGGTTTGGCTTCGGTTAGTTGGGTAAGTTATATTTGTTTGAAGAATTTCCCTATTTGTTAGTGACAGACACAGGTTGCGAGCTGTAAATATTTGTATATGGTTTAGATGTTTTTGTTGGATTAACAGATGGTTAGGTGACATGTGGAAGGGTTTTACAGAAGGAGATTGAGCAATTTTGGATTTATAGGTTGTAAGAAAGGAAGGAATGTGCTCTTATAATTTTTCTGAATTGAACTAAAGGTTGTTTGTTATACTGAAACAAAAAGCCTGTAATTGCCTTTGCTACCTGTAACTGGTAGCAGGGTAAAAAAGTAAAAAAAAGATATTCCTCTGATGGAGTTGTTAGAGGGTGGTCCCACATCGTGACAAATCGTAAAACAAAGAGACAAATTAAATCTCTGTCGTAGGCCTTTAACTAACCATACTGCTACAACGACAGCATCAACGCTACTATCAACTACCCATGCTTCGATTAGTAAGATACCCAAGTTAGTTCTCTGTTGCTAGGCACAGATAATCCTTGCATCTCAGAAGTTTATCCAGATCAGACAACTTTGTCCCTTTCCCCCTCCTCGCCTTAATTCACTGTTAGCTTACCTCATTCAGTAGCGGCCATAGTGGTTAGTACCTTATTTAGGTGGATAAACTTACTAGATATTTGGAAACAAAGATAACTCAGTCTATTATTTTAAGTTCTGCATTTAATATCCTCAACCAGATGGCATTAAGAATGAATTTTATTTTAGTAATGGTTGTCATGGTTTCCAAAAAGATTCTAGAAGGTTTACCCAACCCAACTAATCAATATAGCCGCTTGTGAATAAGGACTATAGGGGCAAAATAAGAATGGTGCGCCAAGCTCTGTTTCAAGGCACTGTTCAGGATAAACATAGCTGATATTGGGTTGTACATACACACTGCAGTATATTGTACATACACATGCAGTGGCAGAGGCGGCCCCACCCATTAAAAAAGGCGCATGCTGGCGATAGGGAGTGCATGCCATGACATACCGATGCAAGGAGTGATTAGAAGGGGAAGAGGCAGGTTAATGAAGGTTTGGAGGGAGGGTGGAAAGGATGCCAGGGAGGATGTGAGATGCAGGGGGGTCTTTGAGGCTGTGGTCGGTCTCTGGTTGGGGTAAGAGCCAGTCTGGGATTTTTAGATAGTGCCTATCTTAACATAACATGTGTAACTGTGATTCAGATGTCATTGTTGGGTTGTTAATTGAGGGGTCGGGAGTAGCACAATTTAACAAGCTGAGTCTCAACATAAGGGCTTTTACGAAGAAAAATCATCTCATTGTGTGTGTGCTTTTGTTTTGACAGAACCAAATCAATAAGGCAGGTCAAACAATGAAAAATGTAGACACGCCGCAGCGTTGCCATGGAAACAAGATGGCATCAGCTCTATCGCAAAGTGTCACAGCTTCCCATGCCACATGGGAGCTTACAGGCGTGTGAGTTATATGCTTTATTTTGTGTACCCATAAGTTTGTATCTGTGTGTGTAGGTGTGCACCCGTGCCCTGGAGTGAGTAACAACTAGGCTGATAGGCATGCCTACCACACATGTACGTGCACATGTGTGTTGAGCGTATTTACAAAAGTGAGTCTATCAGTATTAATAGCATTCTTCCTTATTCCCTGACTTGAGACCGGGCCCAACCATCGAGATCCACAACACCATTCCCCCACATCACCCCTCCTCCCTGGCTCCCCAGCCAGATACTCCTAGGACCCCCAGCCTGTAGAGGAACAGTCAAGTGCATGCATCAAGCGAGCGAGGGAGGGAGGGAGGGATGCAGGGAAAAAGAGGTGAAGAGAGGAGAGAACCACGTTACCTGACAGATAATGTTATCATAGTAAGCCAATGCACGGGCATGAGGGACGTTAGGGGGTGTGTCGCACAGTTTCCTTACATTTGGGTGGGAGCCCTCAGCGATGGTGGACAGGGAGAAATTATCATTGTGCTGCTCCGAGGAGGGCCGGTACTTACTGCTGGTCGCCGTGGAGACGAGGGTGTGAAGAAGAGGGGGAGGAGGAGGAGGAGGAGGAGGATTGAAAGATTGTAGAGAGATTTTTTTAGGTGATTCACAGAGGGGGAGGAGACAGAGGAGAAAATGAGATGGCGACAAGAGAGGAGAAGTAGAGGTCAGAGGATTGTGAAGGAGAGGGACACAGAAAGAGTAAGAGGACGGTTTTGAGGAGTGATTGGGAAAAAGAGGAGAAGATGGGAAACAAGTGGTAGTGGAGAGAAATTAAAGAGTGAGAGATGATAAAGACAATGGGAGAAAAGGGGGAAGGGAGGATGACAAAGGGCATTAGAATGACAAAAATACAGGAGTATTCGGGTTGACAGAGGAGAGAAGACATTTACCAGTGTGCAAAAGGACGAGCAGCAGAGAGAGAAAAATAGAACAAAGCAAAAAATGTAAAGGAGAGGAAATTTGAAGACAGAGAACGGAAGAAAGGGATGGGTTTTATAAGATGAGAGCAGGAGAAGAGAAATACAGGATGAAAGAGGAGAAGAAAAGAGCGAGAAAGGGAGAGAAAGAGAAATTGATCACACACAGCAGACATAGGAAAACAAGATGGAGCAGCAAAAAGGAGGAGAAGAGGGGAGGAAAAAGAAAGGGAGATTAGACAGTTGGCAAAAGACAACATTTTCAGAGAAGGTGGGGGGAGGGAGGGGGTGAGGTTGGGGGGAGAGAAGCAGAACAGAAGCATTAGTAAGACAACGAATGTTCAACTGGCAATGACAAGAACAAAGGCCAAACACTTTTTTTATTCTGTGATGCAACTCTTACTTGGTTATCCAACATGAATGCTGCTTGTTTACCTCTTCTGACCACATAAAGACATGAAGCGCTCATTACTGTGTCCTGCTTTTACAGCCCAGACTCACGGTTACTATTGTAGATACATAAACAGATCTTTTAGAATAGCACGCATGCAAACCACACACAAGCATACTCGCAGTAAAACCAAAACATTTCGATTTAGTCATAAGACTGAAGAGAGAAAATTGATTCATTTGGAAAAAAAAATCGTTCTGACTTCTTGACAGGACAAGAGGTTTGTTCTTGGTCGTCTAAATGGAAACATTGGATGGCTATGAAAAAAATATTTCCCATCTGTCTTGTCCTTCGATTCCTCCCCCTCTCTCTGCTGTCTTCTTCACATCCTCCTGTGTGTGTGTGTGTGTGTGTGTGTGTGTGTGTGTGTGTGTGTGTGTGTGTGTGTGTGTGTGTGTGTGTGTGTGTGTGTGTGTGTGTGTGTGTGTGTGTGTGTGTGTGTTTCTGCACATGAACGGCCGGAAGTTGGATTCTGGTCCTTGAGCCCTGACTCTGACCACCTCCTCTCTGCAAAGCTCCTCATCAAATCTCCCTGCATTGCACCTCCCTGCTCCTCCTCTCACTCCTGATCTGATCTATACTTCAAGAGCACCTCTCTGCTCTACATGCAATCTCCCCAATAATGTATTATATATACATGACAATATATAATATATAATATATAGCATGTATAATGTATATTGCATGAACACTGTGGCTGATTAAAGCCAAGATAATTACCCATAGATAGAGAGAGGGAGAGGGAGACAGTGAGAGAGCAAGAGAGAGAGAGAGAGGAGAGGGAGAGAGATGGTTGACCACAGGACAACAGATTGCCTCTGAATTCTATGTATTTTTTGAGGATGGTGTGTCTGTGTGTTTGACAATGTTTGTGTGACAGTGCAGTGTTTTGTGTGCGCAATGATGGGTGAACTAGGTTGGATCTTGATTGTGTCAGGGAACCGTGTGTTTCTAACCTGAAAAGCACACAAACACACACACACATAGCAGATGGAGACAAAAGTCTAATGTATAAATGAGACTTACACAGACACACACACACAAACACACACACACACACACACACACACTGCAGTGTGTCATGCTGAGTTTCTCTCTGCATCATCGCTCAACTCTGTTTTCTCCTTGCCTTCTTCCTCTCGCCTCTGTTCACACGTTCATCTATCTATCTCTCTTTCTTCTTCACTTCCTTCACACTGCCACCCCATCCCTCACTTCTACTGGACATCCATACACGTCCACACATACACACACACACACACACTCAGGCCCGCACATACACACAAACACACACACACACACACTCACACCCAGGCCTGCACACACACACAAACACACAAACACACAGACACACGTAGACGCACACACACACGTGCACGCACACACCCATACAAACACAGATACACATTTCGCATTCGCCTCTGCTCAGGCCACACACGTGAACGCACCCATGCATGAACAAGCTCAACATTGAGTGTGCGTGCACACTCTAATGCGCACATGCACACACACACACACACACACCCTCAGGTCGCACAGCTGTATGTAGGTCAACCCCACCGTTTCTCTCTTTCCCTCTCTCTCACTCCCCCTTTCCACCCCCCCCCCCCCTTCTCCCGGTTTTGCCCTACTTTCGGAGTACCGATGACATCATTATTTATTTATTTTGCTAGCTCGTGCTACAACTGCTTGTGCATCGACCGCGCTAGCGCTACAGCTGCACAGCTCTGACTGCACCAGTTTCCCTCCACATACTCCTCATCCGCATCTTCATCACCGTCCTCAACTTCATGCTCCTGTTCGCCATGGCCAGCATTAGCCGTCCTCCTGGGTGATATAAATAGGTTCAGCGTGGGATTCTGGTGTTGGAGCTGGGGGCTGCATTAGCATTCTGGGCTCGTGCGAGTCCGCCGAGCTCACTGTAGCGACGGCTCTGTTGCTAGGCAAAGCGCTAGCTTTGCACCATGGCAGGTCTCACAGCCCTCAGCCCTTCGTTCAGTCCTCATCTTGTCATCTTTTCTCTCTCTCTTTCTCTCTCTTGGTTTGCCTTCTGATATTTATTTCTCAATTTTTCCTGTCTGTCCTATCTGTCTGTCATCTTTTGTTCCTCCAGTTGTTTATCAGCAGAACACTGCACCTCCTCCTGCTCCTCCTCTTCCTGCTCCTCCCCTCCTTTCTCCTAACCCTTAGTTTGGTCATTATTGCTCAATCATCTCCATCACTCACCTGTGTCACCCCTCGACACATTCCAGTCAAGGCCACCCCACCCTCCCCCACCCACTTTTACTTTCCACAACACTACATCTTGTACTCTTTTACCATTATTTTATTTCCTCTGGATCTCCCCCTTCCTCTCCTACTCTCTCTCTCTCTCTCCTCCTATCACTCTCTGTCTCCCTCCCTCTCTCTCTCCTACTGTCACTCTCTCTCTCCCTCTCCTGTCACTCTGTCTCTTTCCCTCTCTCCTCCTATCACTCATTGTCTCTCTCCCTGTCTCTCTCCCTCTCCCTCTCCCGCTCCTACTTTTTCTCAATGTTTCTCCCTATGTCCATCCCTCTCCTCCTATTTCTCACTATCCCTCCCCATCCCTTTTTCTCTCCTAGTCTCCTACTGTCTCTAACTGTATCGCTTACACTCTCCCTCTGTATTCCTCTCTCTCACTCCGTCATTACCCACCTCTTCCCTCCTCTCACCCATCTATAACTAGAACAGGATTCACAGCAACTACTACAACTACTATTAAACCCCATAACCACTGACCACAGCTCTCGCTTAACATAATGTTGTGTTAGCGGTTTGTCAAGAATAACCACGGCAGTGATATATCTTATACCTCAATATGCATTATTTATACACGGACAGGTCTGTGGAAGTTATGAGTGTTAAGTATTTGGGCGCACTTCACTTCATATAATCCTCCTCCTCACCATCATCATCATCATCATTATCATCATTATCATCATCATCTTCATCCTCATCATCAAATAATAGTATACTCAGTACAATGCAATACATTTTGCCGTAACATAACACAACATAACACAACACAATAGCAAAGTACACTGGCAGTGTGTTGTGTTACGTCAATTCAACTTGATGTACCGTACCACGCACTACCCTACATACCATGACCTTGTACCATAATACAACATGGCGTCCACATCACAGCCGGGCTGGGCGACCTCACCTGCGTTTGCGCAGCTTCTTGTTCTCCATCTTGAGGACGTGGAGCTTCTTGGCGAAGCAGACGACGATCATGAACAGCAGCAGGAGGACGAGGGCGGAGGCCCCCACCCCCAGACACATCACCTGGAACTCTGTCACCACTGCCTCGCACCGGGACCCCTTGTGCCAGATGTAGTCCTGGACATTACACCTGGGGAGAGAGTGTGGGGGGGGGGACCATCGAAGAGCATGACAAAGAAAAACAGACAAGATAAGAGATTCAGCGTTTTGATTAAACCGATATAGATGGATAGATATCTGCATGTGTGTGTGTGTGTGTGTGTGCTCTAGTTAGATGTGTGAGACCTTACAACTGCATAGCATGCTACATCTGTCATGCCTCCTCCTCCTCCTCCTCTCCCCTCTCCTCTATCTCTCCATTCATCTACCTCCTCCTCCATCTCTCCATACATCTACCTCCACCTGCACTGCTGAGCGCTCTGTCATCACACCATCTGCCCTGCTGCAGACTTCCACCGCTAAGCTACAGCATCACCTGCTCCGCTTCTGTTTCTATAGCAACGATCTTTGACCCTCCCACTGCTTTGTATCCATCTTCTACTGGTATTGCTCCTGTCTGCTTTCTTCATATTAAACAGCCTTTTTTCTCCCGCCTCTTCCATTTTGAATGACAGGCGCAGTCACCCCTGGTAAAGAGCCTAGTCTGTGTCTGTATGTGTGAGTGTGTGTGTGTGTGTGTGTGCGTGAGTGTGTGTGTGTGTGTGTGTGTGTGACTGTGTGTGTGACTGTGTGTGTGTGTGTGTGTGTGTGTGTGTGTGTGTGTGTGTGTGTGTGTGTGTGTGTGTGTGTGTGTGTGTGTGTGTGTGTGTGTGTGTGTGTGTGACTGTGTGACTGTGTGACTGTGTGTGTGCATGTGTATACATGCACAGTGTGCATAATAGGGTGAGTAGAAATTAATTAATTTCTTTGACGTTCAGGTCTACAATGGCAACAACATTGTTCATCAATCAAGCAAGAATAGAAAACCTATCCACATATGCCATGTGGGGAGGACTGATGCTGAATATCAGAGAGAAGAGGGGACTGTTGAGGGTGATTACAACCCACTCACCCTTTCAGCACTACGTGGTCTTACATAAAGGAGTATGAGGGAGAGGCAGAGAGAGAGGGGGAGAGAGAGGGAGAGAGAGGTAGAGAGAGAGGAGGAGGGAATGGAAAATGAGAGAACTGCGAGGCGATTAGAGAAACATGGATGGGTTGGTTACCGTGGCAACCCAGCTGAGTGGTACGAGGGGCAAATGCAGCCCTGTCATGTCATTCCATAGCAGGCATGCACGTGCACGCGCTGCACACACACACACACACACACCCAAACACACTTCCTCTCTCTAGCTCAAGATTCAAAAGGTTTATTGGCATGGAAGACGTAGATTTACATTGCCAAATCACAGAAAGGAATCTCTATCTCTTTTTTCCCTCCATTACTTTAGAATCTTCATCTCTTTTGCCATCAAATTGTTCTTCAGCTCTGGCTCTGCCGCACTCTCTGCCCCTCTCTCTCTACCTCTCTCTCTCTCTGTCTCTGTGTGTGTCTCTCTCTCACTTTAACAACTCCAGCTGTGCCGCATCTCCCATGTCTGCTGAAACATCAGCCCTAACGTCTTTCCTCTGCACTTTATTTCATGTGAAGAACATGTCAAGAAATAATAAACACAATGAAAAAGAACTGGTGTTTTTCTGACAGCAGGTGGGTGGGTGGTTTGTCAGAGGCTTTCCTTAATGTTTTGAAGATAAAATTAAAGAAGAAAAAGTGTAGGGGTGCTTGTCACTGCTGAACTTCAAACTCTATCCATATATGGCAGTAGAACCCCACTCGCTACACTTCTGTTAGCATTAACATCGATCAGTAGCTTGCTGTAAGCCAAGTTCAAAATTAGACTTGAAAATGTTTACAGAAAAACAAAATACAGAGATGTTATTTGTGTTTATGTAACTGTTGACCCTATCTAAAAGTCAAAATTAGAATTTGGCTCACGGCAAGTTAATGACTTCGATGTCGATAAGGTCTGCACAAATTGTGCCAGTGACTGTGACCACTATGTGAAAACCCCCATTCATTTTTGCCATAGAGAAGCTACATAAAAAATGTATGCAGGCCATGATGACATCACTAGCAAGGTTGATTGGTAAAGCCAAGAAACGCTAAGGTCCACTCTCTCACATCGTCATTACCCTGCTTAATGCTGCCCTGTTAGCGAAGCATTGCTGGTCTGGCATAGCATAGCCTGGCCTGGCATGGCCTGACTTGGCATGGTTTAGAGCATTGGTCTGAAGGAGGGATAGAAGACAGAAAATGTAGACACAAAAGATGAATGCAGCAATAAAGAAAGAAAGACGGACAGCAGACATGACAAAGAGAGTGAAAAGGAGGTACAAAAATTGTTAGAATAGACCATGTTGATGAATTGTCAAAAGATAAATTAAGAAAGAAGAAAGACAAAAAGAGAGAAAGAAAGGATAAGGATGCCAGGTTAGAACGTGAGAGCCAGATGGAGAGAGTGACTAGAAAAGAGAAAGAAAGACAGAAAGAGTGGGAGGCAGAGAGACAAAGAGAGAGTCCTTCCACTTGGCGTGCAGTGGTGAACAGTGGGACAGATGGGTCTGGACCCCCTGATAGGCAGCACCCTGCTGGGCTCGATAAAATATAATGGAGGGAGGTGGGGGGGCGATGGAAGCAGAAGGGGTGGGGCTAATTTAGAGACCCCCCCCCCCCACACACACACACACACACACACACACACCCTTCTACCTTCCTCTCTTTCTGAGGCTGAGAGGAAAACCTACTCATAGGTGGGCCCTGCTTTCTAATGTCTCAAGTTAGGTTAAGTTAATGTTTTGGGGGGAAAAAAATAAGAAAATGTGTTCATTATTAAATGATGGTGAGAGACCTTTGTTTTGCTGTAATTTAATGCTTCCGTCTGGAGTACAGTCTTGTTACAGCCACAACAAGTTCAGTTAAAGTGGGATACACCTACAAAACTATACATCCCAGCATGCATTTCTCGCTCACTGAGACCACACCGCCATCGAACAAGTGATGGTGGTGACACAATTTGCAGTTGACAAGAAGGAAATAGGAGGGCAACTGTAAAAGAAAGGCAACTTTAAACTAGACTAATAAAAAAAGGAAAATAGGAAAGCAACCTTCAATCAACCTTGAATAAACCCTAGATCTTCATCTACCGAGTCGCTTCCTCTCCCTTAAAACCTCATCAAATATCGGATTACACTAGATTAGAGACACCGGGTGTGGACCTCACTGGAGAACAGACTGCCTGCAAAAACCTCAGCCAGGAGAGGATCTACTCTATGTAAAGAGGATTAGAAAGATAAAACCATATAGAAAACTACATCATCTGGGACCACCCTTAATCATGGCAGTTTCCCAGCAGATCCATTGAGATCATGTGTTTCCTTTCCTATGTCTGTGTTTCCCATGTCCTGGCCGAGTGGAAAATACTAAACAAGCACAGATGATCTTGAAGGAAAACAATGTCATTTGTAGTCGAGGTTTTAAATATTCCTTCTCATGACGGCATTTTCCACAAAAGGAAACCAAGCAGAGTGTATTTGCAAGCAAGAGCTTTGTACCGAGAGGATATGTGAATGGAAATGAACAACGTAAGAAAATAAAAGTTACATTGTCTTTAGTAATCCCCTCAGGGAAATGTGTCTTCTCCTTCCAACCCATTGATCAGTGGTTGTTCAGCACTCAGCGACTGATCCAGGTTCTATGCCAGTGTGTAGCTCCAGAGTACTGGGAGGATTATTACATGCATTACGCATCTTGGTGTGTCTCTTGGTGTGGGAGGAAATCGTGGTCAACCCTAACCCTTTACCCTAGTCCCTAACCTTAACTTCAACCCTATTCCCGAACCCTAACCTTAACCCCTGACCCTAACCGTAACCCTTGACCCTAGACCCTAACCTTACCGCTAGTCCCTTACCCTAACTTCAACCATAGACCCTAGACCCTAACATTAACCCTAGACCCTAACCTTAACCCTAAACCCTAACCCTAACTTCAACCCTAGTCCCTAACTTTAACCCTAGTCCCTAACCTTAGCCCTAGTCCCTAACCTTAACCCTAGTCCCTAACCCTAACCTTAACCCTAGTCCCTAACCCTAACATTAACCCTAGTCCCTAACCCTAACTTCAACCCTAGTCCCTAACCCTAACCTTAACCCTAGACCTTAACCTTAAACGTAGATCCGAACAATAACCTTAAACCTAGACCCAAACCCTAACCTTAACCTTAGTGCCTAACCCTAACTTCAACCCTAGTCCCTAACCCTAACCTTAGCCCTAGTCTCTAACCCTAACCCAGTGGTTCAAACTAGTAGTAATGCGAAAAAAACGAATTCAGACAACAACATTATATTATCATTCATTATTCTTCCATTAGGGGTGTATGTCTCCCAGCCGAAAGGTTCTGGGTCGACCCCTAATATTGGAAACCGTATCTAATCTCATTTTGTAACAGTCTAATATTCAATGAGTCGCAATAGATAAAGGCTCTGCTAATCAAACAGTGAAACACTGACACTGTTCTCCACAGCCTAGTCCCAAGTGTCTAAACGGATGGCTCCAGCGTGCCTGCTGCTAGGCCTCCAGATGCTGGCTCATCCATCCCATAATAAATTAATCCTTGTGTCCCTGGAGAGCGTTCAACACACCATCAGCAGCTCCAGACACGCAGATGTGTCCTGTGTTCCTCCGCTGCAGACAAAGAGCACAGCATCACAGTCGCACAAATAAAACCAAAGCTACAATAGCATGCCTTTTGTACGATTTTATGCCGACTGATCGTTCATAGGAGGACTGGTTTATATACAGAATATGTTTGTCTTTGTGTGTGAGTATTATATTGAATAAAAAACGAACTATTAATGTATAAATATGCACATGTGTGTGTATACACATCTGGTTTGCGGTCTGAGCATGTGTGAGCAATTAAAACACATTGCCTGTCATAAAGAAATAAGTGTTTGCTGTGTGCTTCTGCATACAGTATGTGTGAGCATGAGTGTGTGTGTGTGTGTGTGTGTGTGTGTGTGTGTGTGTGTGTGTGTGTGTGTGTGTGTGTGTGTGCGTGCGTGCGTTATGAGGGGTTATGGATACATTCTGCCGCTGGCCCTTCATAACTCTACTTAATTTTATCAAGCTGCAAAAGACACACACACACACATACACACGTAGGCCAATAAACAGGCTTCGTCTCTACCCCAGTGTTTCCATGCTGGCAGTGCCGGTGAAGTTGTGACTCATTCTCTTACTTAGTTTCAGATTCTTATTCACTCGCTATGTCCAACGGCCACAATTTCTCTCTCTCTCTCTCTCTCTCTCTCTCTCTCTCCCTCTCTCTCTCTCTCTCTCTCTCTCTCTCTTTGTCTCTGTCTGTCTTTCTCTCTCTGTGTCTCTATCTGTCTCTCTCTGTCACTGTCTCTCTCACTCTTTCTCTTCATCTGTACTTTTATTTGACAGTTATTATGGTATTGTTCAGTTTCTCTCAAACTCCAACTGAGCCACAAACACACACTCAAACATCTGGTATTTCTCACAATAATAAATCAAACTCTAACATTCTGGCTACTTTAGTCTCTCTGTGTCCAATAGTGTATCCTTTATTTTTTACTCCTCTCTTCAGTGCTGTTGTCATGATCGTCAGACAGACAGACACTATCCAGTAGACAAACTGACAGACAGACAGACAGACACGCAGATAGGCAGTCAGGGACACAGCCGCTTACAAACAAAGGCCAGACTGTAAAGAAGACATGAAATGTCTGAGCACGCAGGAAACACATCTTCACCTTCAGCTGAAAGTCCCTTTCCTTAGTCATGACATCAATAGATGCTCAACATCCCTGTCTCTTCTCAGCTCTTTCAGCTCTCCTAAAACACACACACACACACACGCACGCACACGTCGTTCTCATATTAACCAGGTTCTTAGTTTAGTTTCGCAGACTTGATGTCTCCAAGCACATCCCGAGATGTGCACAAGCCCAATCAGTGATCTGTATTCCATTAGATTCCATGTTCATCACTTCATATGTTATATATTTGCATTCCATGATATTTTTAAACAGAGCATTCCTCTCCATACAAGCCACCGTGGAAAGAGCGGTTACCCTGGCCTTGTAGGACCCTGATGGTAGAAGGAGAGTTATGTGGATACAGAGATCGGACGGTTTCACATTCACCCTGCAGCAGTGGACTTGAGCCTTGCCTAGATCAGCTAAACAAAGAAATCCAAACACTTACTAATGTGCAGACCAAAAACACACACACAGTACACTGACTCACACAGGGATGGGCACAACACAGACACACACACAAACACACACACACACATAGAGACACACACACACACACACACACGGGTCAACAGCCTATTGGTCTTGATCCCTTTTAACACTCCACTGACCTATATTGCGTGTGTGTGTGTGTGTGTGTGTGTGTGTGTGTGTGTGTGTGTGTGTGTGTGTGTGTGTGTTTGTGTGTGTGTGTATCTGTTCAGCCTAGGTCTCACTGGGGAGGTTTGTCATGCTGCATGCACACTGGCCAAGACCCCAAAACGAAATGTATTCTTTTTAAAGTACCGGTAATCGTACTACTAGTTCCTATTCCTGTCCTGTTCGTTCTGCTATGACACCTAATTTCCTGCGTGGGATTAATACATTCCATGTTATCTTTTCTTCTTTTCTCATCTTGCCTTATTTTGTTACATGCAATTTTGGTTTGGCTATACCATACATGCCATCAAACAGATCACATTTATCAGTAATAGCATTCATTTCTGGTATTAACCGGGCACAAGGTTACATACTTTATTATTATAACTATTACTCAGCTTAGGTTCATGGGGTCATAGGTCATGGTCAAGATCACAACACAGAGAGGGGAGTGGCCGTGGCAGGAGGAGGAGCCATGGAGTTGTAAAGAGGAGTGAGATGTAAATCTTCTTAGACAAAACGCATGGTGTGTATTATAATACTCATGTGTGTGTCTGTGTGTGACCTACATCATTTTCGAGGAATAATTAAATTATCATATAAATAAAATCAACAATTAATTAATATTTGTAGTCTGCATATAAGATTGATTTTGTGTCAATTGGTTGCAGAATATGTGCAATGCATATATGCAACTATCCACACAAAAACACACTGAGCTTAATCTGTGTATATGTATAAGGCTAGGCTAGGCTAGACAGGGCTAGGTTAGCCTATGCATTAGGCGAGGCTATGCTATACTAACATGGATTAGGAGAGGCTAGCCTAACCTATTCTAGGCCCCTATGCATCAGGGATGCTGTTGCCGGAGCAAACACAATTGATTGGGAAACAGTGTTGCCATGGCGATGCTATCTGATTCTCCCCTTTTTTTTCATTCATTTCCTCTTCACTTGGATGTGGCTGTTGAGGCTGGAGTCCCATGTGAAGCTCATAATCCAATGTTTATTTACAGTGTTCCACTGTGTTGACTAAACAATTAGGGTAACACATTTTAACTGCTCTTAAAAAAAAGGATTATTCAGTTTGCAGTTCAGTTGCAAACAAACAACAACAACAAAACGCAAAGTGTGTCCGTTAGGAAAACTATTTAGCTAGCTGTTCATCTGGGTTTTAACTCAACATGGATTTATCCATTTTCCCAGACCCAGGGGTCACAACTCCACCATCTAAACATGGAAACCCTTTTAGACTAAGTGGTTGCTAAACAGCACATCAGCAGCAGCGCCAGGATTGATGTCATCCATAGCCTCACCTCATAATCTCTGCAAAATGAAACCTCGTCTTCATTACATATCAGGCAATAGGCTGCTGCTGCTGCTGTTCTCCTACTCTGTGATATTCCTAGTTGGCACAACACACAGACTAATTACGCAGTGATTAAAGACCATTAAACAGAGAGTCAAGATGAATCAAATGAGGACAGTCTAGTGATCATCTTGTGATGTTTAATGCTCTGAATGTCCACATTCTTGAGCAAGATGCCTAACCCCTACCTGCTTGTCATTGTTGACAATGAAAAGAAAGTACTGCAAGTTGCGTTGGATAAAATCGTCTGCTAAATGGCTGAATGGTAAATAGAGAAGTGAGACAAGCAGAAGCTAAATGTGTTGAATCAAAGTGATTCTGATTTCTGATTGTCATGGGATGACATTATAAATCAGGTTGACTTTTCTTTTGACAGCAGGATTGTTATTGATTGATGGTGGCAAAAGAAATATCATGATGCGACTGTGGATAGGACAACTCTCAGGTGATAAGCAAGCAAATATGTCCTCCATCCTGACCCTGATTCCAGAATGGTGATATTGTTTTTATATTATGTTTAGTGTGGCTACTGTAAGATTTAAATCTCAGGCTCCACCAAAATTCATATACTGTCATTCATTTTATATATATATTTATATATATATATATATATATATATATATATATATATATATATATATATGTTTTCTGAATCCCTCTGACCTTCAATTCACACAGTGAATTATCCCCATGAAACTATTGTGGATCTAGCATTGAACAGAAGCATTAGTTTAGGATTCTGAGGTGAAATCCTCACAAGCTGTTGTGATTTTGGTGCTTTTCACATTCGGGGTACAGGGGGGTATTAATACCACAAGATAGGTAGAATTATCTCTGGTGAGACAGAAATAGAGACAAAATGTGGATATAAGTTGATTATTAAATATAATATATTATATATTAGATGTGTGGTTGTGTGTGTCTGTGTGTGTGTGTCTTTGTGGTTGTTTGTGTGTGTGTGTGTGTGCATGCGTGTGTGTGTGTGTGTGTGTGTGTGTTGGTATGTGCGTGTGTGTGAATGTATGTGTTTCTGTGTGTGCATGTCTGAGGTTGTGCGTGTGCATGTGTGTGTGTTGGCATGTACATGTGTGTAAATGTATGTGTTTCTGTGTGTGCGTGTCTGAGGTTGTGTGTGTGTGTGTGTGTGTGTGAGAGGTTGTGTGTGTATGTGTACGTGTGTGAGATTGTTTGTGTGTGTGTGTGTGTTTGTGTTAGGTTGTGTGTCTGAGTGTGTCTGTGTGTGTGAGGGAGGTTGTGTATGATTGTGTGTGTGAGGTTGTGTGTATGTATGTGTGTGAAGTTGTGTGTGTATGTGTGAGGTTGTGTGTGTGTATGTGTGTGTGTGTGTGTGTGTGTGTGTGTGAGGTTATGTGTCTGTGTGTGTGTGTGTGTGTGAGAGGTTATGTGTCTGTGTGTGTGTGTATGTGTGTGAGGTTGTGTGTATGTATGTGTGTGAGGTTGTGTGTGTGTATGTGTGAGGTTGTGTGTGTGTGTGTGTGTGTGTGTGTGTGTGTGTGTGTGTGTGTGTGTGTGTGTGTGTGTGTGTGAGGTTATGTGTCTGTGTGTGTGTGTGTGTGTGTGTGAGAGGTTATGTGTCTGTGTGTGTGTGTGTGTGTGTGAGGTTGTGTGTTACCTGCAGAACGCCCCCAGGCCCTCCAGCAGGTAGCACTGCCCTCCGTTGAAGCAGTAGTTGGGCAGCAAGTCACAGGGTGAGCGACAGCTTCCGTTCAGCATCTGGTACCCCACGCGGCACCCCCCCAGCCTGTCAAACCCGTCCACGGTGTAGATCGGCACCCTGGGGATGTCCGGGCTCTCGGCCGCAGCTCCCCCTCCGGGCAGGGGGGCCTTGCTGTCTGGGACGAAGGAACCCAGCTCCGGGGCCCGGGGTCTGGAGCGGCCAGGGGAGCGGCCGGCCAGCCTGGGGTCCTTGGCGCTGTCGTAGGTCTCGGTGGTGGTGCTGTAGGTGTACTCGTCGGTGGTGGGCGAGACCCCCTCATAGTAGGGGGTGAGGTAGTCGTAGTTGTCGGGCATGGCCCAGGAGGTGGAGTCTCCGCCCTGCAGCTCATGGGCCAGGGAGGAGGGAGAGGGCGGGGCCAGGTCGCTGCGGCCGCGCGCCGACTGGTCGAAGTAGTCCACGTGGATGTCAGGGTGGGAGGGGTTGACGGCGCCCTGGGGCGGAGGCGTGGTGGTGAGGAAGCCGGGGCCCAGGCCGAACCCGGAGGTTTCGTTGGCGACCAGCCACGGTGTGTCGGTGGGCTCCACTTCTCGATCTTCTTCGCCTCCCACCTCCTCTTCCTCCTTCTCACTCGGCACCGTTTCCTCACGTCGGGGGTTGCTAGGCAACAAGAGCTCCATCTCCGCCGAATCGGGGCTGAGCTGGGAAGGGGTGGCCGCGGCCATGCCCACCTTCTCCACGGTAGGCACCACAATGGTTTCTCCGAACATGCCGCTGCCCTGCTCTTCATTCTCCCCGGCGCGAGTATTATGCCCAGCCCTAGCAACCACCGCCTCCACCGACACCAGGCTGGCTCCGGTCACCGTGGTTAGCACCTCGTGAACCTGCTCAGGCCCCGCCCCCTCGTTAAGCAAGGAGCTGTGATTAGCGAGCCCAGCCGTTTCGGTAATGTTAGCTGCAACTGCATTGCCTGCAAAACACATAGAAACACAAAACATTATAGAGTTAGGAACTCAACCATTAAGAAAGTGAGTCAGTACGTCTGGTGTTTTGGGGAAAAATTGACAAATACAAAACTCATTCCCTCATCATGCACTGAAGAAACTTGTTAAGAGATCTTTCTTAGTACTGAGATATTTTGATAGAGATGCTCATCACAATGACATCCATTCATCATTGTGTCCATCTGGTCTCATAACCGGTAGTTAGGTTGATGTATGTCCCTGCTCTGCTACAGCCTGCTGTCTATCTGCACTACATCTCCATGACCTGAACACCAGTAGCCGCCTTTCAGTAGCTCCAGGTTAAGGTGTTCTAACCCAGCAGGATCCTGCAGTGTGGCCTTAACCCCTGGGTTCTGATCCACGGCCAGCAAGTTAAAGCGAGCCGTCACTGAGGGTATTGTAGTTTCTCTTTATCCCAGGACAGGCTCCTCATGGCCAGGCCGAAAGCCTTTCTGAGCCGGCGTTCCTCCTGGGGATTAAAAAGGTGGTATCATTTACTAATGTGCTCTGAGGGTAATGAGCTCTGGAGACGGGATTAGGGGGGCTGGGTTGGGGGCTTTGAGAAGGAGGTGCTCAGTGGGAGGTGATGGAAGAGGAGGAGTGATCTGAGGGAGTGATCTTTAAGAGAAGATACGATGGCGTCTCCTCACCTGACTACCCTCACCAATGACTGTTGGCTTTGACAGCTAAACAACAACAGCTCTTTTTCTTAAACTGTTGAGTCAGGCCACCGTGCCTTTATAAACCCCATGGATAACACATGACAGTTAGGGATTCAGATCAACAGCGTCTCATCAGTGGGAAGGAAGCTTTGCAATAATATCTGAGACAAATTTGCTTGACAATAATTCATCGCAAATAGTAATTTCATTGTAAAATACTTTTCATCCATTTCCATTTCGATTTGTGATGCTATTTCAAAAATAAATATAACGGCCTTGGGTTTTTTAAGAAACAGGTCGGTACTGAGTCATTTGATGTGTAGACAGTCCCTAACATTGCCAGGGCTCCATTCCTTAATGTCTGCTGAGGACAGAAGCCTCTATCTAGCAACAGATGTGAGGGTAACTGGCAGGATCTCAATAACAAAGTGACATATTTGGTGATTGTTTGTCTATTAAACGTAGAGCAATTTTTCTTTTTCAAACAGCAGTGGGGCCTTACTTAGGAACTCAAGAATAAGCAAAGTCAGTGATGTAACGTCTGGTGTTGGGGCCAAATAAAAAACACATTCCCTTGCATAACAAAGGCACTGTCAAGGACCAGGGACAAAATCATAACCCAATTCAAAACAAAGAAAACCATGTGTGTGTCAAATAATGTCATAAAAACACGCAAAGCCTCTAATGTTATTCTACTCCGGCTTGGGTCAAGGTGAAGTCTGTATTTTCCATTTGAACGATGTCGGTTTTATACAACAGCAATAAATACAAACACGGATCATAGATGACAGTGCACCTGTGTGACGAGTGCCTTGAACAATGGGTTTTACGCCTTTAAAACTAGGAGAAAGAGGCTGTTCAGTTGGCAGGTGGATGATATGGAGCAAACAGAAGCTGTCAGTCAATTTAAAGGGTGACAGAGCAGTAGCCAATATCTAGCCGGGATCTGGGTCAATAGAAGGCTAATCCTTTCTGCAGTCCCACAATCCTTTGCTGTTTAATGCATCATCTGAGGAGGTGAGGATATATTGCCGTAGCTACAATACAAAAGAAGATCTCTCTCTCTCTCTCTATCTATATCTATATCAGTTGCTCTCTCTATCTCACACTCAATAATAATAATAGTAATATACAATAATTACCTTTGCAATAACTTCTGCACTTGACCCCTGTCTTTCTCTCCCTCTCTAAATCACACACACACACACACACACACACACATATACACACATGCAAACACACACGCTCGCGCACGCGCACACACACACACACACACACATATACACATCCCATCCGCTTCAGTCCGTCACTCTGTAGTACCAGACTGGACTCTCCTCCCCCCCTTTGCCTCTTCCTCATCTATAACTCCTCATCATCACCACCCCACCCCCTCCTCATGTGCCCAGCGAGTGGCTCTGTTAAACGGTTGTCTGAACGCAAGCAGGAAGATGGATGGAGGGTTGGGAGAGAGACTGAGGGAACGGTTTGGAGTGAGGAGTGAAGGATAGAAAGTTGGTGAGAGAGATGGTGGAGGATGCAAAGGAATGAGAGGTGTCAAGCTAGATAGATAGATAGATAGATAGATAGATAGATAGATAGATAGATAGATAGATAGATAGATAGATAGATAGATAGATAGATAGATAGATAGATAGATAGATAGATAGATAGATAGATAGATAGATAGAGAGGGTGATATATATATAGAGAGAGAAGAGAAGAGAAGAGAAGAGAAGAGAAGAGAAGAGAAGAGAAGAGAAGAGAAGAGAAGAGAAGAGAAGAGAAGAGAAGAGAAGAGACGAGAAGAGAAGAGAAGAGAAGAGAAGAGAGAGATAATACTGTAATTTACACATACAGAGATGCATCCGTAGATAAACGGGTTGATTGCAGATCGGTACAGAGTTTGACGGTGAGTCTCAGGACTGTCTTTAAATTACAACATCCTCATCAACCCTCATCACTCTAACTGGATTGACAAGGGCCCAAAGACATTGTGGCTGTACGGCTAACTTAGTCTCCTTGAGCCAGATGTGACTTTACAACTGGAGACATGCCAATACCATTTTGGAATAGCAAACATGTCTGATACAGGTCCTTGTTGGTGCCTGGTGATTTTTTACTGAATCCTTTCCAAACCCCAGATTTCTAGAACCGCCAAGGTAAACAAATGTCTATTCGGTCAGATGTGGGTTGCTCAAAGACTTTGATTGAAGTCAATGATGTAAGACAAAAACCAGATTTTCTTGTCTTGTTAGCCAGCAGGTAAAAATGTGAGAATCAGCGATGTAGCAGGCTATAAGCTAATGTCAGCTCATAGGCTTATAAACTAGCATTCACTAGCGGGCTTTATGCTTACATCCGCTAGCAGGCTATAACCTCACATCCGGTAGCAGGCTATATGCTAACATCAGGTAGAAGGTTATGCAAACATCATGTAGCAGGCTATATGCTCACATTATTAAGCAGCCTATAAGCTAACGTCAGGTGAATTTAAATGTCTATAGGGAGCTTAATATGGAACAAAAAGAGTGGCATGGCAAACTGACCACTAGCAATTATAGGATGTTAGGTATAACTAGCTATTATGGGAAGTTAGGAACAGGGTCAGGTCAGAGCAGTCTGGACTGGTTCATGTCCCGGTTTAGGTCTCACTCGGTTCACTGTCATGATTCAGGCCAAATGAGACTAAACCCAAAACAACTAGAGACAAAGAAGTTCTTGTTTCCCTGTTACCCAAACAACAATTCACCCACCCCATAAATGTGCTCACACAATCATGCTTACACATTGACACACCGACACACAAACGGTCACACACACACGCCAGGACCCTACACAGTTATCTGGAATGGTCAAACGGTATTAGATAAGGACATTTCTACCACCAAATGTGTGTGTGTGTGTGGGGGGTGGGGTGTTTAATAAGGATAGCTTCCAGGGTCAGTGTTGGAGATGATAGGTAGTCATTATGAGATGAGTGTGTATGTGTGTGTATGTTTATGTGTGTGTGTCTATGTTTGTGTGTCTATGTTTGTGTGTGTGTGTGTGTGTGTGTGTGTGTGTGTGTGTGTGTGTGTGTGTGTGTGTGTGTGTGTGTGTGTACAACACTAAGTACTGTTAGCCTATAATGGCTGGCTGCCGACCTTTGACCTTGCCCTTTGTTAAATCCTCATTAGTTACGAGAAAGTGGCCTCTGATTGGCTGGGAAAGACAGTAAAAGGGAAGCTGATTGGTTGTGACAGTTAGGGCCCACAGTGCCAGTCTGCTGACCCAGACATGAGAGAGAAAGGCAAGGGTTTCTGGGGGGGAAGGGAGTGGGGGCGTAAACAAACTGCTCCAGGCCACAGACACAAAATGGAGTCTCGTCCTTTTATGTAGACAGACGATGACTGTGGAAGTGTTATGACTAATGACACTTGAGATACATCTTGCACTCTGCTTCAGGCTCATAGATTTGTTGCAAAATGTCCTCCTTTGTGGAAACATGTGACATCAGACGCTGCCAAAATGGTTTCACTATGGAGTTTATCTCTCTGTTCTTTCCTCTCCCCATCACTAGAGATGTTCCGATACCATTTATTCCTTCCTGATACCGATTACGATACTTGAACTTGAGTATCGGCTGATACCTAGTACGATTTTCTTTTGGGACATAAACTATTTAATAAGTGTAACAGCTGTATACTACTAACCCTGTATGGATGTGATATGATTGCTATCATTGTTTTATGGCCTGGCTCAGGTTAAACCCTTTGTAAAACACAAACAAATACATACAGCATCTAGCATTATAACTACTAATAGCACTTGTTCTTATTGAAGGGTTCTCTTACGATGATAGGAATGTATGGTCGGTTCACTTACTGTCTACAAAATGTACTAATTGTAAGTCACTTTGGATAAGTGTATTATCAAGTTTGACTGAACAAATATATTTTTTTTCAGCCAAGCTAGATAATTTACATTTAAAATTATAATAATAAATTTGCACTCTTGTAGTTTAGCGTGAGCATCCATGTTTTTCCGACTTGAGAGACAGAGAGATGGAGAGAGAGAGATGAGAGACAGATGGAGGGAGAGGGTAAGATAAGAGAGATGGGGAGAAAATGAAACAGTTAAATAAAAAATAAGCAAATATGAAAATCTCCCTTGAAGTGTGTGTGTCCGTGTGTCTTTCTATGTGTGTGTGTGTGTGTGTGTGTGTGTGTTTATGTGTGTACATGGTGAGATAGAAAGCCAGAGAGAAAGATAGAAGGGAGAGGAGAGAATGTGAGTGTGTGATGGGTAGAGTTGTTCCGATACCGATACCAGTATCGGAAATGCCTCTGATACTGCTTAAAATGCAAGTCAACTCTCACTCTGTCTCGGTCTCTACAGTAAACCACATATTAAACCTCCCTATAGGTACTTAGTGGAGGTCATTACTATCGATGTGCATCAGAGATGCATCACCCAGCATCCACATCTAATTGAATACCTCTGCATTGATTCACCAACACTGTTCCTACGGCTGTTCAATTGAAGGGTGTGCATATATATTGTCCGACCATCTGTCTTCCTCAGCACCGCCACATCTTCCTAT
This sequence comes from Lota lota, assembly GCA_026745465.1. Taxonomy (NCBI): domain Eukaryota; kingdom Metazoa; phylum Chordata; class Actinopteri; order Gadiformes; family Lotidae; genus Lota; species Lota lota. The sequence continues at coordinate 6,219,696 of JACYXH010000826.1, forward strand.
TAAGACATCCTCACAGACAGACAGACCGACAGACACATTTATCTCTGTCTCTCTGTCTTTGTTTCTCTCTGCCTCACTCCCTCTCCCTGTATCTCTATTCCTCTCTCTCTCCGCCATCACATAAAGCTTTTCACATCTGCAATCCACAGGTGGTGGGATGGAGGGATGATGAATTGCTACGGAAATGCAGAGGATACAATGACAATGTTGCAACCCTGCCCACATGCTTGTACATGCACACAATTTGTGTGCGTGTGAGTGTGTGTGTGTGTGTGTGTGTGTGTGTGTTATATTCCCAGATCAACCAGTGAAAAACAGCATGCAGCAGGAGACAAAGAAACATCAGGCTTTTGTTACACCGGACCGAACCCAAAACTCCCTCGACTTTTCTGCTGAGCAAGGAGCTTCTCCCTGACAGCCGAGGATGAGGGGGGTGGGGGGGGGGGGGGGGGGGGGGGGGGGGGGGGAAGAAGAATGAAGCCAGGTTGGAGCCGGGTAGGAGGAGAGGATGGAGGAAGAGAGGGAGAGGAGAGGAGAGGGAGAGGAGGAGAGGAGAGGGTAATGAGAGGCAGAAAGGGAGGATAATTAAAGGGAGGAGAGGAGGAAAAGAGGAAGAGGAGAGAAGAGAAAGAGGTGGAAGAGAGGGGGAGAACAGGAGGCAGAGTGGAGGACAGAAGGAAGAGGATGAGGAGAGGGAGGGGAGATGAGAACGGGTAGTGCAGCAGACATGGCAGGCGGGTGCCTGTGAAAATGAACTCAGTAACTCCAGAAGAAGAGGCGGAAACGCGCTACAGAAAGAGCCCACTGACACACATGCACAGAGCGAGATGCACACACATACACACACACACAAACACACACACACACATTCACACACACACATGCACACAGAGTGGTGGATGAAGAGACGCATGAAAGATAGTTGGAAAGATCGAAATAACAGAGCAACAGACAGGCCAACAAGCTGACAGAAAGATAGATGGACAGACGGACATACCGGATGGAGAGCCGATGACAGACAGATGGACAGACAGATATTAAAATAAACTAGCAGCGACGCAAATAAACAATTGCACACATATTACCCATGAGTAAGAGTAGGTATGTCCAAAGAAGTATTTCTCTAAAATACAGTGACCCAGAACTGCTTAAATAAAGCAAGTGCACTAAGATGCATAAACCGAAATACACATCAGGGCCAAACGCACACTTATACTCCTTACTTATACACCAAAAGCCATGAAAAGTCATGTTCAAGGGTGTTGTGGGCTCAGCAAGGAAACATCCTTGGCTGCTCGGACTCCATCAGGCAAAGTCAAAATTAACCTCCTGAAAACTTCTTGCTGACCGCCAGTCAGCTGGTCTATCACAGCCCACGCAAGGTCACTCATAACACCACACACACATATACACACACATACACATACACATACTCACACACACCCACACACCCACTCACACACACACACACACACACACACACATGTACATACATATATGCACACACACACACACACATAGACGTACACACACACATATATATACACACATACACCCACACACACACACACACACACACACACATAACTATACACACATACATACACACATTTACACAATCAAACATGACACACACATACACACTGTAATTAGGATGAGTCAACACTGCTTCAAACACCTGGCCGCCAGGACACATGTGCTCACAAGGACATGGTGGAGGTGTGTCCACATACACATCAACGCCCACACCCACACCCGCACGCGCACACTCACAAATGCACACACACACACACACACACACACACACACACTCTCCAGCAGAGACTGTTTACATTGACACCTGTGATAATAACCTCTGATAATCTCTTGAGCACACTCAAAACTCTCAATTTATTACAATGTATCGCAATTACTGCAGATAGACTTGGGATCTCACTGAAGGGACCATAATTCCATTTTAGCACAGCCTTTCATTCCATATTTGAACGGTAGATGGACCTCTATGGATCACTGGTCCCCGCTCGCTTTGATTGATCAGATTCATTCTTGAATACCTTCTCAACCTTCATACCTTCTCAACTCCCTCCAGACGCTAGCTTTCTGCTTTAGATTTCAAAGGCTAAATACTCCAAGTTATGCTTGACAACGTTAGAAGGCATTTGGAGGACTAGCAACACCCTCAACTACACCAGACTATGTCAGCTCAATGCATAATGTATAGTGTACACACACACACAAACACGCACACACGCACACACACACTGACAAGACACACTCACATGCACAGGCCAACAGCCGGTGGGGGTCAGGCCATAGCTAAATATGCTAATATGCTAATATGCGTCAGCAGTGCTCAGGAAGAAGCTGCTCAGCCACAGCCATGTGACATCCAGGTGAGGAACGCAGCCTATAAGATAAGAGTCACTCTGTTTCCCAGACAAGCATGTTTGTCCACAATGAGATGCACACCACATTGTTCTCACCAAAACCCCTCATTTAGGCAGAGACAGATGACCTCCCCTGCGCCTTGTGCTTTGGAGGGGACGTCATCATGGAGTAGTTACAAGTTACCTAAATCACTTGGTGGGGATGCGCTGGATGCATGCCTGCATGTCACCACGGCAACAATAGAACTGGTAACGCAGGGCAGTGGGTTTAACACCCGCACCACCATAAGTGTTCACGCACCAGTGGTCGCATGAGGAGCCAATGAAAATTACTACTTTGATTTTGTTACGTTGCACTAACTCCTACCCTGCACTAGACTACCACTCATAAAATAACTGGAAAACACCTTCTGATTCCTGTAACTGTTCAAAACAGGCGATTGCGTGACACTTAAAATTCTTGTCGTTTCTATGATATTGATTGAATGCTTTCATTTGTTCTCAGCCTCCAGCTATGAGCTCGTTGTGGATGACAGCATCTCACAAACCAATGACTCATCATCAATGTGAGGTGCATTCCATTTCACCCTCGTTATGAAACTATGCACAGGTGCACCAGCTGCAAATACCAATGTCAAGTCAAGTCCTACACACTTCACAGAGCTCGGACGTCTTACGGAAGGAGTGTAAACATGGACTAGAAGATAGAAGTACTGGCATGTGATTAAGCTATAAAAATAGGCGCACACACACACACACATATATTCTTTGTGATAAATACGGTTAGGACAGGTCATTGAAGAGTCACTCAAGGTTTAGCAGGTCTGTGTAAAAGATGGGTGATGCCAGTGTTGGCGTTGTGAAACTGTCCCTGCTGGACACATTAAGGAGGCTGCTCGTGTTGGGAACACACTGTTCCTCCACCAATAGCAAACAGCTGCAGTTTCCATGGACACAAAGAGGAGGATAAGGATGAAGACGAGTACGAGTGACAGAGGAAGAGGAAGAGAGAAGAGGGAGGAAAGTTGTCTAAAATGGGTCGTATGGCATCCGCCATCGCCGCTGAACAGGACTGTTTGCAATAACAATTGAATGTGTGTGTGTGTGTGTGTGTGTGTGTGTGTGTGTGTGTGTGTGTGTGTGTGTGTGTTACTAAACAGCTAGGCTGGGGGATTTGGTTTGGAGATTAACTCGCTGTCAACCAACCGTTGTGTGTCAGCAGGATAGATAGATACATAGATAGGGCGTGTTTGTGTGTTGTATGTGGTTGTGTGTGTGTGTGTGTGTGTGTGTGTGTGTGTGTGTGTGTGTGTGTGTGTGTGTGTTTGTGCGTGTAAACTAAACTTGGTCACAATCACCCCGGACCATCCCTCAACACCCATTAACCAGTTTATACAGCGATCTCCAACTGTGCTCTAGGGGCGGAGGGTGGGGGAGGAAGGGGGAGGGGAGGCTGTCACTGTATATCACCCATAAAAATAAAACTGGCCGGAACATGAAAAATGGACGCAGGGAGAGAGCGGACCAAATCCCGGTAACAACCGCCCCGGTCTTGGCTGTGTGTCTATAAGCTGCATTCTGGGATGTAGGGCAAGCCGTCGCTATACACTTGACTGGCGATGAGATGTGGTGGGGGAAGGGAGGGGTAAGCGTAGCCCAAGGTTGATTCGGATGCAGGAAGCTGCACTACATCTGCGAACAGATTTTTTTTTTTTTTATAATTATATTTCAACCAGAGTATCAACAACGGACATAAATCCTCTTGGTGTGCCCGAGTGGCCGTTTTGTTTTCCGACCCGTGTGTTTTCTCCTGACGGACTGGCATGCAAGCAGAGGAGGGTAAACATAAAAGGGGCAAGTCCCTGTAGAGAGTGCTAGGTTTGGTTGTACTATTCACAAAGCAAACACTGGCTTGAGGAAAGTATGGTAAATGACCCTGTCTCAATGAGAAAAACCAAACCAAACGGCCAATGGTGAACAGCGGGTTGAAAACGGAATAAAGAAATAACTGCTAAAACACAATCAGAGAGACACGGCACTGATTTACAGCTGCAGTCGCCGGTTCAGTGTTCCTGGTTTCACCACACTTCAGTAAATGTGAATTTGATGTTTTGCGCAGTGATTCCAAAAGACAAAGGGGAAAGAAACGCCGATCTCTCTCTCTCTCTCTCTCTCTCTCTCTCTCTCTCTCTCTCTCTCTCTCTCTCTCTCTCTCTCTCTCTCTCTCTCTCTCTCTCTCTCTCTCTCTCTCTCTCTCTCTCTCTCTCTCTCTCTCTCTCTCTCTCTCTCTCTCTCTCTCTCTCTCTCTCTCTCTCTCTCTCTCTCTCTCTCTCTCTCTGTCTTATTTGATCTTGTTTGGACCGATTCTTTCCCCCAGAAGCCGAGGCACTGTGTGTATCAGAATGTCTCTTTAGATGGCTTCATGCATTATTCATAAGGGACCCCCGGCCGTAATCCTTCCCATTGTGTCCCCTCGGCTCCATCATTGCCATAGTGACAGCGAGCAGCCTCGGGGGAGCGAGTTTACTGCATCGGCTCGCCACAATTACCCTCTTCCACGGATGTGGATGGAACAGTGACAGTGGATCAAAGCTGGGTGTCAAATGAAGGCAAGGGCTTTAATAATTTGATGCATTTTTTGTGTCCATGCACGCACATTTGGATAAGCGTATGCACGTAAAAGCAATTAATCCAACGACGCCAATTTACTACGGCAGACACAACTTGTCAAATCAAACACACATTATAATGCCGGCACTGTATAGGACACGTTTGATGCCTCTCCAACCCGCTTAGTGTTGAGAGAGTGACTTTTACTCGATTGTAAAATGATGCATGTATAAATATTATGAATCAATGGATCTGGTTTTGTATTTTATCTAATTCTGCGAAGAAAATCACAATTCTTCTTACCATGGACAGGCAGGGGGACCAACAGAAGAGCCAAGACGCATGACAGCAGCAGCGCTAGCGGCCAGCATCCCCGGCAACACCTCGCATCTTTTTCGTGCATCCTTGCGTGCAAAAGCGATACAAATGAAATCCGATTAAAACAATTAAAAAATAAAATCGTGGGACCTGTCTAGTCAAACGAGCTAAAAATGCGCAATAGTCCGAGTATGTCAATGTCTGGATTCGCCTGCAGTTGTGATAACGCGTCTAGACTCCCGCCTCCCTGCGCTTCTCCATAGTCGTGTGGTGGTCTCGAGTGGGCTCCTCGCTACTACTTCACCGCTCCTCTCAGCTGCTCAGCGCGCCATCGTCAGCGAGACGCGCGAGTTGTGTGTAGTATTTCGGAGTTTGGGGGGGTTGGGGGGCTGGGGGGCTGTGGGGGAGATCCTAGCGTAAAGTTACACACCAGCTTTTAGTTTGGGAGTTAGTGCTTTTGGCACTATTGAAGCTCGGACGAGAGTTCGGCATACACACGGCGGTGGAGTGAGACCCGCTGGACAACGCGACGGTCTCATCTGCGGATTGAGGATTTTCAGTCCCACCCCAAATCCCCCCCCCCCCCCCCCCCCCCCCACACACACACACACACACACGTCTCTCTCTCTCTCTCTCTCTGCCCCTGCCCCTCCTCCCTCTGCCAGCGCTTTTCTTCTCCTTCTTTCAATAATCCTCTATTCATCTCGGAGACTTCTGGGTCCCACCGTGAGTGTGCACGCTGACTGTTGCGATGCCCCCCCCCCCCCCCCCCCGAAACATTGGAGATTTGGTAAAGAGTTGCTCATTACTTTTGTACGTGCACGTATTGCTTTACTGCGCCGACTCCAGCACCACCAGATGGATAATGGGCAACCATTTGTTTAGCGTTGACCACAACAACAAAGACAGCTCACTACTTCGTACGTTTACAAAACTATCTGGGTGTAACTATAAAGACGTCCAGATTGTCAAAAAATCACGTTGTTTAAAAAAGAAAGAAAAACGTTTCCAAAACACTGTGATAACAATCAAGAGATACAAACGATGACAGAGAGAGAGAGAGAGAGAGAGAGAGAGAGAGAGAGAGAGAGAGAGAGAGAGAGAGAGAGAGAGAGAGAGAGAGAGAGAGAGAGAGAGAGAGAGAGAGAGAGAGAGAGAGAGCGGAGGGCGGGAGACGTTAATGAACGGATGTGTTGGTGAATGCGCGCGCGCGAGCTTTGGGGGTGAGGATGGTCGAGGGGGCGCGTGCATTCTTCGACAAAACAAAACGACAGAGGCAGAGAGCGGGACAGCGGGAGAGAGAGAGACATTTAATAAGAGTGCTACATACAACACATATGTGTTGTGTTGTACATACACAATAGCAGTAGGCCTAAAGAAATGTAAACGCAACAAACAAAACAACTGTAAGCTAAAAAAGCACAAAAAAGAAGGTAGGCTATATTGCCTAAAAGAAAAGCTAACACGAGCAGGCAGTTTGTAAAACAAAACGGAATTCTAGATGTGTTCGGTGGCTTGTAAAAAGTAGGCCACGACCGCATTTGAGTACACTATGTGACTAATGTAAACAATCTGTTGCAAATACCCTCTAGAGTACAACTATTCCTCCAAACAAATAGACTGGGATTAAACCCAAGACATCACGTTTCACGCTGTCTGTCTCTCTCTCTCTCTCTTTTATATTCATATTTACGTGTTTCTCTTTCACACACTCACATTCTCTCTCTCTCCCCTGCTCAAACAGGTGGTGATAAGATTAATCTCACATACAAAGTAGAATAAATCGTGATAGGAATTTGTCTGTGAATAGATTTACCTCGAAATATAGATTTTTGGAATATTGATTCGAAAGCAAATTTTAATGCAAATGCACAAACACATGTGGACAAACGCCCTGGTGTGTGCATCGAGTCCCATACACTTATCACTGCCACCTCTCCTCCACACACGCATACACACACACACACACACACACACACACACACACATACACAAATACAAATGCATAGATCGGGTTTGGGAGGGGTTGGGGGGAATCCTCTCATTGAATATGTGTGTCTCGTGCTTTTATTGTTAATGTGGACAGGATGAGACAGTTGGTTCCAGATTGAGACAGTCCGTCATCACACGGATTAGGGCCATTGCATCCCCCTTTTCACTCACATATCATAACCTCAGTCTGCCCACTGAGGACTGAGGTTATTTGCAACATAATTCCAGGAGGCTTATGTCACTGGACAATCCCTTTTCACAACACCCCAGCAACTTGGAGCACAACTGTCTGCTCTAATGAGGACTACAGTGCAGCCGTGCCTGGGAAACATTTCCTCAGCAGCTGACCTGGGGTTATCCAGTGGCCTACAGTATATGTCTCTATACATACTGACGATATCTCATTAGCTTATGTTGCAGCAGATAGTTGAGAATGTGAACAGACGTTAGCCTTGGAGCTCACGCCGCTGGATTCTGGCCAATCTGGCATGGACTGTGTTAGCCTATGGTCTATGTTGATCACTATTTATAATGGTCAATACATACATCAATATATATATATATATATATATATATATATATATGCATCCTCATGTGCTAGCACAATCGCTCTTGATGATTGAATCTCCCTTTTCATTCAAACATTATAGTTTGTTTATCTATCTATCTATCTATCTATCTATCTATCTATCTATCTATCTATCTATCTACAGTATCTATATCTATCTCTGTATCTAGCAAACAATGAATCAATGCATTTGGGGACATTTTTACTTGTGAATTCACACAGCACAAGATTAGCACAAACACCCAGCCATGATGAACAGTGGGCATCTTACGTATTTTTGAGTACGGAAAATCCATGAACTGTCCTCATGCAAAAATATTGCATGAAAGACAAAGAGAAGACTTGAGGAATATTCCAAGCGGAGAACAGAACAGTAAGAGGCAGTGTGTGAACACCTGTTTGTGTTTGTTGTCCTTCATGAATGCACGTCTGCTGGCTCCGCAGGGATGGAACATCGATGGCCCCACGTTGTTGAGCCAAACACAAATATTAGGCTTTTACAAGTTATGTATACCTAATCTATATTCAACATAATAAATAAACTGTCTTGGGGTATTGACACTTCCACTGCACCAGGGACTGAAATGGACTGAAAACTGAAGATCAATAGTAACAACTATTATTATTATTCTGAAAATATACAAAACACAGGTTTATAGTTAGACACAACTCAACGTTATACTTAGGATGCCCATGAGAACCACAGTGGTCCATAGTATTGCTGCACGTGCCTTTGTGTGTGTGTGTATAAGTGTGTGTACAGGTGTGTGCGTACGTGTGTGTGTGTGTGTGTGTGTGTGTGTGTGTGTGGCACATACATACATGGTATGTAGATGGTAACTACAGATGGAAAACCTTGTCTTAGTTGACATTTTCAAGAAGTTTCTGGAATTTTGGGCACCACCAACCACACAAGGGTGTTTTTATTAAACAGAATATTTATTAATCCATCTCTCAGAACACAATGAGGCAAGGCAACCAAGCTTATTAATAGCCCACTGATATAAGCCAAACACGTCTGTGCGTGTGAAAGACAGTCAGATATGACTGTTTTCTGTTTATTGATGAGATGCAAATTGAAGCATTTCATATTTCCACGTCTAAGTGTGTGTGGTATCTGTGTGATGTGATCATGTGCGCTGGCATGTTCAGGTCTGTCCATTATTAATTTGTTTGATTCATGATAATGATTATGATGATGTGAGGAGCAGGGTTGGGACTAAGGTGATGCATGGTCATGCATCCTTTATTCTGACCACTGCAATATCTCCATCATCATACGGCATCTAGCACAGAATTTGGTAAGAAAGAGAGAAAAAGAGTGAAAGCAAGAGAATAGAAGACATGACCAGACAGAAGACAAGAGAAGCAACATTACATTTTGGGACAGGGGAAATCATTATGGTCCTTTGAGCTTCCCATAGCATCAGCAGAGTCAGAGAAAGGACAATGAGTTCAGTAGTACAGGGAAGAGGAGGAGAGAGGTGGAGAGGAGAGAGAAGAGAAGAGAAGAGAGCGAGAGATGAGGATAAGAGAGGTGAAGAGGAGAGGGATATGGAAAGGAGGAGAGGAGAGAAAAGAAGAAGAGGGACGAGGAGAGAAAAAGAGAGAAAAAAAGGGAGATGAGAGAAGAGGAGAGGAGAGAAGGCAATGTATGAAAGAGGAGAAGAGGAGAGAATATTGGAAGAGAAGAGATTAAATAAGAGGAGAGGAGATTAAATAAGAGGAGAGGAGAGAAGAAGGGAAGAGAGGAGGAACCGAGTGGAGAGGAGCAGAATGGAGAGGATGAGAAGGGAGGATTTGTGAACTGTTGGCCCTCTTACACGTTTCATCATTTATGAGAACACACCCGTCAAGTTGGCAGTTTTATACATGCCTGACCATGCAGGGTTCAAACCCAGGCAACCTGTATGCACCCCTGAGCAAGATGCCTAACCCCTACCTACTCATCCGTGCCAATTTATATACACTATGCATCTGCTGTTGGATTGTGAATACCTGCATCTTCACTACGTCCTTCTCTCCTGTGCATGGTGTAGTTGGTGCACAGTTACATTGGTGTAGTTATCAGTATAGGAAACCTTGTATGTGGCTTCTTGCTGGGACTGTGATCTGAAAAACAAAGGAACGGTTGAGGATCTAAAGAGCATCCAGATAGAGCTCTCTGCACACACCACCCTGGCCCCTGACAGAAAGAACGTCCCATGTCACAGGCCCAGCAACAGTTGCTATGGAGCGGTTGTCGTGGCAACAGCCTCCTCTAACAAAAGGGCACTCGGCTGCTGCGGTTAAGTAAAGAGTCACAGGGTGAAACTGCACGCACGAGGATGCAAGCACACAGAAGATACACACCTGCACTTGGACAACACAAAATGTTAACGATACTACACTTCCTCTTGGTGGAATATAACCATGTAAACACAGCAAGTAATACAGGAAGTTTGGAGCGAGTAACAATTATATAACAAGGATACAACAATAACACACATATACAGCGCAACTGGGGTTTCTTAAAGAGGGGAAATGAAAGGAGGAAGCTGTGGGATGATGACTAATGTTTATAAAATGTCGTTAAGATTAGATTTAATTAGATTGTCATTTATCAAACCCTAGAGGCTAGTTGGAACAGCAAAAAACGCAAGAACAAAGCATGGTTTAATACATCTGACTAACTTAATTACAGTAATGGACAGAAGTGTTTTCATATTTATACATTTGTTTTTAATGGAGATATGAATCGATATTTTTATACTAGGGGAGTTTGAGAATGAGTTTCCATGTAAGATGGTAGTCATGAATTTAACTGTATGGATTGCTCCATCTATCCATCCGCACACACGAACACACCTGACCAACCCAGTCACACACCAATCCATCCACAAATGCATCCACCTTTCCTACAATTCATCCATCCATCCATGCCTGTCAGAAGACATAACCTATCTCTCTTTCTCCTCATCCTTGTCTCTCATTTAGAAAAGGGGGGCTGCCAAAAAGACAGACAGATGGACAGATGGTTAGGAAGACAGCAGATTGTATAAAACCAAAATACAAGAGAAAGATGACAGAAGACAAGATTAAGTGATATAGAGAGAATGAGAGTATAGTGAGAGCAGTGATGGTGGCCGAGTGGAAGAGAAGAGAAATATAGTGGAGTTATAGAGTTTGATGTTAACCTGTAGTGGCAGAATCAGTGTGGATGTATGGATCGAGGAAAAGGACAGTGTTAATTATGAAAGGCGTCCAGAGTGCATAAAAAGTGCTGCCTTATGTTCCATGTATGTATGGACAGGGCATGGACAGGGATATCAAATTTAAGTTTGATATCTTTAACAGGTGTAATTGTATATAATATAAATATATATAATTAGACCTCTTAAAGATACAAATTTAAAACCCAGCTATTTTGATGAAGCACTTCTTTTCAAGATGTTCTATAATGCAGCCCATCACATTAAACATTCAACCAATATATATTATTAATAGTGAGAACATACAAGAACGTAAATGAGGTCAAACGACTGCTGTGATTAGTGGAATGGTCATCAATGTGTACAGTATCAAGTGTTTCACACAAAATGTTTTCTGCATGTTTGGAGAGTCAGGCTAAAAATGGGACCACATGTGGCCGATTTGATGTTTTTGCAAAATGGTCTCAATAACATCCCCATGTCCCATATCCCGAGGTTGTCAACATACCTTCCAATAATTCACACATTTACCACTTTTATGACAGTGTGAAAGTAGTCAGTAGCATCTTTAAGTTTAAGCAGAACCTTTTTAATAGCCAGTGACATGCAAAATGTTTGTCATTTTCTAAGAAGAAAGGGTATATTAGATATTGGCGTTTCAGTACATGCCAATTTATTTGTACATGAACTGCAGACTGAAGGAACATTTGGTTTATTAGAGGGTTAATTGTCACAAGGACATGAGTGGAGTGAAATGACCTGACTCCAGACGTGGCTCTCATACAAAAAGACGTTTATTTGACAGTGTGTAGGTCCAGACCCCATAAAAAGACAAACGCAAAGAAAAAAAAGAAAACAATAAAAATAAAAACAACTGCTACAAATATTCTGAAGAACAATGAGAGCTCAGTCTACACAAAGTTTATTCATTAAAAATACATTACCATAAACACAGAAAGAGTAGCCAAAAAAGTATTACATATGGAAGGGGGTTCCTGGCTTTTCCTTCCAGGACAAATATTCAACAGCCTGGAAAGTTCAGTGAGGGGGTACGTTAAAATTGTGTCATTGCAAAATGTATGGACGTGTGTCGTATGTTTATGTGTGTGTATGTGTGTGCGCAGGTTTCTCCTTCCTGTTAAGAGAATGGCGCCGGAGGCCAACGGGCCACGTGCTAGCAGTCCGTTGGATCTGGAAGAGCACGGCATTGCGGGAGGAGGCAGGAAAGCTAGGACGTTGCGCGGCCATGTCGGAGAGGTAGCGCTTAGCGAGAGGAAGCGCTCTAACGAGAGGTAGCTAGGCGAGGAGCAAAGAGGAGGTAGCAGAGAGTTGCTAACAGTACTAGCGAGAAAACAGCGGGGGGGTAAAGAGGGGAAAAGGGGGTGGAGCTAAAGGCATAAGCCCACCACTTACCACTACCTTAAGTACTGCAAATAATCAAAAAGTAAACATTTGGCATTTGCTTTTCAATCCCGTACTCTGATTAGAGCATTTCAGTCCAGCTTCGAAATATGTCAAATGTAATAACTGATATAATTAGCCATTTGACAAGTACATATATTGGCAGAACTATGATGGACATATGTACATATTAAGCACATGTAGTAACACACATACTTATACTATTAGTATATACGAACATGTTAGCTTGTGTTGACCCATTTTCCCATCAAGCTCGAAAGTGGAATAAGACCGTTGTAATCAAGTCCCTTGTGTGTGGGGCGTGTGTGTGAGAGGTAGGCGGTGTTGGGGGGGGGGGGGGGGGGGGGCTTGCATTAGAGGAGACAGCGCAGAGCGTAGTAAGCTAGTATTAGTAGTAGGCTTTATCATCAGCACCTAGACGACCACCGTGCACATGTACAGATTCAGTAGTGCACTGGCGAGAGGAGAGCGCATGTTACAGATCCAGTAGTGCATCGTGCACCAGGAGAGTACACGTTACAGATACAGTAGTGATTCAGTCAGAAACCAAGATGGCACCACATGCGTTTCTAGGGTGCATTGCGAGGTGTCCAGCCAGTCTACAGAGAACATCCAGAATTGTGTGTGTGCAAGTATGTTACAGATGGGTGGTTGGCTTATGTAATACGAATGTGTAGGAGTTGAATCAATTTGACCACACCCTTCGATCAATAGAAGGGATACATCCACCCACCTGCACACACAAACACACACACCTACAGTGTATCGTTTTTAAAGGAGCGTAGAGGTAGATACTCAGCAAGACTAGAGCATTTGGGCAACCAGTGTTTGTGTGTATGCGTGTTCATTGGATTGATAACCTTATTCCACATGATTACCACACTACTGATGTATCTGAACTCTTGGTAGCAATACAGTCTCACCCTTTCCCCCTAATGGTAAGGTAAGGGATCACAGAGTACAAGTGTGTGTGTGTGTGTGTGTGTGTGTGTGTGTGTGTGTGTGTGTGTGTGTGTGTGTGTGTGTGTGTGTGTGTGTGTGTGTGTGTGTGTGTGTGTGTGTGTGTGTGTGTGTGTGTGTGTGTGTGTGTGTGTGTGTGTGTGTGTGTGTGTTCGAGCATGGGGGTCTTTATAAAGGGAGACCGAGAGAGAGGGTCCGGGGTGGGAGTCTACAGCATCATTAGAAGGTAAATAAGCGATGGGGGGTAGATCATCGTGTCATCCTCCCTAGTTCATTAAATAGAGATGACTCTGCGGATGAGCGTCTGTGAGGCCATAGCAGAGTAAAAAACAGTGTTCACTAAACGACCCTCGCCGCTGTGCCCTGAGAGAAGCCGGGGGGGGGGGGCATGCATGGATGTGGCGATGTAGGACAGATGGAGACATGTAAGCTTGGGTCAGACTTGCCTTTGAGCCCTGTGTGTGTGTGTGTGTGTGTGTGTGTGTGTGTGTGTGTAGGTGTGTAGGTGTGTAGGTGCAGGTCTGTGTAAAAGAAAAAAGCTATCGTAGTTTTTGAGGTTTGGGAAAGAAATATCTAGCCAGGAAGGAAGGCCATTAATGGGTATTCATGTCAGATAGTTAGTGAGAGTGTGTGTGAGTGTGTGTGAGTGTCTCAGTTCTCTGCCACCCGTGCAGCAGGGGGCGCTGGAGGACCAGTGGGGACTGGCGCTATCCCATCACCCGATGGGCCTGGATCTGCAGAAGAAGAGAAGAGGTTGCTTTTAGAACATCATGTCATTACATCTTTAGAAATGACCATAAACAAACAGCCTTTTCAGAGAGACGCTGAGGGTTTATGGTTTGGGAGGGAAGGGCAAATTCAAGACCTAAAAATAACAATAATAAACATGGATATGGTTAATGCGTCTTGGAAGCATGCCGTGTAAAAGCCTTTTAAAGTACTTTCAACATTATGTAGAAAACCCATACTTAGTCAAGTATTATAATTGATTCTGAATGGCCAATGTGTTCAGAACAGCCCCACAGCAGTCTACAAAAGGTTTACATATTTTATGACACTTTTGAAAGAAATACTTCTTTTATACAGAAAACTGAAACAGAAAGGCTTTTGAGTCCAATCACGAGTACATATAGAAAGACACACACACATACACACACGCACACCTGGGTACTCACACATGCCATTGGGTGCACCTGGGTGCCGGGGGCCCATCATGGGTGGCATGCTGCCTGGTGGGGGGCCGCTAGGCGGAGGCCCGGACATCATACGTCCTGGGACGGGCCCTGGTCCCATTGGTCCTGCAGGACACAAAGAAGTGACATCAGCAATGACCCATGTGCTCCAACTCCCTTGAGTTATTGCTTCGGTCTCACCCATCTGCCTCTCTCATGTCTCCTTAGGTATCTCTCACTAGGGTTTCTCTTTTTTTAGGGTTTCTGCCTCCTTCTTTCTCCCTCACATTGACCTCAATCACTTTCTCCGCTGTCTTGATTTGTCTTCCACCTGTGCATTTAATCTCTCTCTCTCTCTCTCTCTCTCTCTCTCACCTGCAGGGTGGTGGGGGCCGATGGCGTGATGGCCCATGGGGGGGTATCCAGGGTGCATGGCGGCACCGGGCGGGGGTCCTCCATGGTGGGGTCCTCCGTGCCCGGGGGCTTGGCCCTGGGCAGCGGCGGCCGCAGCCTGCTGCTCCATCTGCTGGCGGGCCTTCATCTCAGCGTACTTGAGCTGTTCCATGTGGAAGGACTGCCGCTCCGTCAGCAGCTGCTGCCTCTGCAGCTCCAACTAGAGGGAGGGAGACAGATGGAGAGAGAGAGACGGTCGTGTGTAAAGGTGGATTTTCCATGCCTATAATGAAAGCTCTTTTGAATTGAATTGCAATGGAGACGGTAGGAGAGAGAGACAAAGAAAGTGAGGAATAGACCGGAGAGAGGCCGTCTTGTGACAAATCCACAGGCTCACGGTAGAGCTACTTTAGTTTTGAGTGTTTGCAGGCCGGTGTAAAGAAGACAGCCCGTTGGAAAGGAGCATAAACTCTATGGTTGTTTGTGGTGCGTGTGAAGCCCTGTGCCACTGGCCTTCAGCAAAACAGCTCTTCTGTTCATGCTCTATTTACGACAGATGATTTGGGCCAGGCTCCCAGTGCCTTCTACTACCGACGAAGTTCAACACTTTGCCTGGCAGCACCAGGGAACACACTCACCCCCACCACACACACACACACACACACACACACACGAAACACCAAGTGTTTCACTTTACAAATGGGTTTATTGGAGCTCTCGGGGTGTCCAAGAAGCTTTATGTCTGTGTTAGCGGATACCAGGAGGGTTGTGGGTGGTCTGCTAGGCTTGGAGACACAGCGTGTTCCCTACTGAATACAACTTTCCAACCTGTGGGAGTGTGGCTACTTGTTACCTAGTTAGTGTGTTGAATGTCAACTGCTGCTTCTCTGTGTGTGTCACCAATGTGAGCCAATAAGAAACAGCAATTGTAATAACAGGGATTTCACTACAGGTGGCGCTGTCCAAGTGGTTTCATTTGTGAATGCCGTTAAGGGCCCTCTTGTGGTGGATTTCTCCAAACAAATGAAACTCTTAATAACAATGATACATTTCCCATGTACTTACGGCCTCCTTCTCACGGTCCATGATGGTCTCCAGCTCCTCAAAGTGCCTCAGTTTGATCTCCAACTTCTTCATCTGAGTCTCCACCAGCAGGGCCACCAGGGACTTGATCTTCCTCTCCTCCACTGCAGCCAGGTGCTGGAGGGACGGGAGGGGGGGATGTTACGGCTCTGTACTCACACATAGGCCATGTACACAGTACATGTCTTAATGACGCTCAAGATTAAGGGGGAGGGGGCTAGGGTTGGGGGTCTGGTGGATTCGAGACTATGGTTAGAAAGGCTAGGGGGTGGGGTTAGGGGACTAAGGGGTCGGCCTCACCTTCGCTTTGGTGGCGGCTGAGGCCAGCGCGGCAGCCGCGGCGGTGGCAATGTTCCCCTCTCCGACATCCAGCTCCAGCTTCTTCTTCTCGTCCTCCTCCTCCTCGTCTCCCTCACCCTTCTCCTCCTCCTCATCATCCTCCTCCTCCTCTCGGCTCTTTTCCTCCTTCTCCTTCCCCGGCTCGGACGACGTTTCCATGGCCTCCTCGCTGTCTTTGTCTGTTTGGTGGGTGTGGAGGCAAACAAGGTGAGTCTGTAGCCATGGCAACAGTGGGGCATCAAAGCGTTGTGGCTCAAGAGCGGCCGTTACCTGCGGCACCGGCGGTCTTGACCTCTGCTCCCTCGGCCTCGGCCTCCGGGCGCTCCGTCACGTCGCCTCCTTCCTTCTTCACCTTTTCTCCTCCTTCCGCCTTGTCGTCCCTCTTCTCGGCTGACTCACTGGGCTTCTCCGCCTCCTCCTTGGACTCCGCCTACGCAGCCACAAACAAGATTACCGCCACGGTGTTCCGTAGGTCGGGAGATGGGGATTAAAACTGCACTGATCCAGGTTATAGGAAGACTGCTTGGGCTCTGTGACTGACATGAGGATGTGGCAGAAAAACATCTACCAGCCTTGAGCTCATTAGGCCGGCTACCTCCAAATAAATTGATTCATTTTTTCCACAATAGCCTTTGATATTTCCCCCGCCTTACCTTATCCCCCTGCTGTGAGTCTGAGTCGGTATCCATCTTCTCTGCTTCCTGGCTCTCTGAAACCACAGGGAAACAGCGATGAGTGTTAGCAACACACACACACTATGTAAAGCCCTTTGAGTAATTTGAAAAGCGCTGTATAAATGCAATGAATCATCATCATAAAAAGCACATACACACTCAGGATACAACAATACAGCAATGTGTTCTACCCTCAATGGAGTGATGACTGCGTAATAAGTAATGCAATAAGTGCGAGTAGAGGGATTCATAAAATAGAAAAAGTGTGTTAATGGATCGGTACAAACAAATCATCCAGTATTGTTTTTAGGTGAATAGGCCCACAGGAGCAATGTGTTGGCTTTATGCGTGTCTGCCTATGTGCATCTGTGTGAATGTGCGTGCATGTTCGTGTTTGTCTGTCTGGAATGGTGCACATGAGAAGATGTTACGGCTGTAAGTGCGCACAGATTGGTTTGAATATTGATTATGTGACAAGTGCCCAGGGAGCACTTCTGGCGCATTGAAAGCCATCGATCACCACTGTGTTTCTCAAACGCATTAACTCATGTTTAAAAGTGGTCTGGAGCGCTGGGAGGGGAAGCGAAAGCAACTGAGACAGAGAGAGGCGGAGAGAGGGAGGGAGAGATAATGAAAGATCTGAGAGACTGTGGCAGTGTGGTGACCCAGTTTATGTCAACTCTATTCATCCCCCTCTCTCCCTCGCCCCATCTGCCATCATTGTGTGAATCCAATGGGAACTACAGCAGCGACCCGTGCATGTACGTAATGCACGCGTTTATTCACCCTCTCACAAACAAGTGGCCCGTTTAAAAAAAACTTGGAAGACCTGCCTGCTGGCTATGACATATCAAGCGTCTGCTGCCCCCCGGTGGATGTGAATAAAACACTGCATGTTAAAAACAGCCAAGGAACCCTCTCAATGAACTGCTTGATATGAAAATGGATTGGCTAAAGCAGTTTGCATTCACGATGGTAATCACTGGTATGACTTATGAATCATTAGAGCATCAATATTGATCACATAATAAATCTTCTGGACTCTTACTCATATATTTTTATCTTCAGTTGTTTAAGTTGTTCAGCTAATCGTTTTCTCCACCCGAGACATCAAGCTAGGTGCCAAAATGGCCATCAAGTTCGGGGCGAAGTCCCCACTGAAACGGACTCGCACTGGGAATCCGGTGTTGCTCCGTCTCGACAGTGTATGTGGCTCAGATCCAGGTCGCGAACATGTGTGTGTGTGTGTTGCTCAGAGTGTGGGTACGCACCGGTTTTCTCCGGTTCCTCGGGGGCGGTGCCAGCGATGCCGCTGCTCTCCAGGCCGAACGCCGGGTCCACCTTGCCGGTGCTCCTGGCCGCCTCCTGCACCTTCTTCACGTGCGCCTCCACCAGCTCGGCCGGCACCTCCTCACGCACACGTGAGAACTCCTCTGGAGACGAGGGGAACACATCAGTAGGGGTTATCTTTGGAGGTTTTAGACAAGAGGATTCACATAAAAGAGTCAAATCTAGTTTGAAAGTGAATCATTGAAATTGTTGATGAAAATTGCTGAGAAGTTGAATTATCATTAACCCTTTAGAGACGGATGGAGTGATCATTGCTTTCCCCCCCCCCCCCCCCCCCAAACACACCACACCCGAGGACTCACCCAGCGCTGCCTTTGCGGCAGCCGAGGCCACGCGCGGGTCCACCACAGATGCCAGGAAGGCCACGGTGCTCATGACCGGGTTCCCCGACTGGCTGAAGGGCACGGGCTGGTAGGCCAGGGGCCCAAGGGTGGCCTCCGTGCTCTCCAGGTAGGGGTCCTCAATGGGAAGCCGTAGGAAGTGCAGGATGCACTCGTCCTGGGTCCTGGAGCCCACGTGCTCCGACACCTTGTTCCAGTCGTCCTTGTACATCTCCAGCGCCTTTGGGGGGGGATTCATTGTTATCATTAGTAATACAGACCACATCTAGCTGTATAATCGCTTTTCCTCCTCTTCTCATCATCCCCCATCCCTCCCGCACTACTGCTCCTGTGATCCTTCTGGATGGGGGTTTTATGTGTTGAGGGTGTGGCATCTCCGTACCTCCAGGAGGAGCAGGGTCTCCTGTTCGCTCCACTCCCGGCCGGATGTGGGTCCCTTGCCCTGCACATAGACACACAGAGTTAACACAAACACTACAGACAGCTTAGGGTTATCACTGCTCTCATTCGGAAGGTTAAAACAAGGCTTCAGATCTCACCACAATAAACAATAAAACCCATTTAGAGGCGAACATGGCTGTGTGGTACAAACCTTCATGTGTGAAATTGATCAGAGAGATCGTTACAGAAGTAAAGCAGTACGAGGACTATAAGGTGACCCCATTGGATACCCATTGGAGAGCATACAATATATGGCATATAGCATATCATATTTGGCAGACTTAAGAGGGGGGTCCCCCCAGATGCAGACTAGGAGATTAAATGTAGGGGGGAGGGGTGTGTGAGCTGCTGACCTTGAGGTTTTTCTTGGCGTACAGGTCGGGGCGCAGGCCAAAGTTCTGCAGATCGGTTGGTTTGTCTTTGTTCTTCTCCGAGAAGTTCATGATGGGCTGAGCTGGAGGAATCTGGAGAGGAGAGAGACAACTTGAGTTACCGTTTAAAAAGTGAACCTCGCTAGTTAATCATGTGACCATTAAACCACATCCCGGAGGATACTTTTTATTACATTTGACGAGTACACATTGACGAGAGTCATCTTAAATACGGTGGTAATCTGATTGTTCCCAGCTTAAGTGTGTGTGTGTGTGTGTGTGTGTGTGTGTGTGTGTGTGTGTGTGTGTGTGTGTGTGTGTGTGTGTGTGTGTGTGTGTGTGTGTGTGTGTGTGTGTGTGTGTGTGTGTGTGTGTGTGTGTGTGTGTGTATGTGTGTGTGTGTGTGTGTGTCTCCGTGCGCTTGCGTGTCGGACCTGCGGGGGTCTGTGGTGGAGTGGAATGAGTCCCGAGGGGGTGTCGGCCAGGACGTTGAAGTGGGGGGTGGGGGGCGGACCCATTGGGAGCGGGCGGCTCTCAGAGTCCACCTGGTAGTTCACCAGACCCCACTGCTCCAGGAACGCATGCACCCTAGGGTGGGGGAGACAGAGAGAGAGAGAGCCACACACAGAAAGAGAAAGACAGAGAGATAAATACAACAAACAGAAGAGAAAATAATGGGGACCAGAGAGAAGTAGTATTCTGGCCCCAACTTTTGTACATCTGCTTTGCATTGTACTTTAATATCATACATTATTGTACATAATACTGAAAATCAAAACAATGTAAATTGTATTTTACTTAATGTAATTATTCTATTGTTACTTTAATATTGATATTTTGTTTTATTATCTGCTGCTGTTATGACAACATTTTCCCCCAGGCATAAAGTAACCACCCGCCAGACAAACTACTGGACCCCGCCCGACGGCCGTCCAGACTAACACCCACCTCATGACGGCGCAGACGTCCCCCGTCAGGTTACGGCGGCAGGAGGTGGAGGTGAGGTACTCCTGGGGGTTGAGGCGGTACGTGTCGATCATGAAGTTGCGGTAGGCCAGGTATCTGATGAGAGGCGAGAAACACACATCAGCGGCCAGCACTGAAATATTCATTCTTTTCTCTTTAGCTCGTTTTTACCGCTCCCACTTCAAATATATAGTGGGGATACAAAGAGGTATGCAAAGCACTGGACTAAAATTCATCTGATGAGCATTTTTATCTGTTAGTTGTTACGTTATGTAATCTACTAAAACAAAAGATTTGTATTTGTGAACAGGATTCAAATGCAAACGCTTAGGGTTAGGGTGTGTGTGTTTGTCCGAATGAGAAAGAGTGTGGTTTGCCTGAGCCCAGACTCACATCTCTGGAGATTTCGACTTGTTCTTCCCGTTGAAAAACTCTGGCAGCGCTCGTCTCTCAATTTCATGGATACTATGAGAAAGGGAAATGAAGACAAGCCATTATGACAAGGTTTTGACACAGACATTTTTACCACGCTACCATTATTAAAGCTTTATTTAAAACAGAACAATTCTGGGGACAGGATAGTTTCAATGCCAGTCCTAAGGTTCTGGGTTCAATCCCAAATATCTCAGGAACTACTCAATCTCAGAGCAAGATGCCTTAACCCTACTTGCTCCATAATGACCAGTATCTGAACTCACTGTGTCGTCTCCCAAATGACTCAACAGTAGATAATAATAGTACTGGATCCCTTAACTCTTTTGCAATGGGGCTTACAGGCAGATCATTCATAAATCAAAACAATGACGTATACTTTATATGTCAGCAGACTGGCTGAAAAGTGTGCATTTATTGTATTTCTACTAAAGAAATGTAGCCACAATGCTCACTTGAGCCCCCGACCCAGAAGATGCTGATAATCAGGCCTCTTGGAGAAGAGCGCTCAGTGTCCTTCAACCTAACAAAAAAACTAAGCAATGCTGAGCCAACCCCTCCAGCAACCCCCTCCCGCGCCCTCACCAGTTGTAGTCGAACCAGGCGGCGTAGCTGGGGATGATGATGTGGTGAGTCTGCTCGGTTACGTTGTCCTCCGAGTCCATCAGCCGATTGACCTCCGCTTTGCTCTGCTCCTCATCCTCCTGCAGTGGGGGACAGAGAGCACGGCTCCGGTCAATGCGAGCACTCCCCTTAACAAATGCTTTTCTACACCAAGTTGGCTGGAAGCCTTTAGTTTCCTATAGCTCTAAGAGATCCCACTGGACAGCAGTGCGATGCAGTATATCAAACCGTCTAAGCAGGGTCTAAGACAGATACTGAACAAGGTTGAGTCAGTAAAACTAAAAGCCTTTTAAAAAAACGACAAAATAAATATGAATTTGAAAGAGAATAGAACAATCCATCTACATACGAATATATTGATTATTCCACCAATAGCACATCAGAATACTACAAACTCATCTTTCTGGGGTGTAACCCTATGTAGGTCATTATCATTGGCTCACTATCATTGGGACAGAAGGACTGCATATGCAAGTGAATTACTGACGTTAATGAAATCCCCACACTACAGTTCTCAGGTGAATCTAGGTGTGGCGAAAGTATAGGTAACCATGGTAACCACCAGTTAGCCGGCATGCTATAATAAAACGTTAAACAAATTTCCAGCACTGGAGTGTTCGCTAGGCAAGGAACAGCAGTAATCAAAGTATGGGACTGCTGGTGTTCAACATGGTGAGCACTCCTATTCATCCTGGGGATGCTGGTGTACTGGACCAGAGGCCCAACCTTTGACCTTACCTTTCCACCTGACAGAACTGAGTCGTCCTCCATGTCATCTGTGGGAGAACAAAATTACATGAATGGTAAACAATGGCAAACAAGCTTTGTGCTCCCAGTTTAACCAGTGCCGGCCACTGTTTTCCATTACACTGGCTGTTGATGAAAGAACAAGACAAGAGGAGGGGAGAAAGGAGAGTGGGAAGAGAGAAAAACATCTTTCATCGCCATAGCCGCAGAGGCATCATCTGGCACAGAATGGATACGAAAATAGAACATGGGGTGTGTGTGAGTCCCGAGAGGTGTGGTTGTGCGAGTGTACATGGGACTAATATTTTAGACGACTGCGCAAGACCTAAATTAAACTGCAGTCGTGTGTTTCATTTTATGTACTCGCATGATTCTTGCGCATTTTGGGTTGTATCTTCATGGTCGAATGCACTTATTGTAGGTCGCTTTGGACAGAAGCATTAGCTAAATAAAATGTGTGCGCGTGTGTCAACAACAAAGAGCAGCTCTGGGAGGGTTTATAACGCCACCCAGTTCAGTCACATGTTCTGTGTGCCTATATAGATATCCATCCATCTATATTTATATGGTGGATGCCTTAATCCAATGGGTCAAACCAGCTCCTCAGGTGGTGTTCGTGCCGGCGAGGGAGAGTGAGTGTCCCCAGCGGGGCGTACCGTTCTTAGTGCCGCTGCCCTCGTCCAGGGTGGGGTTGGTGGAGGAGTCATCCAGGTCTTTGCTCAGGTCCTCCTCCGTGTCGTCCTCCTCCCCCCCGCGCTGGCTGCGCCGCTTCCAGTGAGACCCGGGGTTCCTGGAGTCAAGACCGGGGGTCAGTCAGTGAAAACTCATGTACCTGTGAGTCTGTCCGCTGGTCACTAGGGCTGCCCCCGTCTGAAGATTTCCTTAGTCGACCATTAAAGCTCAACGTTCGATACGAACGGAGCCCTCTGTCCGTACTCTGCGTTCACATCGTCCGTATTTGTGCACGTATTCTGGAAGCTTACGGATTCAGACGGCACGGAGCAGTAGCGCCGCAGTACCACTGGAAATCGTGGGGGCAGTAGTTGACGCGAGACACGACCCACAGGACACGAGGACATTTTAAAAATGACATTCGTCGTCAATTTCTCCCATTGGTAATATTAGCGAAAATAATTCTCCGTACACGTCACAATGTATTTAATGGCCTCAGAGACCACCGCCGACTACAACACTGCCTGCGCTTTTGCCTCTTTCTTAAGATGTACATTATTACGACCTCATCCACCATCGCCATATTGCCAGAGGCACATCCCTCTGTATTCATGACA
Source organism: Lota lota (assembly GCA_026745465.1). Lineage (NCBI taxonomy): Eukaryota > Metazoa > Chordata > Actinopteri > Gadiformes > Lotidae > Lota > Lota lota. Next base: position 6,243,366 of record JACYXH010000826.1, read on the forward strand.
ACACTATCTATGACACGGTCAACGACACACGTAAGTATGTGGGCAGTGACGGTTACAACGTTTGAAACTAACGTATTTAATTTTGTTCGCAAAGGGAATAGAAATGAGCTTTTAGTCATCATTTCATGCCGATAGTCGTTGCACTTTTAACGTAATTACTTCAGCAGGTTTTTCCAGCGATCAGAAAATGGATCGCGTTTCAGGGCTGAGTGTTATGAAAGAAACACTTAACATTGTGCTAACCTTACAGATAATACAAAGATGTAATAACGAAACGGGCCGCCTATTTACGGCATTGACAAAGCGGTTCTGAATGTGTCTGAACAACCAGGAAGGACAAATTGAGCATTTTGTAAATTGTATTTATTCACACATAACTGCACACAGTGGACAGTTGTCAGAAATGTTGGGGAATTTGTATAGTGGTGTCCGGAGTGTTTACCTTCACAGGCATAGTCACACTCTAATTTTTAGCTGCCAAGATTCAGCTCTGAGTTGAATGAGGGCTTGTTCTGTCACGTATGTGTTCAGTTGCGATGTTGGTTGCGTTTTCTTTCATATTATTCGCACGGCTAATGAAAACTTGGTGGACCAAGTCTCTTCTGATCAACTCATTGTTAGTCCAGTATTAGAAGGCAGCCCTACTAGTCACATAGGTTGCCTGTATAGATGTGTTCCTTTTATTTTCGCTTTAATAAAATAAACATTTGGAATTTGAAAAATACAATGCGGTCACAGGTGGAAAAAGACATTGGACACAGAAATGTATATTCTCCATAATAATATTCTCTGTACACGTGTTTTTATATTTATGTGTTTCACTAACAGGTTATAATGTGATATATGGGAGTCTCTGCTTGAGTGAAGGTCCAGTCATGCATGATGTCTCTAAGTCTCTGCTTGAGTGATGGTCCAGTCATGCATGATCTCTCTCTAGGAGTATGTACTTTAGTGAAGGTCCAGTCATGAATGATCTCTCTAGGAGTCTGCTTGAGTGATGGTCCAGTCATGCATGATCTCTTTCTAGGAGTCTCTGCTTTAGTGAAGGTCCAGTCATGCATGATCTCTCCAAGAGTCTGTACTTAAGTGAAGGTCCAGTCATGAATGATCTCTTTCTAGGAGTCCCTTCTTTAGTGAAGGTCCAGTCATGCATGATCTCTCTCTAGGAGTCTCTACTTTAGTGAAGGTCCAGTCATGCATGATCTCTCTCTAGGAGTCTCTACTTTAGTGAAGGTCCAGTCATGCATGATCTCTCTCTAGGAGTCTCTACTTTAGTGAAGGTCCAGTCATGAATGATCTCTCTCTAGGAGTCTCTGCTTTAGTGATGGTTCAGTCATGCATGATCTCTTTCTAGGAGTCCCTTCTTTAGTGAAGGTCCAGTCATGCATGATCTCTCTCTAGGAGTCTCTACTTTAGTGAAGGTCCAGTCATGAATGATCTCTCTCTAGGAGTCTCTGCATTAGTGATGGTCCAGTCATGCATGATCTCTCTCTAGGAGTCTCTACTTTAGTGAAGGTCCAGTCATGCATGATCTCTCCAAGAGTCTGTACTTAAGTGAAGGTCCAGTCATGAATGATCTCTTTCTAGGAGTCCCTTCTTTAGTGAAGGTCCAGTCATGCATGATCTCTCTCTAGGAGTCCCTTCTTTAGTGAAGGTCCAGTCATGCATGATCTCTCTCTAGGAGTCTCTACTTTAGTGAAGGTCCAGTCATGAATGATCTCTCTCTAGGAGTCTCTGCTTTAGTGATGGTTCAGTCATGCATGATCTGTCTAGGAGTCTCTGCTTGCTGAGGTTGGTCACTACTTATGGGGCCTGGTCATGTGACGTGGAGCCTATGGATGGGAGGTCTTACCCCTTCTTGCCTCCCTTCTTGCGGGACTCCGCGGGGGTGGTGGGCGGGGAGGGAGAGCGGCGTCTCTTCTTGCCGGCAGAGTTGGCCTTGCGCTCCTTGCGGTCGGGCGTACGGGAAGACTGATCAGACAAACCCCGCGAGGGAGGCGCAGGGAGCGAGGGATGGAGGATGAGAGAAAGAGCGGCAGAATGAGAGGATGGAAACAGTCAAACACACAGGGAGAGGAGGGGAGGGGAGGGAGGGGGCAACATGGCCATGTGTACATGCTGTTCTCTACTGCTACACAATGATACGGTCATTGTGGATGTATCCGATTAATCATTTGTATTATTGAATCCTAGTTCCAACTAAAAACTAGAGCACTACATCAAAACTCAAAATTGTATGCCATACAATGACAAAGCATTGTTAAGCAGTCCAATGTTTGAGGTCTATCGGACTTAGACCCAAAGAGCCAGAGTATGCAAAGACCCAAGTACCCTGAGCTAAATATATACATAGTCACGAAAAAGAAATAAAAAAGGCTTCTGTTAGTTTTACGATTGTCGGTGGGAAGACATGCATCCTATTGAAAAAATAACCATATTGCCCATCCCCATACAGGAGAGGGGGAAGAAGGGGAGGGAGGATGCGGTGGTGGTGAGGGGGGGGGAGAGAGAACTAGGTTCCTGCAAATCTCATACTTCACGCCCAGATCATAGAAGAAAAACGTTTTTATTTAATATTGATATACAATTTAGAAAAGCATTTGCCTTTCTGACGCGATATGCACAAATTATTTTCAGTTAATTTGTACTAGTATGTGACGGAAATTATAAAATCAACAAGTTTCCTTCCGATCTCTAATCAATCCAATTGCAATTATTCAAAAACCTGGTGGACCAGATGAATTCTGCAGGAGCCATGGAAGACAAGGAGAGAGAGAAAGAGTAAGGGGGAGAGTGGAAAGGATGGGCAACAGACAGACTGACAAAAGAACACAGGTAGACACTGGCAAAAGAAATGCATGGGCATACAGGGCATACAGAGCAAACGCAAAGCAGCAAATCCATTCCAGACTTTCAAGGGGTGCCGGTCCCCCAACACACACACACGCAACCTACTTCCTCCTCCCGGGGGAAGATCCTCTGGCGGAAGCTGACGGGCTTCTTGTTCTCGTCCACCTCATAGTCTTCCTCGTTCATCCACTCGTTGTAGGCATCCGTGTCCAGCACCCACTTGGCGTGGACCTGGGACGCACAACAACAGACGAATCGAGAGAAAGACAAAGAGGGAGAAAGATTGAGAACTATTAAGGCATCGATCTTGGGCTCCACGTTGGCCGTGGTTGGTAAACCAACATAACGTCATTAACACAGTGGCCAAGATTAAAAACAACAACAAAAGTACAACTGTTTCGATGCTTTGCAGGTTACAGATTTGTGTGGCTCAGGGCACAATAATTACAGTTATTCTCTAAACAGTAAAAGGTCAGCTGGGTGGTGGTGATGGGGCGCCACGCACCTTCCAGGGTCTCTCTGCGCTTGGAGGGTCCTCCACGTCTCCGTCCACCTCACCGACGGGCACCCAGGTGTCATAGCTAGAGGAGCACAACACAACAGCCACGCGTTGTGTGAACTTCATATGTGGTTCTCTTGCTTAGCCCTGCCACTCCTTGTCTGGGATTGGTTGTATTGGATGGCAATACCCATTAGTAATAGTGAAGACGATGCTTACCTGTCGGGGGACATGCCCCAGTGCACCAGCACTTGCTTGTCCTTGCGCATGACTGGACGAAGCCACTCCTCTGCAACAAGCATACAACAAATTACTGAAGCAGTGTACACACACACACACACACACACACACACACACACACACACACACACACACACACACACACACACACACACACACACACACACACACACACACACACACACACACACACACACACACACACACACACACACACACACACATTACCGTCTTCTTGCTGGGTAGGAGAGGGGTAAATGTGGTGGGTTGCCTTGGACTTATCCTCAGTGATGGAGCCCTGTAGAATCACGGTGACAGTTAGCATCAAATAAGTTACTTTTTGACAGCAAGCGTATAAACAACTACGACCAGTGGGATTGTCTAGCTTTACTTTGTAGGGCCAGACTTACCTGGTGCCTCTTGATGATGTCTTTGAGCTTATTGGCTTGCTTCTGCTCCATGTCAGTGGACAGGAAGACAGGTTGGTCGAGTCAGACAGTTATTCTGGAAGCCCAGAGCAGTCAAGAGTTAGACCCCAGTCAGAAGTATATCTCAAGTTAGGCCGTTCAGCGCGAATCGTGCCATATTGAAATGTAGAACAAAAAGTAAACGTGAAATTACATTCATATGTTAAAGGTTATGGCACTGACTGGTGGAGCAACATTTATTATATTGTATTATAGGTTTTATAAATCCTTGTTAGGCGTGTCTCTGCCATTTACCTGAACCAGGGACTTCTCTACGTTAAGAAACATCTCCACGTTACGGTCCATCCTGGAGGGGTTCTGGAGATCAAACCTACGCCTGGAGTTGAATAATTGTAAAAAGGCAAAGGAAGAAATAACATCAATAGAGTTATACAGTATCTCACAAAAGTGAGTACACCCCTCACATTTTTGGTAAATATTTGAGTATATCTTTTCATGTGACAACACTGAAGAAATGACACTTTGCTACAATGTAAAGTAGTGAGTGTACAGCTTGTATAACAATGTAAATTTGCTGTCCCCTCAAAATAACTCAACACACAGCCTTTAATGTCGAAACCGCTGGCAACAAAAGTGAGTACACCCCTAAGTGAAAATGAACAAATTGGGCCCAAAGTGTCAATATTTTGTGTGGCCACCATCATTTTCCAGCACTGCCTTAACCCTCTTGGGCATGGAGTTCACCAGAGCTTCGCAGGTTGCCACTGGAGTCCTCTTCCACTCCTCCATGACGACATCACGGAGCTCGTGGATGTTAGAGACCTTGCACTTCTCCACCTTCCGTTTGAGGATGCCCCACAGATGCTCAATAGGGTTTAGGTCTGGAGACATGCTTGGCCAGTCCATCACCTTTACCGTCAGCTTCTTTAGCAAGGCAGTGGTCGTCTTGGAGGTGTGTTTGGGATCGTTATCATGTTGGAATACTGCCCTGCGGCCCAGTCTCCGAAGGGAGGGGATCATGCTCTGCTTCAGTATGTCACAGTAGATGTTGGCATTCATGGTTCCCTCAATGAACTGTAGCTCCCCAGTGCCGGCAGCACTCATGCAGCCCCAGACCATGACACTCCCACCACCATGCTTGACTGTAGGCAAGACACACTTGTACTCCTCACCTGGTTGCCGCCACACACGCTTGACACCATCTGAACCAAATACGTTTATCTTAGTCTCATCAGACCACAGGACATGGTTCCAGTAATCCATGTCCTTAGTCTGCTTGTCTTGAGCCAACTTATTTGCAGGCTTTCTTGTGCATCATCTTTAGAAGAGGTTTCTTTCTGGGACGACAGCCATGCAGACCAATTTGATGCAGCGTGCGGCGTATGGTCTGAGCACTGACAGGCTAACCCCCCACCCCTTCAACCTCTGCAGCAATGCTGGCAGCACTCATACGTCTATTTCCCAAAGACAACCTCTGGATATAACGCTGAGCACGTGCACTCAACTTCTTTGGTCGACCATGGCGAGGCCTGTTCTGAGTGGAACCTGTCCTGTTAAACCGCTGTATAGTCTTGGCTACCGTGCTGCAGCTCAGTTTCAGGGTCTTGGCAATCTTCTTATAGCCCAGGCCATCTTTATGTAGAGCAACAATTCTTTTTTTCAGATCCTGAGAGTTCTTTGCCATGAGGTGCCATGTTGAACTTCCAGTGACCAGTATGAGGGAGTGTGAGAGCAATGACACCAAATTTAACACACCTGCTCCCCATTCACACCTGAGACCTTGTAACACTAACAAGTCACATGACACCGGGGAGGGAAAATGGCTAATTGGGCCCAATTTGGACATTTTCACTGAGGGGTGTACTCACTTTTGTTGCCAGCGGTTTAGACATTAATGGCTGTGTGTTGAGTTATTTTGAGGGGACAGCAAATTTACACAGTTATACAAGCTGTACACTGACTACTTTACATTGTAGCAAAGTGTCATTTCTTCAGTGTTGTCACATGAAAAGATATACTCAAATATTTACAAAAATGTGAGGGGTGTACTCACTTTTGTGAGATACTGTACATAGATATTTCCCTGTTTGGGGTATAGACACAAGTCTTACAGAGTGGCATTAATCAATTACTTTGCACACCACATGTTTCTTCTTCTACAGTTGGAGCATTACCTGATTCTGTAACTCCTCTGCACTCCTTTTTCTAAGTAGGTCATGCAGCCTTTTAACTTTTATGCTAGCTACTCCAGTTTTGATTGTGTGCTTTGAATCTTCTCAGCCTGATTTGCAAGTCGTTTTGGATAAAAGGCTCTATATATAAACATACAATTTCATTTACGTGTCTTTTTTTGTTTTAGTGACTTTTATTAACAATACATTTATTTTATTAATACGTTTATTTTTAATAATTGGGTGGTGGGTTAAGAATGACATACAGTGGACAGTCGATGCTGTCAGAGGGTACATGAATGGGTACCACTTACCAGCCCTGCTCACTCTTGAACTTGTAAACCGAGCCCAAGATGTGACAAAGAGCACCACCTGCCTTGAGATCCAGGAAACTCTTGGTCTGAGGGCAGGGGAGGAGCAAGATAAGGATTTTGTAGTGATGCATACTAGTTTACTATCCTCAAAAAGCAAAAATGGAAAAATATGGGGGAAAAATCAGGTCATCGCGATAATGTGGAATATTCTGAGACGCACAAAACAAAACACGGACATAGCGATTTAAGGAATGGGATCAGACTATTAGGCAGAAGCATTTATTGATCGTGAACGAGTACACATACATTTCGTTGTAGCTTTGGTATAGTATAGTGATAAAACCTTTCCAGATCAAGGTGCAAGTATGTGTACAAGTGCTTGTCTTGCTTTTTTTAGGCGAAAGAGTGGCTGATAATTAAAGTCCCCGAAAGCTATGCCCTTCAAGTGTTTTGGGGTCCCAGATCTGTTGATATATGTGGGTTAGGTAGTAGTAGTTTTGTGTGTGTGTGTGTGTGTGTGTGTGTGTGTGTGTGTGTGTGTGTGTGTGTGTGTGTGTGTGTGTGTGTGTGTGTGTGTGTGTGTGTGTGTGTGTGTGTGTGTGTGTGTGTGTGTGTGTGTTAAATCGCTGTGCAAATGTATACCTAGTTAGCTGGAAAAAAATGGCAGGGTCGAAACACAACGTAAAAAAACAAACAATAAACGTCTACAGCTGTGCGGAAGTGTTGGCATATTGGGGTGACACTGTGGTGTGTGGGGTACAGCTAACCGGTAACTTGGTGAGGGCGGGGTTGTTGACCCTGCGACCGAAGGCGTCCTCCTGGAACTGCAGCAACTGGACGACCAGGCCGGCCAGTGACTTGCTTGAGGGAGAGTCGTTCTGGACATGCTGGGGGAGAACACAGAACGAGAACACCTTCATTGAGTCACATGCTTCTCAAATGGCTCAAATGAAGGGTTGGGACCCACAAGTGGGTTACAGCAGGGGTTCAGGTGGGTCATGGCAGGATGGCCACAATTACCAGCTTTCAAAAAGATAAGACACATGCCATTGTCATGTAAAGTTTAATTTGGATACATAGTATGTTTATAGAAAACAAAAAGGACAATATGTATATATAAAGTTATCTCACATTTTTGACATGGTAATGACATTTTGCTTATTTAATTTATATTATTGTTTTGTTTCAAAGATATTTGGTGGGCAGGCAGCCCAACCCAATAGTGCACAAACCATTTAGGCAACATGCATTGTAGCGCCCCAGGTTCCATTTCCACCTGTTGTGCTACACATCCATCCCTCTCTTCTCCAACCTACTTTCCTGTCTCAGAACAAATGTGTTGGAAACTATTTCCCTGATTTATTCAGTAAATCTGACAGGTATGGACCTTTATCAACGTCTCACCGTAGAACCCCAAAACAACTTAATGAATTTGCTAACTCGTAGGGAAAGACTGATTTGCCACCTAAAGAGCATTACAATTATGTATATTACTAATACCTTATATGACTTTAACGTATAGTTACAGTATGTCATAACCTTTTAGTGAATTGTCTCAGAATCAAGAATCTAAATCAAGTAAAATTTTCATTATGATCTGAAGCAGAGAAAAACAACAATTTTTGCATTTCTGAGGTTATAAGCAGGAAAAGTTTGGTATTTTCATTGATCCAATTTGTAATCAATTATATATTATTCGTCAGTGGCAGGTGCTATATTGTTGTCATTTTGAGATGGTACTGATATTTGATAGCTGAGATGGTACTGATATTTGATAGCAGACATCAGCACCTTGCTCGTGGACATTAAATATATTGTTCTACTGTGCTTGCGGGCGGCATGGGAGGGAATTTAATTAGTTACGGGCTAGCTTTTCCCATCCAATCCTTTTTAAAGGGTCTTCGAAACAAATTAGATAAGTGACAAGCTGTAGCCATGAAGACGGAAGACAAGTAGTTGTAGACAAATCGACGCGCGATTGTGTCCATTGTAACACACATCTAGCATTGGGAAAACCCGCGCACACGCGAGCGTGAAACTACCGTTAACATTGTAAACAGAAAACGAAGGCGGTCCAAGTACTTTACACGAGTGTGTATGAAAACACCCACAATCTCTTTGTTTGTCTTATGTGCCGTGGCAAGCATGCCGAGGTATACAGCTACAAGGTGGTTGACAGTAGGGTGCATTTCACACAACCATCGAACAAAACCCGTGGCTTTTTGGTTGTCCAGTGTTTGCTGAACACATTTTCAACATACAGTGAACCTAAAGTATCCAATTCACTAACTACGTCCCGTGACTGAGCTGCTTATACACACGTTTAATGTGTCCAGACAATGCAGATTGCACACCATTTTTCCAAATACCGCCAGGTTGGTCAATGTGTGCCTTTAGTTGGATCGCTGAGGTTTGTAAACATTACCCCAGAAATACCTCGGTGTTTCGGGCCCATGCAGGCAATGCATGATTAGCTAGCAAACTGTTAGCCAACAGCTAACCAGTCACATTCACACACACAAGTTTAATTTTATGAGTCCTTCGATTACGATGAACAAACTTGTTAGATATATCGTCCTTAGCGGATTAACAGTAAAACAAGCTTCCAATAACTATCAAAAATAGACGGTATTGACAAGTATTGCAAAATAAACGAGCGGAGCTAAAAAGCGCTCCATTGTGCCTTGGACGCGGGCCTTCATAATACTCAATGGAGGACCAGCGTACCTTTTTGTAGTGCTTGGCGATCCACAACCGAACTGTCTCCAACTGAGATACCGTTTCTGAACTCTCCCAGAATTTCGAAGACGGCCCCCCGTCCTTCTTTCGACCCACGGCAGTGCCACCGCCTACTGGACCGGTCGCCGGTCCACTCGAACCCGTTCCGCCAGCTCCAGTTGCCGCTGTCGCCATTGTGTTTTGTCCACTACGTTTTTTCTTTCTCCTCCACGGCGTCCCTCACCGTGCAAGTTTTCGAATGAAATTGCGCAGCCGCAGACGATGTCATATTTTTAAGTCTCGCGGTACAAAAATAGAGAGCTTCATGGGAAACGTAGTCCATTTTCATCTTAATTGATTAAAATCGATCTCATATTACTGAATTTATGTGGAATAAACATTATATTGTACATTTTATCATTGTATTATTTGTTTAATTAAAGTATCAATGCAATTATTGAGTACGTGTCCTGCTGTAAACTACACTAAAGTATACTACCCAAATATACCTGACTACTGCCCTCTGGTGACAAATAAAGGAAAATACAACCCACAATCTACAGCCACTAAATTCAAATTTGTTAAACCTGAACTGTGCACAATTATGCCAATATGAATAGCGGGAAAACATTAGACCAAGGGTGGTATACACCGCACTATAGTGCAGTAGGCCCACAGAGTGTCTCCCTGGTCCGTCCCTATAGTGCAGTAGACCTACAGTGTCTCCCTGGTTCATCTAGTGCAGTAGGCCTACAGAGTGTCTCCCTGGTCTATCTCAAGGGCAGTAATCCTACAGAGGAAATGTGGGTGCAGCCAGGGTGTTAATACATTATCTCTATTTACATGTTAAATGCGGTCAGGGTAACTATTATGTTGTATGTCCTTGAGTTTACTGATAATAATAATGATCTTATACATACATGGCTACATTTGGTATTGGTGAGTTATTGATGGTAACTCATTTTTTTGTTGATCAAATGGTTTTCTTGGTCAATCACTTATGTTTGGTCTATTCTTTCGATTTGTAAGAATATAAAATATGACGCTTTATGAAGATGGTTTATAAATTGGCTGACAATTCAAGAAATAAGGTTAAAAAGCACAACAGCAGAAGTAGAAGAAAAGCAAAAATACAATTTCACACATACTATTAGGTAAAGAGACCCTCTGGTGTGTGGCAATGCTTACACTGCATTACACATAGCACACTCTTGGAACGGCAAGCTAACATTTACGTTAATTGTTGAGATTGACAGTGGGACAAGAAGACTACATTCTTATTTTAATTTATCTAATGAAATTACAGGATACACTGACCTATGGTATTTTAATATTTTACAAAGCAGGAGCTGGGAGGAAATCTACCCGAATTGCCACGTTTAGATATTTTATCATTTGGCCTTTTCACTCGTCTAAAGATTATTGGGCGGCCTTAACTACTGATGTGTACGATAACGCCATGGGTCTTTGGAAATTAGGCTTCCGTCAAAAATTTTTGCAAATTAGGCCTACTCAAAATGGGTTGGCTATGTGTTTTATTTTTTGATCTACCTTTCGCTCTTTGAAAAAAAAACACATCAATTAAATGGTCTTAAACTATGGTACGTACTGCAATTATTACTCTGAAACATATACTAGGCAGAAGGAAGTGAACCCACGTTGTGTGGACACATGAAAAATAAATGTACACTGTACTTGATTTTTGAAGTTGTACCTCAATTGTGAACAATTATATAAACAGACAGACGACTAGATGGATAGATTAATGTTCGCCATCTCGTACATTTGAGATGTTAAACTTCTCACGTATACGCTCTCTATTGCTATCCCTAATGTCATGTTAATGGAGACCTGTAGATGGGGACAATGTACAGAAACGTGTCTCGTTTAGCAGAAATAAAAAATACAGATAGCGTACTAATATACTGTAGTATGGTTTTAGGACATTCTTTTTTAATCATGTGTGCTGGTGATGAGGTGTTTCAAACAATCTATCAATTAACCTTATTAAAATAAATTCTGGACAATTTAAATTTCCTAATAAAAACATTTTATTCATTTAAAATGCAGACAAAAATAGACACATTATAAAAAGACTTTGGGAACAAAGCCTGCCAATAGACTGTATAAAATACAGTCTGTAACGCCACAGTCTCACTCATCAATGGGCAAAGTAACTGATGATAGAACATGAAGTAAAACCAATGGAAATGAAATGAACAAAGACAAAAACATTACCACTTTGTTGAGCCGCCACCTCAGGTCTTGCATCTACTCATACTAATACTATTTTGTTATTTTTATATAATGTATATTTTAATGTAAACCGTGAAAATGTGTACCACGAAAGAGTAGCAGGTGTTTTGTCCTCAGGCTTACTTAAACTGTGCCTTCACACCACGTGTCACGCAATAGAACACACCAACACAGAAATTTAAAATAAAATAAAATTGTGGTTCCGAGAAAGTACAGTTATATACTGTCACCAAGAAAAGAGATCACAGTTTTCATAGCATTAAGGCCTGTGACTAACAGGAGCTCCCAGTGGTTATGATCCAGGCCTCCTTTCCCCTCCTAGGCCAAATTAATCGAGAAGCTAGCAGTAGGTTGTGGCTTTGAAAGAAAACAAGAAGATTGGCAATTTGCTGTTGTGGGACAAAGCCATCCTGCACTCCTAATCCAAATGGTGTCTTTTGGCCTATGCAGTCCTGGCTTGCGTTGTTCGTAATAAACGTCTGAAGGCGAATCAGTACAAAAGGCTGCTCATGTTCCAACATATGGCACCGGGGCTGTGGACTACAGCTTAAGTGTTGTTGTGCATTTCTAATACTGAGTAACAAACTGAATAACTAATACTAAATGACAGCAGAACTGTAGGTTTGGCTCAATTGATTCTACACAGTCACAACATGCAGCTATGCCACCAAAACCCACTTAGCTGGAAAGGCCACGTTTTGACGGACTAAAGCTACACGTTTTGGCAAAGGGTGCTCTGTAGAAAACAAAAAGGGTACCACAGTTAAGAAAAGACCCGAAAAACAATTTTAACCCAAAACTGAATTGCATTGGATATTACTATGCTTGGATTCAAGTGTAAACAATGGTTGCTCCAATTTAAGGAATTCAATGCTACTGACCAACAAAACACAAACCTAGGGAGAAAATGACAGCTTTCTAATGGTAGATGAATATCAATACGTGCTACATTCACCTTCAATTTATATGAATTGACCAGTAAAGGCAATCAATAAAAAAAAAGTGTTCCATTGGGGACCTATAAAGCCTCTAGATATACTAACTATAAAGATTGGCATTAATTCTGCTTAAAGAAGATCTACATGTATGTATCTGGTCTAGAGGGAGTCTTAATAGCGTACCATGTGATCTGACTTGTGTCTAGCTGGACTGACTGATATGTGATCCGTAAAATACTTAAAAAAACACTTGGTAACACCAACATCTGGTAACGCATTTGTTGTAAATGCTCTTAAAACAAACATACATGGAAAGGTTGATTGACTCTTGTGGACCTCATTCAACAGCTCATTTACACACTTACATACATGGTTCATTTTCATCCAAACGCTAAGTTACAGAATAAAACACTGCAATTCAACTGTACCACAAATCAATGAAAACATGTTCTCCAAATGAGCATTCAGAGAACGTGAATGCATCAAAAAAGGGACCATGGGTGAACTTAGAGGTTCTTCAACACCGGAACCATCGGCGATGTGAGGAGCATCCACTGGTAGTGGAGGATCTATCGTGGACCAACCCGACTTATAAGTCCTCCTCATTGGATATAAACATCAACACTGGTTTGGGCTTGGGGTAGTATGTCACTCCCAGAAAGAGAGGTTACCCAACAGGGGGGGATATAGAGATAGAGATGTATATCAATAAAAAGAAAGAAACACACACACACAGGGAGAGAGCTGTTATCTGGGTACTTTAAGGACCTTGTAGACATTGTTGTGGAAGACGGTGGAGAAGTGAGGCTGGGCGTCTTTCTTCATCAGGCTGCAGAAGGGGACCTTGCCGATGTTCTGGGGGTCCTCCACGTCCCAGATCTCCGGCATGCTACAGCCGGGCCTGGCACGCACGCACCAACACAAACACACACGCAAGGGAGAGGAGGGAGGACAGGAGGAGGGATTTTTTGAGAGAGAGATGTAGGGAATGGTCTATGTCTGCAGGGGGGGGGGGGGGGGGGGGGTTGTATGGAGACAGTGGTTCATTCTGTGAATGTGGAGCTCAGCCACAGTGGTTTGCTCATGGACCAACTCTAGGTCCAAGAAGGCTTTTGGGAATATCAACCTCTCTTGCTGATCTTTTGTGTGTGTCATACCTGGTCCTCCTTGTGCACCAGGAGTCCTCCAGGACAAAGTAGTGAACCCCGAGTTGCATGAGGTTTCTCTTGACCGTCTCCCCGGACATGCGGCTATACATCGAGTACACCAGCTTGGTCCTCTCTCTGCAAAACACACACACACACACACACACACACACACACACACACACACACACACACACACACACACACACACACACACACACACACACACACACACACACACACACACACACACACACACACACACACACACACACACACACAGTAACCCACCTTATGAGGACTTCTGGCATTAAGCAGTCTTGTTGATGCAATAACATTTAAATAACTTCTAATAATAATAACTTATTCTTCTAACTGTTAAAAAGTTTTGTACATAAATGAGGTGTAAACTCTGCCTTTTGTCCATACATTTCTGAAAACAACCCAACTCAAAACTAAACAAGTCAAGGCTTCACCGCAGAGCTTTGGAATCAAATATTTGGACAGGGGATGGTTTGTAGATAATCTACCACAAATAACTAAGCTTAGTTCACCTAACATTATGCTACAGTGCTAGCTGAACTTAGCCTGGCTATGCTACAGTGGTTAGCCCTGGTAATAATGCTACAGTGCACTGCTAGCTGACCAAAACCCTAGTTAAGCTACAGTGCTAGCTGATCTTAGCCGGAGTTATTCTACAGCACTAGCTATCTTTATCCCTGGTTATGCTAGATAACCTTAGTTTTTTGGTTATGCTACAGAGCTAACTGACCTTAGCCCAGCATCCTCATAGTGTGGGTGGTTAACGATGGCCCTGCCAGTAGATAGCTTTACACTAGCCATGGTGGGCATGGCTCCAGCAAACACTGCATCTGTAGACAGACGAAGGGAGAAATTCAAGGACAGTGTTAGTGGTGGTAAGGGATGTGGAAAGGATCTCAACAATCCAATCGTAAATGCTCCCTTATGATTTGCTTCGTTTGTCCCTGCAAGTTACTTTGTGTAAAAGCATCTGCTAAATAGTCGATTCAATTTTGAATGAGGGAGACCTAGAGAGGTAGAGAAAAAACGACTAATAGGGGTAGAGTGAGAGATAGAGAGCGAGGGAGGGAGGTAGGGAGAGAGAGCTAAAATACGTACGATGTAACTACTTTTCTGCAGTATAGCTACTACAATGTCTTTTATTTTTTTATTTACAAAGCAGGAAACACTGCTGCAACAGTGTTGGCAACAGCAGCACCAGCAGCAGCAGTACCCACCGGGCTTAGTGTTGCCCTGGATCCAGTCGAGCAGCTCCTCCTGGGGCATGTTGCTAAACTCCCCCATGATGCCCCACTGGGCCTGCAGGTTGGCCACGCCCTGTACAGCCATGACGGACAGCAAGGCAAACACCACCGCCTGCTGCCTGGACCTCTCCCCCACCCAGCTAAACAACTGGTGGGAGAGAGGGAGGGGTAGAAGGAGAGAAGAAGGGCGAGAAAGGGAGAGAGAGAAAAAGAGAACGAGAGAGACACAGATATAGAGAAAGAGATAGACAGATAGGTAGAAAGACAGAGAGGTAGAGAAATAAGAGGGAGTGGTAGAGAGAGGTTGAAAAGAGAGGAGTAAGGGGAGAGAGAGGTAGAGAGGGGGGAGTGACAAAGAGGAAGAGAGAGAGAAAGAGAGGGGAGAAACAATAAAACACTTATTAATTACATTTGACTACAAAGACATTCACACTGATAAGTGAGAAAAACAATACAAAACTATATTTATTTATAAAAACAAAACAAAACAAAAAACGGACTAAACCGGTCACCTGCTTGGAGCAGATGAGGGCAGCCATGATGCACATGTGAGGGGTGAGGAAGAGCTTGAGACGCATGATGAGGATGGCCAGCAGGGAGAACGCCACCAGCTGAAGACCGTGGTACACCAGCTGGAGGAGCAAACACCACATGCACAGGCAGCACACAGTGATTCATAACAATAATAATCTTTAACATTGCATTTGTAAAGTGCTTTCCAAGCCACACAATAAAGTACTACTGCATAGTAAATGTGTGTGTGTGTGTGTGTAGAGGGAGTTATCGCGCTTGGAGAAAGCATTGTGTGTGTGTGTGTGTGCGTGTGTGTGTGTGTGCGTGTATGCGCTTGTTTGTGTGTGTGTGTACAAGACAACTAGAGCAATAGAGGGCGATAGAAAGCGGGGGAGGGATGAATAGATACAGAGAAATAAATAGCGATAAAAGGAGAAAGCAAGCGATAGAAAGAGCGAGAGAGAGACAGAGACAGAGAGACATGTGGGAGTCATATGACTCAAAATAAGATAGAAAATTTTAAAATAAGAGATAAAGACAAAGTCAAAAACGGAGAAAGAAAACAACTAAATAAAAGGCGCTGGGGTTTGGGATTGGATTCCAGGGCAGGAGAAACATTGGCTTTCATTTCCCAGCAGACAACCAAGAGAAGAGAGCCAGAGGACGAGCCAGCAGCCACAGAGGTATTCACTCACAGGAAGGCACAAGGGTGAGAACACTGCTGCTTCCGCTCGCTAATACCTTGCAGCGATAGAGAGATAGGACAGTGTGTGCTCGCTCACCTCTCCTTTGGCTATCAGTTCCGGTCTGGAAGAAGCAAATAGAACAGAATGAGTTTGGGTTGGTGAGGCAGAAAACAGCGCTGCTATCTCAGGGCACAGTGCAGACTAATACATTATGGGGAAAAAATGTAATATGTTTATGTTTAATGTGATACAGTAGCCCACTGCATCAAAATGTGAAAGATAAGACTGTGAGACAGAGATTTGCTTGATTTCCAGACTGCATGGATACATTCCAACTGTGTATTCACTGTTCAAGACACCCAGCTTCCCTTCCAGACACAATTCTTTTGAATCTACTTTTCTGTTAAGTTACAGTCAGGGTCCAAAAATGTACTTTCATGAGTCTTTTTACCTGCAAGAGTGGTAGAATCTACTAGCCACGCAATTGTTTTGATATGTAAACCAGGATTTGTACCTGCCTAATGGTCAATTGGTCACCTGCCATTGGCTGGTGGCAGGTGTTTACTTTGGACTCTGGTTTCATCTTTAAAATGTAGCCGTGAACAACAGAGCACAAGCAGTAGAACAAACACTCACTCCTCTTCCTCAAGCTCACTCTCAGACTTGGAGGTGTTGGCCATGTCTCCATGGACCAGGAAGTGATACACATCCTGTATAGTCTAAATAGGGAGACAAACAAATGCTTTTAGATTGTCATTGTATTTTTGACCATTTCAAAAGTTGTATTGCTAATTTGGCGTGCTCTGGCAATGCAAATGTACTTTTCCCATGCTTATAAATCTATTGTGAGAGAGAGAGAGAGAGAGAGAGAGAGAGAGAGAGAGAGAGAGAGAGAGAGAGAGAGAGAGAGAGAGAGAGAGAGAGAGAGAACCTGACATCACATCAAATTAATAATGGTACGCATCAGAAAGCTCCCCTTTGGCTCTACATGCTGTTTTCTACAACCAACCGCCCCAAATGCTGTTTCTAATTTCATTGCAGATAATCGGCAACACGTGTAACACTGGTTTCAGCTCATGTGCAGTTGTCAAGTTGTAATTTTGTGACAATTGACAAGGCAGTAGGTGACACATGCTTATTTTTAGCACCATGTAATATTCATGAATTAATGGAACAGCCAAGCTTTTTAGTATTTTACAAATGACATACGCTTTACTAATAGGCCCTGATTAAGCGTTGGTGTGTGTGTGTGTGAGAGTCTGTGAGTGTGTGAGTGTGTAACCTTTACCCGTGCAGCGATGAGCACAAGCACCAACACATTGATTGGGAGCAGCAGAGTCTTGATGTAGCGCAGCGGGGTCTGAGACAGACAGGGACAAGTGTATGTAGTGGCTCATCATATATATGGATGCAGAACAGAACAACAAGCAAACATTTGTCTGGCCGAATAATATATGCAGGCAGAATATAAAGGCACATAGAAGAACCGTATATAGTCCATAACCTTTACAAAATGAGATGCACGCACACATACACAAACACACAGCGGTTGAGGGCCTGTTAGAGCCCTGCTACTAAACAGCAGGTCGCCGGGCTCTGAATGGCTGACATTTCACCAGGACACAGAGTGACATTTGTAATGTCACCATTCCCCCCCCTTGCTAAACACATAGTTTGAGTCCATGGATTCACACTTTTAAATCATTACCGATGAATAACACTTTTTCGATTGCTTTTAAAAATATATAAAACGATATCATACTTTTTTAATCGCAATAAAAAAGATACAAAATAAATCTAAAATTCCCAAAATGGACACTTGGTTTTTTAAATGTTATTGATTAACTAAATAAACTGTACAAAAATAAAAAGTATAAAACACTACCTCTATCTCCATGAAGTCAAATTCAGCGGCGCAGGTGTACATGAGCGTGTGGAAGTCTTGGTAGTTGGTGAACTTGGACTTGATCAGGCCACTGATGTGAGCCTATAGGAACACAGGGAACACTTCACAGCTCGACCCCACACCTCACCATGGCTCAACGCTGAGGGTTTGGTAGTCTCACTTAGTGGACGCTTCCATCGGAAGCAACATACAAATGACAAATATAAATATAGAAACATCTGGATCAGATATTCTGAGCGGGATGCCGCCCTGAGGACCATACTTTAATATATCATGTACAGCAAAACATGAATATAGAAAAGTATGCATGGCACCGCTTTATATTCGCAATATCATTCTCTCTCTCAGCCTAATGCAAGTAACGTCGTCATAGCAAAAATGGCTTACGTCATCGGAGGAACCCAGCACGGTGGACAACAGGAACTTGAGCACCAATGTGAAGACCACCCAAGCCAGGCCCTGCATGGACTGGGGGACGGGGGGAAAGATGCATGAGGGGACAAGGTGGAGGGTTATTAGGAGACAAACTCAAACCCACACTGGCATTATGACTGGCATCATACTGCTGTTGAGGTTGTGTGCATGGTTTTCTGCCTTACACTTGACGGTGTTCAGTCGTACCGTTGTAATGTCCACACTGCTGATATCAAGTAATGGTTTAAAGATTATCAGGCTGATAGGTAGACGTGGTCCTATATGTTTGATTGGAAGCCATTTCCTTTGGATCACACTGCTGATCTGCTTGTTGCTGGCCTACCAATAATAGGCGGATTATATCCATACCAAAACACGCATCTGTCTCTGTTGACAAACATATCTTGAAAGCATACAGGAGCTGTCATGCCTACAAGTAATCACTCCTGCTGCAGAGTAGACATTTCAACACTGTATATTTATACGTTTATTGAGTCAACGGATGTGATAAAACTTTTAGTACTTCAGCTACTGATAATGTTTTTAGCACCTACTCTATCTTTACAAGTACTTGCCATTTATGACAAATTGCAGGTGCAGATATTGCTGCCGAGGTGATGAATCGGTTGATGCAGCAGAAGCCTTTTTACTCTACATTAATGAAGAGTACCATTCATAAACGAAAGTGTTTGCCAAGCCACCATCGTTCCGTGTCAAGAATTATTTTTCAGTTTTTGGATAAATAAATAAATAATAAATGAGCACCATCACTCATAATATACAGTCTGTTGTAGCATCCAGCCGCAGCAAGTCTCTGACATCACAGAGAGGAATGAAGAAATTAATATTAATCAAATTTATCATTAAAACTGACTCGGGATTTATGTCCAAATGTTCGCAATGACTAACGGTTCACAATGGTGCATGCTGCCAACGTTGGGCAGATTGATATCATGTTATTGGTAGCGTCAGCTTGAAATCCTCTATAGAGCTGCAGAGATAGACAAAAAAAAACAACCTTTCCACTGATTTGCCAAATGCACCAACCCCCCTAAATGAAGCATATAACTATTAAGCATAAGGTCCTCATTGGACACAATGTTTTCCATGACCTGCAAGATAAAAAAAGCGTTAAATTGAACATATTTTTAAACAGTTACATGACTAGCATGGCGTACCCAAGTGATCATCCCGGGTCTGCAGAATTCTGTGAACTTGTCCTTATATGCGATGATGGCCTGCCAAGACAACAACAAAACATTCAAACATTAAAATCCCCTGAATCACATCAACAGATCAAACACAAGGAATAGCCTATACACCCAATATGTCCCATCAGGGAATAATAAAGTGTATCTTTATATATAAACTGCATTAAATGGCTATGGAGAAAAAAAAACTTTCCCCAGCCGTAACTACAACCCGGTGTTGTAGTGATCTTAGCTATAAACGTTATCCTCTGTGTTGGTAGACGAGAGTCAGCAAAGATGGAGCATCTTTTATTATCTAAAACTAAAAGCTAAAATCTGAGAAAATTCCTGAGATGTCAGTGCTTTTACTGCAGTTCTTCTTTTCTTGTATTCCACATATACTGTCAAACTTTCTTTCTTTTTGTAACACTCTGTAGTGTAAATAAGAGAAGCAGCATGATGGACATAAAGCAAAGATCAGACTATGAGCTATAGTTGTCTTTGCAGGGGAGTGAGGCTTCAGGCTTGTCAGTCGTTCTTTGGGTTCTACAAAATAGTGTTGAAATGTACTAAAAGACAAGGCTAAGTTAATGAAAACCGCCATCATCAATACATTGAGACAGGTGTGTATGTTGGTGGCTAATGGCCTCAGAGGATTTTGAATCTGTCTGCAAATTGTCTGTTTGTTGTAGATGTCAGAACAATATATATATATATATATTCACACACAAACATATATATACCCCACCCCCCAGCCCTCGGGGGAGCAGAGCACTGACTCACCCAGATGGAGAGCAAAGAGGAGGCGTAGAAGGAGGTGAGTAACATGGAGTTGCCAAACATCAGGAGGAAACACACGGCTAGAGCGATCTGCAGGAAGCAACCAGGGAGAGCGACAGAGAGAACGATGTGTCAGTCAACCGCAGTCTGTTTTGCTTCCCAGTGGTGTGGAAACGGTGTGTTCCAGACCACCAGCTTTATACTGGGATGCTGAATTCAGTCGTTAGGCAGCTCATCTGTGTAATGACAATGACACCACGGGGAGGAAACAAACAAACCACATCTATTTTGTTCTGACAAAAGCTTGTGTCCCCATTGTTGCTGCAGGAGGCATATTTCATTATTTGTTAGTATGCAAGTTAGTCAATCAGTATGGGAGAGGGAGGGGTTGTATGAAACATTCTCATCAATAATTAATAGAGACTAAATGCCAAGTGATGAAAAACTTAGCATTCAGTAAGAAACACCGTGACCATGTTAAAAAGGAGCAAAGGCTGTGCATTCACACGGTGAGCCAACTTCCAGTCGCAACTCAACTGAAGATTGGGCAGCCACGTAGGTCACAGGGGAAACACATGCTTCTGCTTGGCTGCATTTGTTATTCATGGCAACACAGACACACACGAGTGTACAGAAATCATCACTGCCAAGCCGTTTGAATTATGCACCGCCTGCATGCCCTCCCTTAGACCAAGATCTCCACCATCTCTGGATGATTTTTATTTATTTTTCGCTGAAGCTCCCAGCCTCTGGGTTCCAGACCCTGGCTCCTAGCCCAGCATGCAGAGGAGGATTAGAGGCAAAGGAATGTGGAGGAGATGCTTAGATCGTCTCTCATTCACAAACACATACAGCCCTCATATTGACGACACACAACATTTGATACACAAAGGCGGAGACTGGAGAGAAAATCTCATATGAAATCGAGGAACAGGTACGGTGAAACCATGGAATATGTTTCTTTGTTTTAAAGACTCGACTGCAGTGTGCTTTATAAATCAATGAATGCAGCTTTGGGTCATTCCCACTGTATTTTGGACATAGTTGTTTTTCTTTAAATTAGGTGCAGGTTTTGAATGAGGTTTCCCTGTGCAGGGGAACAGTCTCCTACCATGTGGGTCACCAGGATGGACTGCAGCTTGGTGGGGCTGAGGTACCCAAGGATGTAGGAGGCAAACAGAGAGGCCACCTGAACAGAACAAACAAGCACAACCCAACATCAGCACAGGACAAACATTGGCTCAAAGTACTAGTAGCAATGATATCCTGCCACCATTGAGCCTTGTGTCTCAAGGCATGAAATTAGGCAATGTGGGTACTGTCAGTTAGGGTGCAATACGGGGCAGATATTAACTGCAAGGCATCGTCACATTGGGACTTAACATCCAGTCTACTCTACCAAAGTTAAATGTATTTCTATGATTTCCATTAAGTTCTCCAGTTTCGCTTCAATAGTAATAATATAAGATGTTGATGCAAACAAAAACTGTCCGGTACAATATTTGCATATTATGAGCATGATAAATGGAAAATTGCTTAAATTTATTCAAAACACTAATGGATGGTTTAATGTACCAGCCAGCTACTTCAGATGGCACACGCTTTTGAATTGATTTCTAAGCTATTTCAGCGCCAAATTTTGATTGGCCAATTGCACATTCTGCAGGCCTCAACAAGCGCCCACGAGTGCTGCCATGCATTCCCAGTGCGATCACTGGGCTTAAACCTGGATTATACTATACTATACTACTATACTTTCCGCACGGTCGGCCCGGGTCGCAAGGACATGAGCTGACGCGGAAAATGGACGGGCAAAACGTTGGAGCTTTCATACTTTTATGAGGTTTCTCCACACAGCGAATGGTCTACAGGAAAAGAGAATTTGACATGTGGCCACTAAATTAGCAAGGCAAGACAAGGGGGGGGGGGGTTACATTCTTGAGAGACCGATGTGTGAGACGGATGAAGTAGCAGCTCCTAAGAATTCTCCATGGCGGCGCGACAGCGTCTGCATAAAGCAGCTGTCGGAGCAAAAAGCCTGAAAGATGCGGGTCGTTCTGTGTCAATTTGGTAGCCCGGAAAGTTGCATCAAACTAAAACATCTGTACCTGGGTGAGCAGCACGAACTGGGCAAACTGCCAGGGCAGCATGAAGCACAGTGTGGAGACCCCCAGGGCCACCATGGACGTCCTGCTAGGGCTTTTTGTCCTGGACCCATGGGACAGCACAAACACACACACACATAAGAAGAGGATTACAAACATGTTCACATGCTCATGACTGTTGCACACACTCACATACACACACACACAACGTGCACACACACATGCACAACACTCATGTTCAGAGTTCATTCATTCAGTGCAATCCAAGATCAGCATCTTTGCAGCGCAGTCTTAAGCCAAAGCAGTCACAGAAAAAAATACTTGACTGGCTGCCGCCACTTGACTAGCTGCCGCCACACTATCAAATGAATAGCTCGCCAAATCCCTTAAGAGAACATAAAAGGAAAAAAATTATCCAGACCATTTAGGTTTTTCTGAATGTTATTTTTGTTCTTTAGTAAAAATACACACATACACACCCAAAAAGACTCGCGTTTACCGTAGGATGTAGGTGAGCAGCAGCATTTGCATGACCAGGAAGGGATACGCAAAGCTCTCCCTCAGAGGTGGGGTCCACATCACACGAGTGCTCTGGGAAAACACACACACACACACACACACACACACACACACACACACACACACACACACACACACACACACACACACACACACACACACACACACACACACACACACACACACACACACACACACACACTATATAGAATGGTCCTTTAGCAAGAGACAGAAGCTCATGATCCCTGATTTGGATCGCTCTGAATAGAGTTGGCAGCTTAAAATGAGGATACAAAATGCAAAGCCAAAAAAAGGATGGCTACAGTTAGGCTACAGACATTAGGGTTCAAACCCAGTACAGTTAGAATTATATATATATATATATATATATATATATATATATATATATGTACACACACACACACACACAAATTGGTTATTATAAAAAACGACAACGAATGAAATAAATTAGCAGAAAAACTAATCTTGGCAAATGGTTGGGTTTTCCATATCACAATATCAGCAACAATGGAATTAGAATGGTATAGTGATGCTTTAATGGAATACCAAACTTGATTGCAGAGGAGAGCAAACTTCTGCATTACAACTGACTGCTTTTCAAGGACAAGCCTTTAGAAAGGCATAAAACACTTTTGAAAACAAATCTAGTCACTTTTAATACCTAGTGGATATAACTTGGCATGAAGAAGATAAGAGATTGATTCATCTTTAAAGGTAGTCATCTTGTTGTGGTCTGTCACGTTAAGTCAATGCAAGTACAGTTGGAAGTAATGGTAATAGGTTAATCAGTTAACTTAAACAATCAAGTCGACTTGAAACTAGAATGAAAAACAAGGTGCATTCCAGTCTGTATTTTGTCATCCAAGATCAAACAGAATTCCCTTCATTTGAAGGGACACAAATGGAGGCATTCATGATGGAGCAAAATAGGCTGGAAGATCTGTAGAGAAAGTTGGCTCTTAAAAGGAGAAAGAGGTAGTAGACAGATTAAGCAGCTAGTTGTGTGTAATGTCTGATCATGTTACAGTATATTTTTACATGTCCCACTCAACAAACATGTTGTGTTAAGGAAAAATGTGTTCCGTGTTGGTTGTCAAGTATGGAGAGGACTACAAGCTACTCCAGAGGCTGCTCAGGAGAGAGAAGGAAGCCCTGTCGATTACATAAATTGAGTACTGAAGACAGGAGAAAATCATACCCCGGGGGCACTACCACCTTCTCCTGAATAAGGAGAGGCTGGAGGAGCTGAAGAGAGGCTTTTCAGAAGGAGGAGAAGCAATCAGGAAAGAGAGGTCTGAGCAGCTAATACAAAAGAAGGTATTCCACTTGGAAAAGGACATGATTTCCAATGAGAGGGATGCATTCGGGCTGGAAGTGTCAGAAATAGCCATGATGAGGAAGGCCTATCCATAGGAGAAGAGAGACATGGAGGTGAAGAGAGAGACCGTCCTCAACAAGATCCTGAAGATGGACCAGAATAACAACACTGTCAATACCATAAAGACATAAAGACAGAGCAAAAGAAGTCTTAAAGAAAGAGAAAAAGGAAAAATAGGATATGGACTACATATGGCAAAGTGCCATATGAACAGAGTTTTCATAAGGATTCTGTAATTCTTGACCCAAGTTTGAACCCCTACTGGTCAGACACAGTGTGGCCGTGCATAGAGAAGAAGGGGCACTGTGGCTGCAGACCCCTGCAATGTAACCAGTGTTTCCTGTTTCCCATATTACACCCACACACAGCTAGCTACACGTGAGGTGGAGATGTCCGTTAGTGCCGCTACCCTACAGTAAACCAACTGTAGGGTACACACACTCACAATAAGCACCAGGGATGTTAGCATATGTTTGGACTGGACCGCTAAGGACATAGCTGTCAAAAAGAAATGGATGCGTGGGTTGGCAAGGCAATCACAAACGCAATACATTTCACATACATACAGACATCTAAATGTGTGGAAAAACAGTGTATATGTCTCACTAAGCAAAATACAGACTTTACGTCTGGTTTACAGGAGGTGTGTGTGTTCGTGTTGCTGCACTGATTTCTCGTTGGAAGTGAATGTGTGTGTATGTGTGTGTGTGTGTGTGTGTGTGTGTGCGTGCTCACTTCTCCGTGGTTGAAGAAGAAACACACGGTGGTGACCAGGCCTCCCAAGCGACTTCCACTGGGGAGGGAGAAGAAAGACAGTGAACACAATGAAGCGAGAGATAATAAGGATAGAGAAAGCAAAACATCAGCTTTCATATTTTCCCCTTGCATACATATTTTAATCCCTCAAACAGCTCTATCCACTGCATGCTAAGGAGTTGTAATATTCTGTCACCTGAACAGGTGGGTAGGTGAAAGGTCAAGGGAAGATACCTGAGGTAGGCGCCGTATATGAAGAATAAGCTCATCATGAAGCCGTTCAGCAGGAACACAAAGGTCACATAGAAGTATGCTGGGTCACCCAGGCCTAGAGGATGGGACATACACACACACACGCAAGCGTGCACAGAAAAGATCCACTACTGATGCAAAGAAAGGAGCTTCTGCAGTTTTGACAGAATTGAATTATAAGGTTTCCAATCTTGTCAAATCTTTTACATTACAGCAGATTTGTTAAATGTGCGCTCATTACCATCGCACTGTGCCAGCAGATTGATTCTGTCCCTTACCTGTTAACCTGTGATATTTAAACATTGTATTTTTGGATTTGCACCTTGGCATTTATCTATAATGTATGTCCCTCAATGTAATGTTACTTGTGACATTGTGTATTTTGGAATTTAATTGTGTTAACTTGTTTACATTTATATATAGTCACATTTCTAGCTGTATGGCTATTGGACTTTACTGCTCTTTAACTATTTCAATATTTTATTGTTTATTTGTATATTTTGCACTCTATGCTCCGTTCCTTCTCTATACTGCAATTGCTGAACAATTATTTCCCTCTGGATAAATAAAGTGATATTTTATCTTAAACATCCGGCCACGAGAAAGCCAGGGGCTTGTTTCGACAGTAGGCCAGGTTTAACCACAAAACACCCACCCACTCAGTGTGTGATTCTTAAACGTTATGGTGTACCAGCCAGTAGTAATGATCTCCTAATATCACCCCCCGCTATGTCTCATGCAGCATGACTTGCATGCTAATGCAGTTAAACAACAGCAAGGAGACTTGTGTCAGGTTCTTAAACAGTAAAGTGTGAGACTGTGCTGCGAGATCGCTACTGCCATGGATGGGACAAAGCTCTTTCTTACCACTTATGCTAAATAAAGGCATTTCATTTTCAATTTTAACCGTTTATTCTGTCCACACCTTCCATCCTTTATATATCCTTCATCCATCCACAAAGAATGAGACGATAAAGATGGAAATAAATTACTTGCATAAGTATATAGTAATAAGAATGAGAGTCTGATGATAAAGACTAATTATTGTCAGTCATCTCTCCATTGTTTTTCAATATTGCTCAGTTTTTATTTAGTTGAAGGTTATTCTAGGTTTGTCTTTGATGGAGAGGGTGTTGAAATGGAGACTTAAAGAGCCAGTGAACCCACTGTTTCAGATGGAATTCTAACATTTCAGATTTTTAAAAATGCGTTTTGAGCTGAGTTTTAGGAAAGAGGGGGGCGTGTTATCCCCATGGTTACGACCCACGCCAACTTTATAATTTTTTAGTACCGTCGTTGTGTATGAGCGTTATAATAAGCAATGTTGTATATGAAATGTCCGGGAAGCCTAACCCTCACTTGGACGCGGACATCGTGGTTGCTGCTCAGACGGAGCTTCACCATCCACACACACCATGGCGTTATACTATAAGTGTTAGAAAAGTTCAACTTTCTCTCGGATGCCGCAGTCAACCGCTGCCCAGACAGAGCTCCACGCGTCCACCGGCACCCCTTGGTCGTGACGTCTGAGTGCCTCGGGAAAGGCACTCAGACGTCACAAAAGGAAGGCCACCTGCGTTCGCAGCAAAGTGGAATGTTCACATAGTGTTTAGGGGAGAATGGCAAAAACATAGGATTTCATCCCTTTTTTCTCTAAATTGGAGACTTATTTCAGTAACAGTGATAAAATGGCATAGATTACTATGTTGACGATCATACAAGACAAATGACCACGTTTAAAACAAAAACAAAAGTGGTTTTGGGTTCACTGGCTCTTTAAAAGGAAGAGCGTTACACTCCACTATTTTCTAATAAACAAAGTACTGCTTCATATGCTTGTTCTGCAAAAAAACGGGGACCATTGACGTCCTTTTTCCGATCAGACCAATGGAGAAGGCAAATCCCGGACCAATGGCGTCAATGGTCCAACTGTGTGTGTATACATCAATGTGTTTGGCATGCGTGCAAGACAAAAACATGACCATGCTGTGTTCGCTGATAAAACGAAAGGCGCTGTGACGACCGCCAATACCTTCGCAGCTGTCAACAGGAGCAAGGCCTTCTCCTCTGTTGATGGACCAGCACATCTTAGTGGGGACCCCGAAGAAGTCCATGAGGGACGTGTATGACCTGTACCAGCTGGCCAGGACCACCTAGTGGGCAAAGAGGGAGGGATCGAGAGACATTAGGGTAGGTGGTTATTCTTGAGTATCAGTTGAATAACAATCTAATATTGGCTTTTTGTTGTGTTGTCTCTGTGGTAAATGTATTCTGGGTGGTGGCTTCATTGAGAGTGGGTGTCGTTCATTTTGTATTAGATTATTTTTGCTTATTCTTGGGTTATTACGAAATAACAAAATATGTATATATTAATACGACTTAATAACATAATAGCATACTAATAACAATAAATATTATACAATAATGTAGACAAAATGATGGCCTAAATTACCTCTGGGTATAGATTGAAGCGCTTCAGGGTATTTATGACCAGCGGGTACTCCGTCAGCCGGTCGTTCATGACCAGGTGGAGGCCGTTCAGGAAGGAGGGCGCATCGATGATGGTCTTGTAATAGGAGTAGTAGAGGCCCTGGAACACAAGGAGAAACAAAGCTGTAGCCAACTCACATGATTACAGGGGATGAGCTGGAGACAGGGACGCAGAGAAATGGCTTGAAAAAGTAAGATAAAAAAAAAAAAGAAACTGTGGCATGAAATGTCATGCATGCAACATTAGATAGAATCAGCAGATGGGGCCGAAGCTCAGCGCCTTTTGGTTTCCTACCTATGCAAGATAAAGTCTCACTTTCAAAATTTGTTTAAACTTTTTTTTAAAGGTCTTGTACCTCACCGCGTACAGGATAAGAATCTTGATTATGGTGGGAGAGAAAGAACCATGCAACAGTAATAAGCTAACCTTATGATGCACTTTGATTAATCGTGGGCTCTGGCAAAAATAAAGATGTATTTACCATTTCCGTTCGAAAGGCCATTTCCTTTTCCATATTAGATAAATGTGAAAAATGTCTGTCATTTTCAAACAGGAGCGTGAGGTGATACCTAATCACAAACAGAAGAAAAAACATTTTTTTTCACGTTCACAAATTTTTTTTGCCAATACATTGGTCAATATATATGTTATGAAAACATGAAACACATTTTAAGTGACTAAAGCGTCCCCTTGATTACATATACAATAACATCCAATAAACGACTTTCAATTATACATATAATTACATATATGACACATAACCAATAACACGAAAATGTAGTACACATATTTATAATAGGTTATTACTTCTAATATGGTACCTGCCAAAATATGTGACTTCATGGTAGAACAAATATCGTCTCACATTTGGAAAAGCAAAAGCATTTTGGTGTGACACACACACACACACACACACACACACACACACACACACACACACACACACACACACACACACACACACACACACACACACACACACACACACACGGTAAATATAATCCCTTACCAGTGGAGAAATCCAGCAAGTGCAGCTGCAAAAAAGAAGAGCAGCCTTAAATATTGATTTTTGAATGACAGACCGCAATGACACATAACTAGTGTTTTTTTTTTTTTTATATCTGGCGGTCGAACAAACTTAAAATGCTTGCAAAAGGTTTGATGTCGGGTGACATTTTATGGGAATCAGTGCGGATTTTATGGGGATGGTTAAACTCCCGGTAACATGTTATCAAGTTTGCAAAAAGGGACGACACACATTAGAAAGCCATGTTTCCGACTGACATCAATGTTGGATAAGTAACGGTAGGCGGCTAACAGTAACTTTAGCAACGGTGAAGCTAGCTGACGGTTACGATATAACTCAGCTCACTAGCGGAGTTACATCGCTCACGCGCGCTATATTCAGTACTATGTACTATTACTGTTGTAAGAAAACCGTTGGCAGCTGAGCACCGAGGCTAACTAGCTAGCTAACGATAACTTACCGAGCAGTAGAGTGACTCCTAGTTTCATGAAAGCACCAGGAGTAAGCCCAAGCTTGGCTCTGCTGGCTGAAATCACATTGGGCAGAAAGCTCCAGATACCCTTTCCGTCTCTGCCTGCTCGTCTCATGTTACTTTTAATAACAAGCGGACTCTTGTCCCGTTCGACCTGGGTCGCTTGGGTTTTCCCGCTGGTCTGTTTTCTGGTTTTAATCACCATTTTCAAAAGCAGTGTTCAGACAGTGGAGAGGCTCTAGACAGCAAAGCTAAGCAAAACACCCCCCTCGGTCTCCCGTGTCGACTGATGAACAGCTTGTGGACAGTCACTACCTGGGTGATGGCGGAATCTGTCGTTTGCACACATCTGAGGAAACTTTGCCCTCTACTGGCTTTCTAGCGCTACTGCAGGCCGCTTGCATTGGTAACCTTGGCAACACAAGGACGTGGGATGAGCATTGTTTTCCGACCTTTTATTGCCTTATGTACACCCACCGCCCCATCCGTAGACCCACGGCTGATGTATGTACCCCTTCACTTTCCCCAAACCAGATTGGTTTTCCTTTGAACCAATGCTATATGGTACTATTATCATTTGGCATAATTAAATGATCATAAACTCATAATTATCATATATACAATATTTTTGTCTATATTAATATTGTAGTCAAAACAACCGTAGTAAATAGTCAACACATTCAACAACTATATATATTTTACCTTGTCATTTTAGTTTTGTAGGGAAACTCTGGTCTATGCAAGACCATGCTCCATTCGTCTCAAATGGTAGCCTATTGTCAATGGGTAAATTACGAAATTCATTCGTATAGTGTGCTCTCCTATTTATAAATGTTTCATTATCTTCTCATTGCATAATACATAGTCGTATTGTGTTAATTTGTAAATTATTCGTAGTGTTTAATTCTTATGTGAAATGTTTTTTATATTTTAATTACTATTATTGCCCTGTGCTTTCTGCCTAATTCTCAATCTGGGATTAGTAAAGTAGTCTACATGTTATTTTATCACACAATTGTGTAATCGTTTTTTACACTTGACAAATACAGCTAATATCCCACAATGATTATTAATGTTTGAAATACAGATTTGTAACTTTTTCAGCAAATAAAAGCTCTTTATCAAGAAGCAACCGATTATGTAAAATGTGTTATAACTAAATCCGTACTTAGTAAAACAGTACTTCAGTACTTAGTGAAACAGGCCAGAACTTTAAATGAGTTGCATTACTTGCCAGAAGATGTCATTGTAGGACCATGTTGTCCATCCATGAGTCGCTAAGGCACGCCTTCCTCATGCGTCACGCCTGGACCACATAAACGGAAACATTTTTTATGGGAATCAATGGAGCGAAATTAATATCTGTACAAACCCAAGTCAACGTAAGGCCTATGGTCATGTGTATGGGTATTGGGTACTAGTCTACTATAGTCCGTTTCAGTCTGTTTATTTTTTTGTACGTACACCTGAGCGTTTTTCAACAAAACTTAATTATAAACCCTGCCAGGTACATTTAATCGAGATTCAGATTGAAACCAACACTATTTAAATGTGGCGCCGTGAACCCCACATAACTTGTCAGTTTCTAAGGTCAAGGCGTGACGCATGAGGTGGGCGTGACTTAGCCATTCTGGCGATATTGGCCTATACATTAAGTGCATATATATACGTATGCTACAGTGTCTATGGTGCATCTGGTGTAGTCTATGCCATGACGCATTATCTTCTACAATAGTCATTGGGCCTTTCTTTCAAAGTGAAATAATTAAATTAGGCTATGGTGCATTATCATTTTAACGAGAGACAAAGTTCATGTTTTTTTAAGCAATTCACCAAACAATAAACAATAATTATAACCAAAATAAGTACAATTGCCTCAAAATATTCGGATGCAAGAGATCAATCTCCAATAACAGCAAAGCAAAAACAGGTTTAATAACTTGTCCAATTATTAATTAAATTGTCATCTAGATCAGATCATGCAATACAAGCTATCCAACAAGTTGACTGTGTTGTGCATTTGTTTGAGATGGATCCCCTTTCTATGTGCCTATAGTTGTTAACTTTTAGCTAGCCTATCTGTACTTCCACAGGCTATATTTTACCAACTAATAATCATATTTTGAGTGGTGTACTATTATTATCTGACACCATGCATTATGTCACTTTGAAGATATGCCTGAGGCCATCAGCTAAATGCTTTTGTAGTGAAATTGAGTATGTATAGTTGTATTCCAGTCTCTATAGTCTCTTATTATCACAGTTTTTCTTCTCTATTTATTGGTACCTACTTTTTATTGTGATCTTGTATTGATGTTGCTACTTATTATTACTTATTATTACTTACTTTGTTATTGTGATCTTGTATTGATGCTGCTATGTGACTGTTGAGGAACCAAGCATAAGAATCTTACTCTTGTGTACTTGTACGTGAAGATGTAATAAAAGCAACTCTGATCTGATCTGATCTAAAGCAGGCTGGGCGTTCTCACAAACACACTGCTGAAAGAATACACCTGTTTTTCATTGGTGAAACTGCATTTTCCCTCTGCAGCCTACTCCCAAACAGCATATGTCCCATGATACACACATCTGACAGGATGCTTGGTTATGCTGGCCGGAGCCTTTGCTTCTGGAGCGGCCTTGTTCGTGCATCAGGACGCTCTGGAGCCCTAGGCCTACCCGTCCCCATAACTCGACCTCGCAAATGCGCGTGCCATATGATATTCAAAGTCTTTCTCTTATGCTTTCACCACCAATTTTTAATATTAATAATAATAATTTTAATAAAAAAGAAAAACACAGGGGGCGCGTTTTAACCTCCACGTGATTCACGATGGGCACAGTTTGCCGAACCTAAATACGACAAGTTTAGACAAGGTTGCTCTGCTTCGTCAGCTGACGGTGCGGCTGTGGCGGAGAAGCCACGGACAAGCGCTGCGCTGTTGGCACAGCCTGCGGCCACGCCGACGGAGTTTGTTTGGACACATAACACAGCAGGGCACGGTGGAGGTCGTCGGCAGGCGTAGTGAGAGACAAAGAATAGAGACAGAGTTTTAGAAACAAACGCAAATATAACAGCTGCTGACAGTAGTTTAGGATATTCGCGAACGCACATTTGCGCTCGTTTTCCATGTTAAGCTTTAGGAATTTGAGCCACGAGAATATTGCTATATTCAAACTATGAAATGAAACGTATCAATGTGGGGTTATTTTTCCATAAATAGGATATTTTGTCGGCTGAATCTTGTGCTGCGCATTTCCTAATTCTTTTTAACCAAGAGTCCTAACATTTTGTATGTTTTAAAGGTAATAATTTGGTCTTGCTTGCATGCAGCATGAATAGCCCTACACTTGTTTATTTTATTCATAATATTTAATATATGTGTAAAGATATTACTCTTATATTTTATTGCATATGTTGTTTACTTTATATACACAGGAGGATGCGTGTGTGTGTGTGTGTGTGTGTGTGTGTGTGTGTGTGTGTGTGTGTGTGTGTGTGTGTGTGAATATGTTTTGCATGTTCATCAGCGTCTATGTACTGTGCCCTTACTGAGTTATCTGCACACTTATTTTGTTAATGTGTCCATCACATTGTGTACGTGCAAACGTGCATATGTACGTGCATATGAACGCGCGTGCGTTCGTGAGCGTGGGTGTGTGCGTGTGTACGAGAGTGAAAGAGAGAGCGGGAGAAGGGATGCTGGGTGGGAGGTGAATTAATTAGGGGCCAACCGGCTGCCTCCGTTACCGTGACATGTTTATTACTGAACAGAAACACATGCTGTCAATGATCACTCATTGTTTGTGTATCAGTTATCTCGGCATTAGGGCCCATTAGTATTCCCTGAAATCCAATTCAATTATAGCTCCCCATGGCTGTGGTTCCACAGAGAGAGAGAGCGAGAGAGAGAGAGAGAGAGAGAGAGAGAGGGGGGTGACTAACTCGTGTCACGTCATAGTCAGCGTGCACATGTGTACCCACTTATGTGTAAGTGAAAGACAGAAGAGAACGGGTATCTGTATGTTTGTCTGTGAGTGTGTGTGTGTGTGTGTGTGTGCACCTGTATGTGTTCGTGTGTGTGTGCACCTGTATGTGTCTGTCTGTATGTGCACTTGTATGTGTGTGTGTGTGTGTGTGTGTTATTATAAAATAAATATCGTATCTCTCACATGTGTAACATCCACAGTGAAATACTGTAACATTTCCGTTCTTGCATTTGAACTCTGTTCTCGCAGCAGTAGCAGGTGCCGAGACGACGACTGCAGCTGAGACCTTGCCTCTGGGCCATCGCCGTGGCAACCGTCTCACCTGTGTCAGGTGGACGAAGGCCCCTGCCTCCCCCCCTGCCCTACTCCCGGTGGCTAATCCTAGTAACACAGCTGGAGGGATTAGAGATGCACCTTGACCTGGAGTGGCTGAATCCCCCCCCCTTCCTTCCTTCCTTCCTACCTTCCTTCCTACCTTCCCAGGACAAAGGGTTCACCTGCCGGTCCCGCTGATCCACAGATAAGATGGGAGAGATGGGGGATGTCAGGGCGGACGAACCACCGCGTTACGCATTGCCCTCACACGGCCACTTCCATCAGGAGGTCGGAGAGCTCAGGTTAACATCGCGGGTCGGGTTATCTGAGAGAGAGAGAGGGAGAGAGGCAGAGAGGAGGAGAGTGGGAGAGAGAGAGACAGATACAGCAAGAGAGAGAGAGGGAGAGAGAGATAAACAAGCCACATAGAGTTTTGTCAAGGCTTTGTGTGTCGAGTTAAGGTCAACCGAACTTGAAAGTAATTTGGACGAATTAGCGTTTGCGTGCTTGTGTGTGTTTGTGTGTGTATGTGTGTGTGTGTGTGTGTGTGTGTGTGGGGGAAGGGCTTATTTGATTCTGTCTGTTGATCAACACAATGTTATTGTACTTCTACACCTGGCCCACATGATATGACGTTTTGAATTAGAGTATATAAAAGGCAACATGGAAACAAGAATAAAAATGAATGAGCAGAGAAGCACAGAGAAAGCACAAGACATAGGGAAGGGGATAGAGAGTGAGAGAAAGACAGAGAGCGAGGCAGAGGGCAAGAAGGAGGTGGCCAATCACTGGAGTTGAGGGAGAGGGCATGATTGGCTTAATCCCGTGCAGAAAGGTTGTTTCCTTTTAGCCTCGTGCTGTGATTTCCTAGCCTGTGATCGTCTCTTCCATACGATTAGACCAATGAGCATGGAATACAGTCATATGATGGGCCGGCTGTGTTGCCAGGCTAGTGGCTAGGCTAGTGCTTAAGCGCAGAGGCCAGCCATGCAGAGCTGCTCTAGTTCGGAGGCCAACAGGCTAACTGCATGATTAGCTTTGGGAAGGGGAAAAACCAGACCCACGGGTAATGTGGTTTACATCACCTAGCCCGCTTAATGTGCTAGCACTGATGCCTGAATTGGAAATTGGTCAGATAACTTTGATAACTTTAACTTGGTACGTGTGTGTGTGTGTGTGTGTGTGTGTGTGTGTGATGTTACAGGAATAATGGTAAGCGATGACACAGGAGCACAATATAATGTGCTCCTGAAATCTTTACATCAATGTAGGCTACATACTCACAAATGAAGACATTTCTCCTTCACTTTCACTTTCTCTTCCTTTCATATATGCTCACCCGCACACACACACACACACACACACACACACACACACACACACACACACACACACACACACACCGACACCGACACACACACACACACATATGTCCAAACACCACATGCATATGCACATACACACACACACACACGCGCGCGCGTATGCACAACAACTAATGCAGACTTAACCGGCCCTGAGTAGGGGCTATGTAATGTAATTAGCCCAAATCAGTGACCTTGCTTTCAGACCCTACACAATGCCAGAGGCCTCTCTCTCTCTCTCTCTCTCTCTCTCTCTCTCTCTCTCCCTCTCTCTCTCTCTCTCTCTCTCTCCCTCCCTCTCGCTCTCTCTCCCTCCCTCTCTCTTTCTCTCTCTCTCTCTGGTCCCTCGAGTCCCCTGACTGGGACCTGCTGGCTAATGGAGCCACCACTTTGGGACTGTCTGCCGCACAGAACAAGAGATAAAGAGACAGCTGTAGAGAGAGAGAGAGAGAGAGAGAGAGAGAGAGAGAGAGAGAGAGAGAGAGAGAGAGAGAGAGAGAGAGAGAGAGAGAGAGAGACAGAGAGAGACAGAGACAGAGACAGAGACAGAGACAGATAGAGACAGTATTGTTGGGTCGGATGGATGGAGAGATAGAGAGAGATCAAATGACTGCAGTAGAAGGATAAAATAGGAGTGAAAGTCAAAGAGAGAGAGAGAGAGAGAGAATGAAAGAGGAGAGAAAGCGAGTGATAAACAAGGAAAGAAGAGATGACTCATGTTGTGCCATGGCTCTATATCATAATGTCTAAAACCAGTTGCTTATCAATTGCAAATTATTATCTAGACCTAATCTTATCGTCTACAAGGCTTTGTCTGCTGATATCTCTCCCTCTCTCCCTCTGTCTCTCTTTCTGTCTCCCTCTTTGTCTCTGTCTTCCTCTCTCTGTCTCCCTTTCCCTCTTTCTCTCTGTCTACCTCTCTCTGTCTCCCTCACGGTCTCCCTCTCTCGTCCCATCAGAATGTGCCCTCTTCCCTCTCATTACCCAAATGATTGGCCCAGTAAGCCTCTTACCTCAGCACACATACCTGCTCCAGTATCACAGTGGCAGGCTGGGAAAAGCCAATTACTTTAATTAAGGTGAAGAGTACCTGACCATACAGAAGACGTGTAGGGGTGTGTGTGTGTATGTGATTGTGTGTTGCATGTGTATGTATGTGTGTGTGTGTGTGTGCGGGTGTTTGTGTGTGTGTGTGTATGTGTTTGTGTGTCTCTGTATGTGTAGACGTGTGCACATCTACTGCATGTGTGTGGCATATGTGTGTATGTTGCATGTGTTTCTGTGTGCACGTTAGGCTGTGTGTGTGTGTGTGTGTGTGTGTGTCTGTGTGTGAGAGAGAGAGAGAGAGAGAGAGAGAGAGAGAGAAGAGAGTGTGTGTGTATGTATATTTGTGTGTGTGTGTGTGTGTGCGTGTGTGTGTGTAACCACGTGCACGTGTGTGAGCCATGCAGTCCTTGTGCGCTGACCGGGGTTCTCCTGTCATCTGTCAACACTCCACCGAGTTAATCTCCACTGCTGTTGCACGTATTAAAAGATTACGAGTGTTCTGCATGGCTACATGCACACCCCATAAGGGGCCGTTCACTGTGAGGTTACCCCCCTCTCCACCGTCCACACCCCCATGCGACCCACACCTCATTCCGCCAGGGGGTGAGACAGAGGCCAGGGAGAAGGAGGAGGGTGTGAGTGTGATGATAGGGTGGAGTTATATAGGTGGTTTTGGATGGTGTTCCAGCAAAGTGACAACATGCAAACATATTGAATAAACAGTGATATTATCATATAATGATTTGTACGGCAAGTACAGGTTACACAGACAAACAACACAGAACGCCATTTGTCTGTCAAATAAATGCATTCATGGAGCTTCACTTTCAATTGTTTGTTGAATGAGCTTTATTGAAAACATAAATGTAGACATTTTCTAAATTCGTTTTTTTAGTAGGCCTACTATATCAGGTCCAAGTCCAAGTTCAATATTATGTCAAATAAAAGACTATGTCTCTGTATGTTGTGTTCACATTGGTTTGTGTGCATTGTGGGGTATATGTGTGTAAGGTTTGTGTGTCTGTGTATATGTATGTATGTGAGGGAAAGAGAGAGAGAGAGAGAGAGAGAGATCGAGTTAGAGAGAGAGAGACAAAGGGAGAGAAGGTGAAGGAGAGAGAGTTGACATTAAAGCAGGGCCCAGGTACAGAGGCCCTAATGGTTTCTTTCAGCACGCCGGTTAGCCGGCGCGCTGCGGTGATCTTTCAGCATAGCATCGTGGCACGCTAACACCTCGCTCCTCAGTGCTCACCTTCAATTAGCAGTTTATAATTGCTGGGGGGGGGGGGGGGGGGGGGGGCTCGGCGTGGGCCCCTACACCCCCAACCCCGGGTGCTGATAGATCCTTGCCGATCCTCCTGCTGACCCTCAGGAAGTCAGAGTGCAGATATCCATCAAAGGTTGTTTATATAAATGTGAGTGTTTGTGCATGTGTGTGTTTGTGTGTGCATGTATGTATGTGTGTGTGTGTGTGTGTGTCTGTGTGTCTGTGTGTGTGTATGTGTGTGTTGTGTGCACATTTATGTTTGTTAGTGCAGCTGTTCATATGTATCGCGTATGTGTGTGGATGCATGCAAATGTTTGCAGGTCAGGTGTGTGCATGTGTGAGTACATTGAACAACATTGGGATTTTTATATGCAATTGGCTGCTTCAGAGAATCCCGTAAATATAGGATTTTATGGGCACTAGATCATTATGAGTTAGTTAGGTTAGGTTAGGTTACTTAGTTAGGTTAGGTTTAGATTTATTGACTTTGTCTGCACAAATAAATCCCACTTTGTTGAATGGATCAAGTGAATGATTTACAAAAGCGCGAAGTCATCTCCACAAGTCCTACTCTGGACCTCTCGCAGAGCACACCTATAGCTCTGTGCCAGTGCATGTTAATGTGACAGAGACAGACAGAGAGAAAAACAAAGAAAGAACGAGAGACTAAATAGTATCCGTCATTGTGTCTGTCCATCTGTGTTCTTGCGAGACCGCAAGCTTCTCTTCGGCTTCTGCACAATCTACTAAACTCACACGAAAGACTGAATCAAACAGTAGAAAGACAAATATCTACAGAATCCAAACACCAACACACACACACACACACACTACATGCTTGGTATTGTGTTCTCTGAGCATCCCCCCCCCCCCCCCCCCCCCCCTCCCGTCCTATCTGCCAATGTGCTGCTGTAGATATTGTTAGCATTCCATTTTTCCATTTACATTTTCTCTGCCTGACACATAATTGAGCAATGGATGCTCTTATGAAAATTAAACCCACGGTCCTCCCGGGTTACCGTAACCCTGTTAAAAGGTAATGAGATTCTTTATGCGTCTTCTCCTGATTTTTTTATTAAATAGAATATCAGTATGACTAATTCCCCGGGCCCCAACGCGGACTGGGACACCACATTATTGATAGGCTAGTGCATAAGTGGTCTCTGTTGGGCTGCGTCTAATGGCCTAATAATGCATTATACCAGTATCAGTGGGCCTGCGGCTTGCAGTGCTTATTGTCGTTATTGAAAACACCTGGGTGAACCATTCATCAAGGTTAACTCAGAAAGACCCATCCGTTCATTTGGCTGTCAGTAAAGATCTTTATTTAGCTCCACCCCCCCACCCCCCTCCTCTGTCCCGTGCCGAGGCATGACCGCTCCCCGACGCACAGCTGAGGCCCCGTAAAAACCCTCTCATTCTCGCTCTCTCCTTCCCTCTCTGTCGGTCTCTCTCTCTCTCCCTCTCTCTCTCTCTCTCTCCCTCTCTGTTGGTCTCTCTCTCTCCCTCTCTCTCTCTCTCTCCCTCTCTGTCGGTCTCTCTCTCTCCCTCTCTCTCACTCTCTCTCTCTCTCTGTCGGTCTCTCTCTCTCTCCCTCTCTCTCTCTCGCTCTCTCTCTCTCTCCCTCTCTCTCTCTCTCCGTCTCTCTCTCTCTCTCTCTCTCTCTCTCTCTCTCTCTCTGTCTCTGTCTCTCTCTCTCCCTCTCTGTCTCTCTCTCTCCCTCTCTCTTTCTGGATGGATGACGGATGATGGAGCGGAACGCATCAGGCCAGTCCTTTCTCGGAACCAGAGCTCCTTTTTTATTTATTTTTTATTTTTATAATGGTATATAGTGTTCACTGCTCAGATATATCTTTTCTGGTGGTTGTGGTTGTTCTTTTTCAAATGTCTAAGCAACGGGAAAGGCTGTAAAACTGCTGGCCAATCCGAGAATCCGCAGCCGGTGTGTCTGAGTGAGGGATAGGAGTGTGGCGTGATGAAGAGCGATGGGCCGTGTTGAGACAGTGGGGACATGACGGAGCTCTCATCCACATTTACAGAAAGCTAGTTGACAAATTACCAATGTATTGACTGCCAGACGTCAATAATTACATATTCATATGGGCCACCCTAGCGACTCTGATTCCCCCCAAAACCTTGCTTTCTACACAGTTTACCGACATTAATACAAATGGATACAAATGAGTTATGAAAGCAATTTAACACCAACTTTATCTTTTTTTTTTGGACACTACATCCAATAATTCCTTTAACTTAGTGACAGCATAAGTTTAAGTCTTAATAACTTTGTCCTGAAACTTGTGCATGGTTGCTATAATGATGTGGGATCTATTTAATCTCTGAGATGTCACGCTGTCAGAGTGACCTTTCAGAGATGAGGCCTACTTGAGAAAAGCAAGCAAAGAAAAATCGAATCCATCAAGTGTAACATCTAATATCGTTCATAGTCCTCCAAAAATATGGTTTGGGGAATATATGTCATAAAAGAAAACATAATTATCCCTTTGTTGCCTTTGATAAAAAAGAAACATACACAATAGGCATAAATTAAAACGTTTTACTAATAAAATGTTGACAAAACTTTAAAGTAATTGCAATGATATGCAGGCTTATTAGGCCACTGTACTTCAATTTATTCAATGTTTTTTTTATATTAAGATGTAAGACCTCAGCCTCATCCGATGGGTTAAATAACTTAACGTCCAAGTGTTTTACACATAGCCAGACAATTTAATGAATAAATTAGACTGTTATCTGGATAACTGCTATACACTGCAAGGGACGGTCCAACTCAATTTGAATTGGATGAATTTAAGTGAAATTAGGAAGAAGAATTAAACAATGTCGAAACAAATGAAGCTTGCAATAGCCCTACCTTAATTGTTTGTTGAGTATTATATATTTTCTTATTTTTTGCTTAATGATATATGCGTGTTATTATTATGTATATAATAAAGTAACTATTTTCATCTTCAACCATTGTTGTAGGTCTATCATTTAAAAGTATTTTAAATATATTATGCAATTTAAGACAACATTTTTGTGGAATGCTCACTGTTAACACTTATTTTTTTCACACACAAGTTATTACCAGGGAACTCACTGGAGCTCTCTTTTCCTTTTGTATGTCTCTCGATCACAAGCGTTTGACCAATGCGTTTGCAAGCCAATATTATTATTACATCTTTACAAAAACCTGTCAAAATCCATGATTCTATCCCTTCATCACACACACACACACACACACACACACACACACACACACACACACACACACACACACACACACACACACACACACACACACACACACACACACACACACACACTTTGAAGATATGTGACCACCATATGTGGGACCAGGGTTAAGCTGGGGCGGGCGTTGATGAACAAATATGCCAGGGAGTCCTCGCCTTGCCAGCCGGGGACGGCGGATACACAGCCGGGCTTCATGGGAACGCTGCGCCAGGGACCGACTCTGGGTTTCCAGGGAGCAGTATATCTCTCATTGCACTGGGGTACGGTGGTGTTATGGACCCATGCATGTCTGTCACTGGGCTGGGCAGGGTCCCGGGGCCCCAAGACACCCAAGAAAAACAAACAGAACCCAGCCCTGGACACGGGAGAATTGTCCACTCATTCCCTCGTGGAGGCGGATGGCTGTTTTACCAAAACGCAAAATGCAAATGGGTTCTGAAGACGAACTGTTACGTATATCTGAAAACATGTACATCTGAATCACGACCATACGCATACACTATGCAGATCAATAATCGATATTTACATTTCACGAGCTGCTTAGTTTCCTATAGGCCTACCTCACAATGACTCCAGGGGGCGATGCACACATATAGTCTTTGCATTGCGGCCTATGTGTTGACGGAGAAGTAGCGATGCGCGGCTGAGATTATTTTTAGCCCAGGGAAATGAACAGGCCTTCTGTTGAATCTGCAGCAGGTCTAGTTGGCGTTTAGGTAGAAGGCGCTAAGTGAGAGACGGATGACTCCATGTTGAGTTTTAGAGTCCTAGGTCAAATAGTACAAATAATACTGGGATGCTGGAAAACAACACCTGGTCTTGTTTTTGACATATTTCACAATTTATAAGAATGACAGGATAAAAATCATATTTATAAATTGTAAGGCACGATCCCCATATAAAAAATATAAATGAGAACAGGCCTATTTTTCCGCGATTTTTTTTAAATGCCTTAACAATTTGCGTCTAAAACCTGAGACGAACAGTGAATGGCTGTCGTCATCATTAACGGTTTGGAGGTTGACAGCAGCAGCAGCAGCAGCTCTCCGTCTGGCAGAGAGGAGAACACGAAGGCTTCCCGACAGTGTTCATCGTCCAAGGCCGGGGGCCCCCGAGAACTTCCGAATGACTGAGATGATGTGATTATGTTGAGGCTAATGATGAGGGGCATAGTTAAATCCATCTCTGCGTTTTCCTCTGCTTCTCCCCCGATTCAGCGCCCTGTCAGCAGCTTAATACATAGTTTGGTCCCTCTCATCCTCCTCTTCCTCAGCTCGATACCAAGAGAAGAGGAAGATGCAGGTGAAAGAAAGATATAGCGGAGAGAGAGAGAGAGAGAGGAGAGATGGAGACCAAATGTCAAAAGCAACGAAAATGGGGGAAAATTGAATGACAGTGTAATTTAACGATAAAAAGAAGCAAGGAACAACAGGGACAGAAAAAGTACAATACAAACAGTGAGAAAGAGATAGAGGGAAATAAAATGGAGATATTGACTAAGAGAGAGGCGAGGAGAGATAGTGAAAATGTCGGAGGCCTCCATGCTGAGAACACCCAGGGATAAAACAGCTGGTTTCACTGCGGCCATGTCCTGTTAGTGCTGATATATGAGGTGTCAGAAGCTCTCCCGACAAATCGTGGCAAATTCCCCATGATAAAACACGAGTAACATTCACTGTTGAAAGCACTTGTCAGGCTTGGGAAAGTGTTGGGGATTTTCTTATGCACGTGTAGGCCTATTAGGGTTCATGTCTTTGGGCTACTTAATCCTTTAATATAATGGAATATTTGTATTTGGAATTTCCTGTTGAGAAAACGATAGTTTTCTATTACAGTTTACTTGTTTTATTTTGCACACTTAGAAGTGGATTTCCTTCACATTTAAATAAATCTGCTTGAATTTGTCTTCGAGCATAATAATGTGTGTGAGTGTGTGTGTCTGTCTGTGAGTGGACTAAATAAAGAAAACAACGACAACAACAAACAATCGTGGTAATTTGCATCTCCATAAGAACATAGTCAATATGGAGGTTTTGACAGCCTGCACTTTTATTTTTAAGTGTTACTTTAGAGCGAGTCGAATGCAGCACTAACTCGTTTATCCTTTTGGTCCACGACTCGCACTCTAACTGACGCATGGACAATTAAAAGGGGACATAGAAACACTGACCCCTTCCTCCTGGCAGTCCCTGACCAACAAAAGAAGTGCATGCAGCCAGATGCTGCAGCAAGACCACAAGTTGGCCCCTGACAGTAAACCATTCAAGCAAATGATTTAGGAAAAATAAATCATGTTACAGGAAAATGTCTGACATGCAAGTCCTCTTGGGACTTTGTATGAGCAATGCAGGTTGTTTTATTATATTGTAGGTTGACACAGTAGGGACAAGAGAATAGGGTCAGGCCTATATACATTACAATGTGTGTTTTAGCATTATGTAATTAGTTGCTGAGAAAAATATGCCAAAAAAAAAAAATGTCTAAAGAGTGACTTTGTGTGAGTGTATGTGTGTGTTTTATAAAATGTCGTATTGGACTATGATACTTTTTGACTGGTGAACTGCATTTGCATGAATGTAAGGACATTTATTTCATCATATTTGTGCCAGCCCTAACAACCTAAAAAAAACAGTGTGTCTGTCTGTTTTGTTTGTTTGTATATATGTGTGTGTCCATGTCTGTATTGTTTCTTATGTGTGCTTACAAGTGTGTGTGTGTGTGTGTGTGTGTGTGTGTGTGTTTGTGTGTGTATGTGTGTGTATGTGTGTATACATATCCAGACATCAGCACCTGTTAGCTGCTCGGCGTCATCGTCACTTCCTGTTACGCCTCAGGTCACCGCAGCAACGAGCGTCTGGCAGCCGACTGGCTGAGAGAGAGAGAGAGAGAGAGAGAGAGAGAGAGAGAGAGAGAGAGAGAGAGAGAGAGAGAGAGAGAGAGAGAGAGGGAGAGAGAGAGAGAAAGAGAGAGAGAGGTGGGAGGGAGAGAGCGAGGACAGAGGATGGAGCGAGGGGGGAATAAGGAATAAGGAAAAAAAGAAATGTTTCACAGCGTTCAGAGAAACTCTATGGGCGGGGAGCCCCTAATCACATTAGCCAGAGAACTTTTACTCATGGCTAATGGAATTCATTTAAAATGGAACCGCTGGGCGCTAAGCTGATTTACATTGATCCAGAAATGTATAGAGCCAAAGTCAGTCTATCTATTCTGTGAGGGAATTA
The DNA here is from genome assembly GCA_026745465.1 of Lota lota. NCBI lineage: Eukaryota > Metazoa > Chordata > Actinopteri > Gadiformes > Lotidae > Lota > Lota lota. Next base: position 6,287,186 of record JACYXH010000826.1, read on the forward strand.
AAGGCTGCTAAGCCTATAGAGACAGACTGTATAATCCTATGTTCCAGGATCGATACTGGCTGCAACCTTCTTTATGAGCCCTTTCCATGCACTGTTCTTTGTTCTGTGTGTGTGTTTTGTTGTGTGTGCATGTGTGTAGGTGTGTTTATGTCTCATACCCTTATGCACTACTGTACAACTACAGATTTGTGTTGGCATGTGCACTCATGTGTTTCTGTGTGCGTTTGCAAGTATGTGTGTTTATCCAAAATGTATATAGGCCTACAGTATATTTTGCTCACAAAATGCCCCCACTGTGTCGAAAATAGCTTCACTCTGGATCTTACAGTACTGATGCTTCCTGGTAAATATAATCTACAGCCCTCTGATGAACCACAGGGAGCAACAGCGCCACGATTAACGCCACCCAAATAATCATCTGAGCTGGCCGTTTATTTAGTCCAGTGACATCCATCGTCTGGCATGGGGGGGGGGGGGGGGGGGGGGGGGCAGCAAATCACACAGGGAGGAGGCAGCGAACGCAGAGGGGCGGCTAACTGGCTGATGCACCCAGCACATGGAGCTGCCCCTGGGCATGAAGACTACACGAGCAACGCTCTTCTACCACATGAAGCCTCACCTGATCTGGAGGTGACTAGACAGTTCAATTCAAATTACTTTATTTTTAGGAACTTGGTTCGCATTGTACAAGGTTACATGTGCGAACAGTGGCTTCGTAAAAATGTGGATGATTACAAATCAGATTATATATCAAGTGGAGAGTTTATCAATATAGGGGTTAATTAATTGTTAAAAAAAAAGATCAATTACATTTGATTAATGAGTAAAACAATTAGAATACAAAACATATGCTCTTTGCAGATTAAATTGGACACAAGCACAAATAAACGGACTGCATAAATCATAGAAGTGTGGGAAGTCATCCTTGGAAAATGTTTGGAAATGGGCATGTACTTTACAGGTACACATTATCGGCCATTGGATGTCTCATCTGTTTATCACGTCTATCACGTATCACGTAGATCAAGCAGTTCCTCACAGGACGCCGATTGGTCCGAACCACTGTGGTTTAGCCACAAGTGCATGACTTGAAGCCTGGCAAGATGGATTCTCGTGTGAACGTGATCTTGCAAAACCAGCTGCTTCGGAAGGTAGAAATCATACCCAGTGGCTCTTATTTTGAATAAAGCCGGACTTTCTTTCTGACCCGGACGGAAGTTTAACATATGTTTAAATATCATTTCATATCTGGATTATCATAATATACTAACAGATGATAACTTCTTCACTTTAAACTTCAAATTAATTGTTTACTAGTATTACAGAAAAAGGAGTCAACTTAAAAAATGATGTCTGAGAAATCTTTTTAAACAGTGTTTCCAGGTTTATCAGCAGTAATGGTTTACCACCATTTTAAGCAGCAAGAAATAGAATAAGCTCCGTCTTCCATCAACGTCCTCCAGCAGATTCCCAGCAATATCAAAACAAAGGGAAGTGTAATGAAAGTTGTTTCTTTCTTTTGGGCGCCCTTAATGTGAAATGAGATGAGGGGGGATGAGTTTGGTGGTTGAGTCTAATCCAATCATATGGCCTTAAGTGGGTGACATTGATCAGGCCGGGCCAATAATTCATCCTGTCAGTCCATCAATCTCTTCCATATTCACTCGACATGCCCCGCCTCCCTTCCACCACCACCACTTCAACCCCCAACACACCAACACACCACCCACTCTAACCCTGAGAATGTGGTAAATGACCTTATACAACAACAGCATCACCACATACACACACACACACACACACATATCCATACTGCTCTCGTGGATGTGCCAACTCCTGTTATGGGACACACACACACACACTCCTCTCTCTTTCTCTCTCTCTCTCATTCACTCTTAGTCTCTGACTCACTCAAACATGCATGCACACATATACACACAGACATACACACACACACACACACACACACACAAACATACACACTCACACACACACACACACACACAAACATACACACTCACTCACACACACACACACACTCACACACTCACACACTCACACACTCACACACACACTCACACTCACACACTCACACACACACTCACAATCACACACTCACACACACCCACACACACACACACACACACTCACACTCACACACACACACCCTCGGCACTCACATTCCAGCTGTTGCGGTGTGTCTTCTGGGCTGTAAAGAGGGCCAGGGCAGCGCGGCAGGGCAGTGTTTTGCTGTGAGGGCTTGTAATCGAATGACTCGGTCCCTATAAAAGCAATTGTATGGTTATTATCTTCTTAGGGGCCCATTTGTGCCGAGTGGCACTTAGAAGAGTCAGGGCGGTTGGGGCGGTCGGGAAGGACTAATCTCATATTTGGGATTCATAGTCATCAGATTGGAGGAGAGCGCCTTCTGCTGCTCCCTGCCGCCAATGTCACTGCTGCTGATGGTGCTGCAGTGATGGTGCTGAGGTGGTGGTGAGGTGGTAGTGCCGCGGTAGTGGTGGTGCTGAGGTACTGGTGGTGAGGTGGTGGTGCTGAGGTGGTGTTAGTGGTCAGGTGCTTCGTTGGTGATGGTGAAGTAGTGGTACTGTAGTGGTGGTGGTGAGGTGGTCATAGTGATGGTAAAGTGGTGGTGGTGCTGTAGTGGTGGTGGTGAGGTGGTGGTGGTGGTGAGGTGGTGGTGGTGCTGTAGTGATAGCAGTGGTGAGGTGGTGGTGGTGAGGTGGTGGTGATGCTGAGGTGGTGCTGAGGTGCTGCTGAGGTGGTAGTGGTGCTGAGGAGGTGGTGGTCAGGTAGTGGCGGTGGTGTGGTAATGCTGTTGGTGTGGTAGTGCTGTTGGTGTGGTGGTGGTGTTGCAGTGGTGGTGGTTCTGAATGGGTGCCCTGTGTGTGTGTATGTGTGTTTGTGTGTGTGTGTGTGTGTGCACCTCTGTGCATCCCTTAGCATTCCGCTGTAAATCCCCATCCTAACACTCACAGTCTGTTTAAATCAGCATTACAAAACAGCCTATTTAATGTCGGGTTAAAACACTGCCACTTAATTGAACCGTTACATGCCAATGCCAAACCAGATCAAATAAATGAATAACTGAAAAATATGCTAGCTCACATAACCTCTCGCTATCGCTAATGCTGCTCAGAGTTAATTGAAAACTATACCCCGAGCCCAGAATCCACCAGTGATATGCTCCCGGGTGTGTCCAATCAGAATGAACCCCTTTCCTTGTGACCAACCCAGGTAGCCCAAATAATAGGTTTAATTGAACAGTTCTTCTTCTTGGATAAATGGAGCGCAAATCCATTGTAGCGCCAAGGCGATTTTTGCCTCTCTTTGGACCATGGACTCCAATTATTCTGGTTTATTTCCCCTTACCATGATTGGTCAGAAATCTAGAAATCCCCCCCCCCCCCCCCCTCATTCCTAACATTATTCAACATGTATTGGCTTGGAATTGAAAGCTGGTCAATAATCACTTGATCGTGCCGTAGAGTGTCACCCATGTCATCCTCTTATCATAACGCTGATGTTTAACCGCCCGACTTCCCAGGAGAGATTTCCCGCATGAGAGCTGGGAAATCAATTAAGCGTATTGATTAATGTGGTGCAGACACCTTCTCTCAGCTGGAGACCGGAGATGAGTACCCCGTGATGGCCCCTGGGGCAACGGGTTAGAGACCCCACATTCACCACTTATCGGACATCCCGTTGAGTTTGGATCGGCCTCGAAACGCCCAGCCTTGACGGAGTCAATCTGGTCTTTTGGGACAACTTTCACAGCTTTTAACATGTCTGATTACGTGTAAACCACTGGATTCTTCAACAGGGCAGGGCTGGACCACCCATGTGGTGTTTCTTGGTGGCCTCTGGGAGCAGAGCAGCTCTTCAACACCCCAGTCTCTCCTCATCCTGCTGCACAATGCCAGGATGCCCTGCTGTTTTCTCAGCTAACAGGGCCGTGAATCAGCCACCGCTCGGGAGGCAGACGGCCTTCCATCTCCCAGAGAGAGAGAGAGGGACACCCATCCTCTGTCATCTATAAAACCAGCTATTTATAAACCCACAGGCATGCACACCAGACAACACACACATTCACACACAACCATACGTGTGTGCGCACACATGCACACATGCACACACTTACAGACACACAAGCACAATTGTGCACACGGGAGTACATAAACATTCCACATATTCAGCTCAGGCTGTTCAAGAGACCGGATGTGTCAATAAACAACTAATTAAAAAGCAGAGGTGGAATTCATTTAAATCTGAATACAAGCACATGGCAAGTATACTTGTGTGTGTGTGTGTGTGTGTGTGTGTGTTTGTGTGTGCATGTGTGTATCACCTCAGCTCACATCCACACATATGGCAACTGCTCCAGTGGTGCCAGCGATGCTTCAGAACATAAGTCCTGATGCTTCAGAACATAAGTCCCTGGGGTCTGTGAGATTCTGCTGGGGATGGGGGCTGTACATGGGATAGGCCCACAGATAAATGCTGAGGTGTGAAGGTCTGTGGACACAGCAGGCCAGCTAGAGGCCCCTACAAGTGGGGATTAGGTTAAGCTAGCTCTCAGTCATGTATAGTTCATCGGGAACAGGCTGCTAGGCCCACCACACAGAGGTCAGGATGCAGGGGTTTCACACGGGCCGAGGATTTGTCCTGCCTTCACGGACACACGCGCACCTAAACATGCATATTTACACACACACAAAGACACACACACACACGCACGCACGTCACATAAACAAATGCATCAAATCACATCATTAGTCGAAGAGGTCATCGACCAGTGTGAGCTGAAAGACAAAACAGACACGGATGACCTCTGTAAAGTCTTTCTCTCTCTCTCTCGCGCTATTTCTCTCTCTCCTTCAATCTCTGTGAAGGATATAACAAATAACAAACAAGCACTTACATAACACACACACACCCTGTTGCACGCACAACACACACACACACTTAGACATGAACACTGTCATTTGTTTTCTTTACGTCCATACCACCCTCCACACCTCCGCTGTGACCCTGGAAGTACTTAGGGTGTCGGCGTGTGGGGGGAACCCCCCCCCCCACCACCACCCTGGTCTGGATCAACAAACAGAGCCTGGTTGAGCTGTGCCGCTCCGTACCAATTCTTGGATAACAGACACTCGAAGACGCGTGTGTGTGGATGATGTCATGAAGTAGTTTCCTAACTTCATAATCGTCTTGAGGTTATGAGGTTAGGTGTGGGTGTGCATAGCTGGATTTGAAATGTACATTTGTAGTGTGTGTGTATTTTTGTGTTTTTGCTGGGCTGGATAGGGTAATTCTACTAACTTGTTGAAATGTCTACAGCTTTACATTGTCAACTGAATGCCTGAGACAGAGTCAGTAGCAGCAGATCTAACATTGATGAAAAGAGGTGGACACTGATGTACCTGAACACATATAGACGCAAGTATACATATACATACACACACACACACACACACACACACACACAAACACACACACACACACACACACACACAC
>JACYXH010000826.1:6297723-6302723 GCA_026745465.1 Lota lota
CTATACTCAAAAACCAGTTCCTCCATCAGGATTGGTTGGCTCAGACACCAGGTGGTTCAATCCAAGTTGTGATTGGCTGAGATTAGGCCCAACTGTAGGTTGAGGTAAACGTCTGTGGAACGCCAGAGGTAGCACTTCAATACTAGTGTTGCGTTGCCACATGTTGTTAATGGTGTCACAAAAAAAGTCAATGTAAAGGTGATGATTTAGGAACTGATATATTGTTATCTTTGTGGATCTAAATGCATATCTAGGGAAATGCATGTCTGTTCATCGGGGTTTGAAGAATATTACAAGCTATCACCAAAGATTTGTCTAGTTATTCCAGTGGTATTTATGTTTGTCGTACCAATGACACACAACCATAACACATAGACATACACATAAATGAAGTCATTGAAAAGTATAGTATACTGTATATAGTACAGACTCATTGTTCTGTTCATTATTTTGGGTGTATTGATAACGTGATCCAAAACAGAAAGTCACACATACTCAGGCAAGAGTAAGAACATCATTGCTGGTGTATTTGTAATCTATCAACAGTTTTATCTAGAGAATCTAGGCGACTGTAACTGTTGTTCTTGCCGAAGCCCAACTGATGAGTCTGAAACGTTTCAACCAGACCCGGCTAATGTAGGCATCGAACCTGTGACCTCCCAACCTCAGGAATTGGACTCCTACCACTGAGGACCACCTGCCACTGATTTCCTCTTCTCACTTTTACTACATTCAGATGGATAGATTTCACTTCCCATCAGCCTTATAACACAGGATGTAGATCGCCAATGCTTCCTGTTTGGAGGTCGAGGGGCTAGGCATTGGCGGTACATCGCGAGCGAGCGGGTCGAAAGGCTCCGATGCGTTATTGACACAGCGTGTTTAGCGCTTCCTAAACAAAACACCAGGCGTCGAACGTGACAGAGGAGAATTAACCACCAAGCGACCAGAAGCGTACCATTTCTCACCACTTTCTCTCTCGCGCTGTGGGAAGGAGGATGTCGTTCATTACCAGCGGCGGTTTAGCCTGTGTCAGGTTTTAACAAGCTAACGAGGAGAGGCGGGCTTCCTCTTCCTCCCTCGGAGAACACCGACAGGGTCCCTACCCTAGGGCAGTCATTGGAGGGGAGAGGTGGGGTGGGGGTGTGGGCTGGGAGCCAACACCAGCCAGTGGTAGACTGATATAGTGGAACAGCACCTTGAGAGTTCTGTCCTCTGTGATTCAGATTTCCTTTTGTAACTGTACTTTTAAACTCTTTCTTGTTCTTGTTGTGTTGTTTCCCTTGTTAACATAATTGAAGTTTGATTGATTCTTTGGTCTTCAAATGGCTTTGAGAAGAGCCCACAGAATCCAACGTTCAGCTACTGCCTGTTTTACTCCAGGCAATGTCAGGATTCAGTTCACATACAACCAGAGACAAGAGGCCTATGCTAAGGACTACTGACTAGGCAAAGAGGGTAGCAGCTTCAGTTGGCCCCATAGGCCCAGGGGGCCAGAGGGGCTTAGTTAAAGTATGTAGTCATAAGATCCCATTATTGTAGCCGATAACATGGCGCAAAATTACCACAATTACAACAACTAATCTTTCTTTACAACAACCAATAGACAACACAGCCAGAGAACATTGCCAGAATTGACTCTCCTTTCTCCCACAACAAGAAAGCAACTTTTGAAAGTAGTCTCAAACAAGTGTGAGTGAAAGCTTAAATGATCCCCAGTCAATACAAACTCACAATGTCACGTCATTATGGTGTGTTCTGTCTCTATGGCCTTTTAGTGACTCCATGGCAACATGATGACCAGGGGCCTATGTGGACGTTGATGTTGATGTGCATTGGTATATAGTATAGCTATAGTTATGGTTATTATCAGGTTATTATCACTATGCCCTGGAGCATAGTGCTGGAGAAGCGCTGTGCACTAATACAGAAGACCATCATGATTTGATGGAGCCGATCACACTCACGCCTTCACCCAGGTGTGAACGTGTGTAATTGTATGATCAGAGAGCAGGGCCAAGCGTGTGTCCACGACAGCAAACAGTAACCGGGTAAATGAGGGTTTTGCAGAAAACATCAAAAGAGAATGCGTGGCTATTGGCAGTAAATCAGCTGTCTGCTGTCACATGCGGTCGGCCATGTCTCTCCAGATGGCCTTTAATAGCATGAAAGAAATGACAGACAAATCACAGCACTCCTTTCAGGTCTCTGTTTTCCCAGGGAAAGTCTGTAGAGGACGGACGTACTGTTTAGGTAAAGCCCTGCCACTCATTAATTGTTCTGTCTTTTCATTCATCCATCCATCTATCCATCCCATCCACTTTTCCGTCATGCATTCTGTTTTATTTGATTAATACGTATTATTTATTTGTCTTTTCATACATTACTTGATTCATTTGTTCCTATAGTCTTGTAATGACTCCACTTATGACAGTAACTGAAATCATCCTCAGACTCTTAAGGGATTAATAAAAAAGGTATACAAAAATAGAGTTAGAGTTGAGGTACAAGGAGGTGTATTTATGCGAGGAAGCTGAGAAGCCATGACTCAATCCCAGCGAAAAGCCGTCTTTGATCTGCTGTGTTGTACCTCCACGTCCACACCTCCCAGGAGAGTGAAGGCACATCAGTGGGGTGTTAAAAGACGTGTCTGCAGCACAGAGACACACACACGTGCTCGCACACATGCTCACACATAGGCACACACACACAAAGATACACACACACACACACATGCATACACACAGAGACACAGATACATATACACACATACACAAACACACACATCCAAACACACACATACACATAGAGATGTAGACACATACTTACACACACACACACACACACACACACAAACACACACACATACAAGCACACTAATCCAAACACACATACACACAGAGATACAGATACATACACACATACACGCATACACAAACACACAAGGTTATTTTCCCTTAAAAGAAGCTCTAAACACCACCACAGTAAACACCAGCGCAAATTACGTGACACTTTTGGCATTTCCCTCCTTTCTCTCTCTCTCTCTCTCTCTCTCTCTCTCTCTCTCTCTCTCTCTCTCTCTCTCTCTCTCTCTCTCTCTCTCTCTCTCTCTCTCTCTCTCTCTCTCTCTCTCTCTCTCTCTCTCTCTCTCTCTCTGGGGATCTAGACAGACCACAGGTTCGGTGTTGCTGAGGGTGTGACTGTGGCTCCGGCCCTCGGGGGCCCAAGGCGCGCGCTGAGAGCAGAGAAAGCCACACAAGAGGAGATAAGCCCACGCTGAAGAGAGCTTGTCATCTTCACGCCCCTGGCCAAGCTGCACCTGTGAACACCGGTCTGCTGGAGTCTCTGTAGTTAGCCCTGGCTGAGAGAGCGAGAGAGAGAGAGAGAGCGAGAGAGAGAGAGAGAGAGAGAGAGAGAGAGAGAGAGAGAGAGAGAGAGAGAGAGAGAGAGAGAGAGAGAGAGAGAGAGAGAGAGAGAGAGAGCGAGGAGCTTTACTGGAGGATTTGGACAAGAATGGTGGCCCACTTTGCACCTTGACACTTTTTGAATGGCTTGAATGGGATGTAAGGCAAACTGGAGGATGGCCCTGGGGGGAGACTTGGGGGGGGGGGAGGATGGAGGTGGAGTGGATATGGGAGGGAGGAGGATGGAGCCCACAATGCGACAGATGCAGGTGTTTGTGAGGGGGGAAAAAACATGCAGTTATCAAAGCTATAACAGCATCAACATGTTTGGTTGTACATTGCATTGTGAACCATGTATTGCGATGCATAGAGTCTGGCCATGTTACAGCCACTCTTACACCCAGTAGCTAACAGATTCTAGACTCAAACCTGGTGTGGATCTGTGTGTTATATACTTTTATACATTTTACAGTGAATCATTTATCACATACTTTTCACCAAAGTAACATGCAGGTGTCACCGCATGTCACTATTTTCGTGCAAATTCAAAATAATACTTTACCAAAAAGTACTGGATGGCCAGGTTTCTAAAAAACAACAACTGGAGAGAGTGCAGAGTAGCTATAGGATTCAGAAACAAGAGGTTAGGTTCCATTAAAATACAGTCAGATGCAAAGGAGACAGAGGGAGACAGATATATGTGTCTTTAAACCCCTCCAGCCCTGCTAACGCTCTGAACGCGCTTGGGTGCGACCCACACTCTGGCACTGCAGACGTGTTTACGTGCACATAAGCCTGCATGTATTTATTATCCACACTGAATTCCCAGGTACTTAGACATTCACATTATATCTCACAAAACACACATACACACACAGATCCAGGCACGCACACACACACACACACACGTCAAGGTACGCCCACACACATCCACATTCACACATGCACCTACATCCAGACACACACACACACACACATCCAGGCATACACACACACACACACACACACACACACATCCACAGATGCTCAGACATCAAGGTACGCACATACACACACACACACACACACACACACACAGCCAGACACACACATTTATGCAGAGAAATGTTATTTCATGCATATAGACCCACTATCAAATAAATAACACAAACCACAGAGACACACACCTTCTCACATTACTTTAGCACATTAGAGAGGTAAAGCAGACCTGCCAATCAGCACACCACATAATCCTCAGGCATCCAGCTCTGGGATCGTGTGAGAGGGTCTGGGAGCGGCCGGACCACGGCCAGACTGCACTGGGAGGCGGAGCTCTGGCCGGTAGGAGAGGTCACCAGGTCGGCTAACCTACATACGGATGATCCCCCAGCAGACAGGAGGGCTTCAGCGTTAATGCCTTCACATCTTTCTTCAGCACTCTGTTGTTGGTCGGGTATCAGGAAATATAATGGGTTGTTGCTGCTGTTGTTTTTCTCAGAATAGGACTGTTTCTCTCAATAGGATAAGGTTGGAGAATAGTAGATTCATATTGATTATTGAATTCATTCATTATTTACAACCTTTTACACCTTCAAATAAGTAAACAATATTGATCAT
>JACYXH010000826.1:6317723-6422723 GCA_026745465.1 Lota lota
ACATGCATGACCAAGCCATCCCCTGCATTCTTATTGTTATTTGTTCAACTCTTCAACTTTCCCTTCTTATTCGGTATCTATCTATCCCTCGCTCTTCCTCTCTCTCTCTCTGTCTCTCTCTCTCTACCTCATTCTCCCCCCTCCCTCCCTCTCTCGCTCTCTCTCTCTCCTTGCCAATGTGAAATTCTGTGGAGCTGATGTGCAGAGTTCTTAAACTGAGGCCAGACTGATTGAAGGACACAGAGGTGAACCTCAGGAGCTAACATACACACAGCTATCTCTCACCCTCTCCCTCTCGCTCTGTCTCTCACTCCACCTCTCTCTATCTCCCTCCCCTTCTCTCTCCTCTCCCTCTCCCTCTCCCTCTCCCTCTCCCTCTCCCTCTCCCCTCTCCCTCTCCCTCTCCCTCTCCTCTCCCTCTCCCTCTCCCTCTCCCTCCCTCTCCCTCTCTCTCTCTCTCTCTCTCTCTCTCTCTCTCTCACTCTCCTTGGCCATATTTAGAGATGACTCTTCACACGTCTCCCAGCCAACTCCCCCCTCCACCCGCCCCAAACCCTAGGGTCTATCAGGGTCGATGCGACCCAGGGAACCATGACACAATTACAGCCCTTCTCCTTTAAAGACATGTCCTCCCAGGTCAAGCCAGACAGGTTGACGGCGTTTATGGACCTGTTAGCTTTTAGCACCACACGTCTGCTGCTGCTGTGTGTGTGTGTGTGTGTGTGTGTGTGATGGGGGGGGGGGGGGGGGGGGGGTCAGTGAGATGCTGCAAAAAGGGTTCGGGTGTAGCGGCGAATGTGTTTAGAGTCCCCTCCGAATGTCTTTCACACCTCCCACCCTCCTCCTTCCCCTCCACCTCCTCTTCCTCACGCCAAACGCCCCCCGACACTCGGAACACGGGGGGGCTGCGTAGGCCTACGTTAGTCCCCTCTTATCTTTCTGTAACCGCCGAGCTGCTCAATTATTCAGAGGGGATGGCACCCCCATTTAAAGACGTGACACTTGTTTGACCAGAAGAATGTTCAATAGTCATGTCAGGACAGACAAAGGACAGAAGGCCAGGAAAGATGTGGTTGTATCACGGTACACAGGGGTGATGTTCGATACCATGCAATGGTCTGATTACACACTGTTGCTTATCATACTATATTACATTGTTATAATTTTGCTCATTACAATCATCCACATCAATCAACCACATTACATTTATGCCGTAGTCTAGACGCAAGATTAGAATAACCTGGACCAAAACCTGCATGGCCTTTTGGGTAAGGAACAGACTTATCCTGCTGGTGTTGTGAAGAATTAATCTGCAGGAGCGGGTTGTGGCAGCGATGTTGGCAGTGAAGGACAGCTGGTCAGCCAGTGTCACACCCAAGTTCCTTACCATCTGAGCCACAGACACCAAAGAGTTATCAATATTTATGGAGAGGTTGTGGATGGGAGATGCCTTCCCTGGAAGGAAGAGCAGCTCAGTCTTGTCCAGATTGAGCTTCAGGTGTCAACATCCACTGAGAGATGTCAGCCGGACACACAGAGATTCGCACAACCACCTAGGTTTCTGATTGTGAAAAATATAGAATTTGTTGTATGTCTACATAGCAGCAGTCCTAGAGGAGAATGGGACCCAGAACAGAACCCTGAGGGACCCCCCTGGTAGGATTACAAGGTTATGGGGTGGTGGAGGGGTGGTTGGGGTGGAGGAGAGGAGGAGGAGGAGGAGGAGGAGGAGGAGGAGGAGGAGGAGGAGGAGGAGGAGGAGGAGGAGGAGGAGACGGGGAAGGAGGAGGAGGAGGAGGAGGAGGAGGAGGAGGAGGAGGAGGAGGAGGACGAGGAGGGGTGGGATTGGTGGGCAATGGGTAGCAGGGGTTGAACTTAACCTAGAGGATAGAAGCAGCGGTTTGCCCCAGGGATCAGCATCAAAAGGAAGGGCCCCGTGTGAAGCTGTTCTAATTAGTCATATGAACGCACTCACTCACCCGCGGCATGCCAGCACTTTACTGTAGGGTGGGAGGAGGTGTGTATGTGTGTGTGTGTGGGTGGGTGGGTGGGTGTGTGTGTGGAGAAAGAATGTGTGTGTGTGTGTCTGGGTGGAGAGAGAGTGGGTGTGTGTCTGTGTCTGTAGAGAGCGAGAAAGAGAGAGGGAGAGAGATTGAGAGGATTACTGTTTAAGACTGTAGTGGTCAGCTGTAGCACTCTGATGACTCCAGCTTGTGACTAATCCTTTATTGTGCATTTCCTCGGCTGCTTCTTGCTGCCTTGTTATATCTGAGCAGATCTAATATGAGCTTCAACATCATTCTGCACCTCTTATTCCAGCTCTGTCTAAACAGATTGGTCTCTATCTCAAATGTCTTGTTCTCTGGGCTTATGGGCAGGGTTGGGAGCATTGAAGAAAGAAGATTTACATAATCTTTTTTATGTCCGTTTGAAGTCTTTGTTTTAACATCTAGTGCCAAGTTGCTTTTGAGCAAGGCACCCTCCCTCCTTCCAGCTAACGTGCCAACTCCAGAAGACATATAAGCCATCTTCCATCCCTTGCTGGCCGGTACTTTTGCACCGACCAATCAGTTCATACATCCTTTCTAGTTGCATGCCCACATATTGCCTATTACATGTTAGGATTCCCCCATAACATGTTAGGGGCCAAACAATGTTGAAAGCCCTTGCATTTGGACTGCTCATTGTCAAAGGTGTCGCCAAAGAGAAAGAAACTGAAATCTTTGCCTTTGCCACTTTAAAGCCTCTGACAACCTGTCCAAAAATATTACAAACACATGAATGATGTAAAAGTGAAATGCCAATTAGGCATATACCAACATTTTAGCACGAATAAATGTTAATATATTACAAATGTTTGTTCAAATTAACGTTGTTTTGCTGATCAGTGCTGTGATCAGGAGAGTGTTGGAGTGTCGATAACACGCTTGATTGACATCTACCTGGCCACGCCTCTTTCAAATAATGTGAGACTACAAAGCTACGAACCCAAAGTATAGCATGAACACACCATCTGAGAAGTACACCAAGTCTGTATTTGCATTGTAATAATAACCAAGAAGTAATTACTAAAAAACGACACGCCATATTGTATATGTCATAGTTAGTTGCCATTTACATTGCGAGGCAGCGGGATCATGAGATCACTATCATGCGATAATCCATCTTGCCAGGGTTGAAGTTAAGCGCTTATGGCCCAAACACAGTGGTTCGGACCAATCAGCGTCCAATGAGGAAGATCGTGATCTACGTGATGCATGATGGACGGTGATAGACAGATGCCTCATCCAACCACATGCCAAGTATTTTTTTTAACGTGCCTGCCTCTATCCAAACTGTTTCCAAGGAAAACATCCCAGATGGTTCTGTGTAACAAACCATCGCATCAGGTTAGGTTGCCATATCGTAGTAAAGGAAGTCTCCAGTACACATCAGTCCAGCATGGTGATGAGTATTTTATAACAATACACATGAAAACATGGACAGGATAGAAACTCGCAGAGCTTCTATCCTGTCCACTTTTTCACAATACATTCAAGGTCGGTAACGGTTGATAGGTTGTTTTCATTACAGCAAAAGTCTAGTCTGTTGCGTATGGTGTACACATGCTTCCACATCAGCCAGCGGGTCTGTACCGTCTTCTGTAGCTGCTGCAGATATTGTAATCCTCGTCTTCACAGTTGAAATGGTAGAACGTTCTACTTGTTCATGACCTTGTGGTTTGGTTTCACTCATACTATTTGTCAAATGTCTGTGCTGCATGTATTAAAATGGGATTGTATACGAATATATACGATTTATATACGATTTATATGCGGAAGCTAAAAGGTTTTGTTGGTTCATCGTTCATCTTGGAGTTTGCTGACCTCAACAAGCTCACGGAAATCTATGAACCGATTGGTTTGAGAGTTGGCAGACGTCTGCAAATAATCCAGCCCAAATTTAACCTTGTACCAGAACGCTAACGGTTTTCGTGTTTGGAATAAGATTGATTCCTATGTCTTGTTATAATGCTTATTATATGTATAAATGACCATAAATTACATACTTACATGGAATTGCCTTATCAGAGGCTTTGGTCGTTTTCAAATGAATGGAACAATAATGTTCAAGAACCCATTGCCAAATGTGGTGGTGAGAAATGTGATAGTATTGAATTATCCAGCAACCATACGAATACTCTTTGTTATTGTGACCCTGGGATTATATTCTAATCTGGCCTATGTACATTGTTTATATTTATACAGATGTATGTTAGTATAACTATTAAAAACGTCAAACATTTTGTTGTGATATCTCTCCCTTCTATGTGTATCTCTTTCTATTTCCAATTTACTTGTTGATGTAGAATGTTAACATTCATCTATCAGAAACAATAACCCAGATTGAAAGAGACTTTGAAGGAGAAAATCACTATTATCTGAGTTGACCTCAATAGTCATAACCATTTTCTGTTTAGGAGCGGCTACAGAGTTTGAAAGAGCATAATATGAACATATCTGTTGAGATATACCCCCTGTTAAAGGAGAACTGCGATTTGTCAACCTGGACCCTATTTTCTGATCCTTTGAGGTCTAAGGGACTAATGTGGACAGCAATTTTCCAATTGGTCCAGCATTGAGCGAGAACGCTGCAGCCGTAATCCTCTGAAATGGGCTGCATACGTGCTCTAAAAGTGCTTGTTGTTGCCACTGACAAACTCTGCTTCTACTTTAACATTATGGAAACGATCCCTACAGAGCAATGCATCGTTTTTCTTTACCTTTGGCTTGATCCAGTCTTTTTATTGTGTCCAATCAAGTCTCGCTCAAGGAGAAGTGTCACTCCGAAATGTGCTGCTGCGCTGTCGCAGGAGATTTCCCTATTGTCATTACAATCTCAACTCTCCTTCCCCCAAGTCTTTTAGATAACACTTCGCTGCACTTTCTGCAGTCCCACGCAACAGCTCTACCTGGCGTTTCCACCGTTCTCTTCCTGACACTCAACTCTCACCAGACTTCTCCTTGAGCGAGACTTGGTTTGACACAATAACAAACAAATCAAGCGAAAGGTAAAGAAAAAAAGTTGAATTGCTCTATATGGATCCTTTCAATAATGTTAGAATATAATCTGAACCTGTCAGAAAAAAAATGAAAGAAGACTTTTAGAGGATGTAAATTGACGGAGCGTTTTTGCCCCTAAAGATCACACTGCAGCCCTTTTTCGTGGTTTACGGCTGCAGCGTTCTCGCTCAGTACTGCACCATTTCCCAAAAATGTTGTCCGCATTAGTCCCTTATACCTAAAATTATCTGGATCTGGACCCAATGAAAATAGGGTCCAGTTTGAAAAATCCCGAAGTTCTCCTTTAACAGGGGATATATCCATGATATATTCATATTATGCTCTTTCAACCTCTCTAGCCACTCCTAAACAGAATATGGTTATGTCCATTGAGCGTAAACTCTGATAATAGGGATTGACATTGTCTTAAAAACACACACTTCAGAGGTGGATTAAATGTATTCCTGTAGTCAAATATTCACCCATGCTGTCAGCCTTTAAGCTGGTAAAAAATAAACAAAACGGTCAGCGAGGTGAGCAGTTTCGATCACGACAACCATTTCATTAATGTTGCTCAAAGCTCCCTGCGTAAAATTAAATCAGTCGGCGATTATTTTTCCTTAAATTCCTCTCTGCCGGGAATTGGCTGTCGTTTGTTGCTGACCTTTCACGCCATGGCCATTTATCCAACTGAAATAATTGTTAAGATGGTTTCATCGTCATATCCTTGAGTGGTTTGGCTTTTGGGGGGCTATCGGTATGAGTATAAGCCATCACCTGTCCTATCCTGTTATCTCTCCTCTCTCTTTCTCTCTCTCTACCTATCTCTCTATCTCTTGCTCCCTCTCTCTCTCCCTCCTCTCTATCCTTCTCTCCCCCGGCTCTTTCTCTATCTCTAGCTCTCTCTCCTTTTCACTCTCTCTATCATTTCTCTCCCTCTCCCTGTCTCTCTCTCTGCCCAGCAAATGGGATGGATTTAGCCATTAGGGCCAGGGGTAAGTGAGAAGTAAAACGCTAAGGGCCCAGAGGCCTAAAGCTCATTAGGCCAGACATATGGATGGAAATGGAAAGAAGAAGAGAGAATTGTGTGTAGTATTCCTGAAAATGTACTTGTGACCGAATGTTTAACTCGGTGGCAGGTGGCAGTTGGAAAAGTAAATAGATATTAGGAGATTTGTGTTCGGACCGGCGCGTGTAGTAATTTAATAGAATACAAATTAAATGGTTTTGTGGGCGACGAAGAGCGCATGCCATCTGCTTTTACGCTCAATTGCGCATGGCAATACCACAACATTTATATTACAGCCTATAGTATATTTGTACACGTTTAAATGAATGGATGTTCAATGCCTACACAACAAAGTTTCCATCGAAATGACATTTTAAATGGCACATTCGACGATACGAATCGATCGAGGCCTAACGCAGTTCGGTGCCTTTTCAAAAAACCTTATTTGCACTTCAGGACCGGCTTCTTGAGAGAAGGTTCTTCTTGCAAGCCTCAATAAACCGTTGGAAATCCCGTTTGTTTCTTTAGGGGACGGAGTCTGACCGCCGTTACACTGGCCCTCCAAGTGTGAATACCATTCGGTGAGGACTTAGGCTAAGTGGGAAAGCTTTTAGCACATTATCCGCTGGCAATTGCGAGGTAATCAGATTTCCCGGGACAGGTTCCCTTATTAAATATCTGCAGTATCGGATTTGCATTCGGGAGTTGACTAATAGGTTTAACGCCTCTTGGCTCTCCAGCGTGCGTGTGTGTAAACGCGCATCTCCCCGAGAGTGAGTGACATTGAGGACGAGAGGTGATCTATCCCATCCACCTGGAAAGTCGCGAGTCAGCAGTCCTGCACTAAACACGCTGCCCGGGGAGCAGGTGTGTGTGTGGGGGGGGGGGGGGGGGGGGGGGGGGGGGGGTAATAAGGTAAACGAAGGCTATATGCCCATAATACCGCAACGACGCGTATATAACTTGCTTGTTTTGAACAAAAAAAATATATAGCCCTATAAAGGCATAAAGGCTTACTAAACTAAAATAACATAGGCCTACGTAGTGTCTGAATCTTGTGATGCGATCATTTCAGCTTGTTGTGTGTCATGTTCGCTTCACTCTTTTCAAATATTTACATTGGTCTGGACTATGGTCTACATTAGGCCAATACTGTATGGGTGCGAACGCGTGGGATCTCCGTGTCTGTAGGCGTGCGTCTCTCTGTTTTGAAGGAAAACGTGCTCTTGTAAAAACAATTAGGCACCGATAAGAATACCGTGTGCTCGGACCAGTTGATGTCTAGACCGAATCCTGTCTCCTATCAAGTTAAAAGAGACGAATGGAATACGGTGTCTTGTTCAAACAGACCTAAAAGCCATCCAAAACATAATGGAATACATTATTCCATGAGATGATACACTTCATAGGCTTTATGACAGCAGTACAATTATGATGTATAATGAAATAAGGATTTAAGAGGACTACAAGAGGATTAAAAAAATTTGGAGGTTCGCACCATAATATTTAGTTTATTCTTAGGAACAAATACATACACATTAATCTTATACAATTTGTCTGATGCAGTGCATTGTATTGGGTTGGTTAGCTAAAGCTTATTTTTAATACCAGTCCCTATGTTTTTTTCTTTAATAAAATAAAATAAAATATAAATCATGCAGTATTACGAAGAGTGTGTTTGTGTGTGTGTGTGTGTGTGTGTGTGTGTGTGTGTGTGTGTGTGTGTGTGTTATTTTACAGCTTATTATTGCAAAGTAGTCCGAATCCAAATCAATATGGTAAATATGTACTTTACATGTTATTTTAAATGTTATTTTGTATGGCCTAGTTTAAGTTCATAGTAATATACTTCAATCAAAATATCTTAATATATAATATATCTTATTATCAAAATAAGAATATGTTAGGCCTACATCCAGATAACATCGAGTCAGGCTACATCTTGTGCATTTTATGAATGTGGTTCCGGCCGCCTACATCGTTCATTTAATACAATTGAATACACACTTATATAAGTTACGGGAACTGAAGAGAATTGGACTTTATTGCTCGGTTGCCGCCGGGTTCACTAGGGCCCATATTCTCTATGTGGGACGGTGCAGGTGTGACGTCACCGCACGGGCGGTGATTGGCCGAGGCCGATAGCAACGCAGGGTAGACCAAAGTTAAGGGGAGAGCGAAGGACTCAGCCGCCCCAATGAAGTGTTCGCCTCGGAGGACCATTTGAAGGAGTCTCGCTTCTTACGATGAATCCAGCAGGTCACAGATAATATCCCCGCGTCCATCTCGGAAACGTTGAATCAACAAAGAGTTCCAGAAAGACGAGAAACAGGCCTGCGTAGCTGTTTTCTTCCTTCTCCGACATCTGCCAGGATCCTCGCAGACGAAAAGCGCATTATAAGTTCGGTTTGGTGTTTATTTTTTATTTTAATTTTTTTAAATATATATAACGAGTTGGTTCCTCCGGTCCAACGATGGAGTACACATCGTCCCCGAAGCCGCAGCTTTCTTCTCGGGCGAACGCGTTCTCTATCGCCGCGCTCATGTCCAGTGGCAAGCCCAGGGACAAGGAGACGGAGGAGAACACCATCAAGCCTTTAGGTGAGCTCGTGCACCCGACCGGCCGGGGCTGATATCCACTGGAAACATCCGCGCATGCCTGCGCAGTTTTTTTCTCAAGCTTGAAAGCTCATCAGATATTAATGACTGGATGATTTCTAACGCTGTGTAGTCGCAGTGTAGCTTAAAAATAAAAAATAAAAAGCCCATGTTTTTATTTTAAATGTCTGTTATAATTGAAAATAATACAATACGAAAACTCGTCTCGACATGAATATTTTGCATTTAAGCGCAAAATGAAAGAAAAGCAACAATTGAATTTGACTGATCAGCTTCCACGTTTGAATTTTACGACAATATTTACCGACAAAAAAATAATAAATGCTCCCATCCCATGACGAATCTTAGTATTTTGAGACGAAATTATGTTAGTACATTTTAAGAAAATGTAATGTATGGCTGGCTCAATCAGACATATTGTATTATCATTCTTATTATTATTGTTATTATTATTATTATTCCTCTTCTTCTTCTTCTAGTTATTTTATTATTATTATTATTATTATTATTATTATTAGTAGTAGTAGTAGTAGTAGTAGTAGTAGTAGTAGTAGTAGTAGTAGTAGTAGTAGTAGTAGTAGTAGTAGTAGTAGTAGTAGCAGTAGTAGTAGTAGTAGTAGGGTGACTATTAGTCTTATTCTTATTTTAGCCATGTTACTAGGCTATTAGTGTGTCGAGGAGAGGGAGGGGGGGGGAGGGGGGGGAGGGGGGGGGGGTACCCCCACCCCCCAGGGGGGGGGGGGGGGGGGGGGGCCAGTACAACTGTAAATATGACTATTTTGTGTAGCCTCACATATTGTTTAATTAGGCTATTATTGTTTCTTGAATCTGCTAAGCTGCTATAGTGAAGTAGCACTTCTATGCTAATGTTGAAAAGGCTTGTCTAACTTTCATATTAGCTTAATTAAATAAAACATTTTAAGTCATAAAGTAGGTCTAGGCCTACTTATATTATAGGCTACTATAATATTGTATATTATGCATACCTTTTATTGTAAATTGTGTAGAATATGGTATGTAACAACAACAACAACAATAATAATAATAATAATAGTAATAATAACAATAACCAAAATAACAATAATAATAATAATGACTATACAAATAATAATGATGATAATAATAATGATGATAAAACAGGCCTTAATAATTTAATAATATTAAATGTTTTCTCTATTTTAGGCTTGTGGTTATTACATTTTGATCATGTCTTGCATTTCATTGATGAAGCGGCGAGTGATTGAACCTTTTCCTCATTCTAAAGAACAATTCGTAGAGAAGTCCTCGTGCAACCAGGGCCTGGGCGAGCTGTCATCCCTGGACGGCCACGGGGACTTCAGCGGGAGCGCGCCTGTGGTATGCACAGAGCCACTCATCCCCACGAACCCTGGCGTTCCGAGCGAGGAGATGGCCAAGATCTCCTGCGGCCTCGAGACAAAAGAGCTGTGGGACAAGTTCCACGAGCTCGGCACCGAGATGATCATTACCAAGTCTGGGAGGTGGGCGCTCAACTCCACCTGTCAACTCTTCATTTGTCGGCCTGTGTTGTTGTAACAACTAGTAACAACAAACAAATTCGTCTGATGATCAGTCGTCTCTTTATATGATCATACTATCTTCATTATCTCTATTATCTCTATTACCTTCATCATTATTAGTATTACTATTATTACTACTATTATTGTTACCTGTTTATTATAATTAGCTGTAAGGCCTATATTAGGTTTGAGTTGTTTGGTACGCAGAGTGTGGCAGCCGGGGGACGTTTAGAGTTTCGTAAACATCCTCGGAGTAGGCCTATATCATCACTATTGTTCTTTTTTTTGTGTGTGTCTGTTATATTTTCTCAGATACCATATTGGAAATAAATTAGTGACGTGAACATATCTCGATGCCATAAACTTTTGTTTTGAGTTCTGTGTAAATGTTCTTTTTGGAGGAGAATTACTTGCGTGGCATTAACCCCTAACCCCTCACCCCTAATAGAAGAATGTTCCCCACAATCCGAGTGTCCTTCTCCGGGGTCGACCCGGACGCCAAGTACATCGTGTTGATGGACATTGTACCCGTGGACAACAAGCGTTACCGTTACGCCTACCACAGGTCCTCGTGGCTGGTGGCGGGAAAAGCCGACCCGCCTCTGCCTGCCAGGTACATCTGACATCAAATCCCCAATATTTAGGCATGCGTCTGACATTTATTCATGACACTTATTTTTACGAGGCCAACGATGTGAGCCTGCCAGGGTTTCAGCTGTCAAATATTTTTGTTCGTTCGATTATTCTACTATTCTTATTATTTGTTTATTTATTTTTACACAAGCTCCAAATGCTTTAAAGAACAATACAGAGATCTATTGTAAGATGTGTTTAGGCTAAATCTTCTTACGGAATTTCAATCTAAATTGCTATTGTGTTTACATAGTTATCTATTTGGTCATTTCTCCATATATTTTCTTCATCTACAATAGGTTGTACGTCCATCCTGACTCGCCGTTCACAGGAGAACAATTACTAAAGCAAATGGTGTCGTTCGAGAAGGTCAAGCTCACCAACAATGAACTGGACCAACATGGACATGTGAGTTAGGAGTAAATTAATATTTTATATTTAATTAACCATTGTAAAAGAAAATAAACCTAGGACGAAACATAAGGCTCGAAATTTCTTTTTTTTTCTTTATAAAGCAGGTCCAAAAAAAACACAAAACAACATGTTGGCAAGAATCGGCATGTGCAATCTATGGGAACAAGTTGGAAATAGAAATCATTCTAGGTGACATTTTAATCACGGCCCATGCAGCTTTTGTTCCGCCTTTAATTCCCTTCACACTCTCCATGTTCCCTGCTGAAACACATCCGTTATCCGTTAATTGGAAAGATTAGGACACCACCTGGGGGGGGGGGGGGGGGGGGGGGGGGGGGGGGGGGGGGGGGGGGGGGGGGGGGGGGGGGGGTGTTGAGCAACATTGAGCAAGCGGAGATGTTTGTGAGAAATAGAAAGGAGCAGTAGTCGTTTTTAGGCTACTAATTACCCTAGGCCTATATGCACGAATCGAACGTTTTTAGTGTATATTTTAATTATAGAAGTACGCTACATAGTCTAAATAATATTAAGATTAGGCAAATGATTACAGGGGATAAGCCCTGTACTCTTGTAGGCCTAGCCTACTGCTTAGGATAATTATATAGTGGTATTTTGGAATATCTTTGTAGTAAGAAAAATGTAAGGCTAGATATTAGGCTAATCGTTTGAGTGTCAAAATAAATTACACTTTTAAAACTGTAAAACAAAGGTTAATGTGACTATTATTTTGAGGGAAAACTCACGTAAAAAACATTATTATACTATTATATATTATAACCAATATTATAATAAACCTATATTAACTATATTATTATACAATATCAAATAACTTAAAATAGTTTGCTCGTTCATTGTGTACTGTAATAAGAAGGTTTTTATTTCACATTTGGATATTTGTAAATATAGGCTTGCATTATTATATTATAGGCTATGCCTAAATAAATAATAAAACATCTACTAATACAAGAAAATCGTAAATCCAGAGAATTTATATTTAATAAATCATGCTATTTCACATTTACACAAAAGCAATTTTTTTAATAGCCTTCAATGAATAGAAAAAGTAATGTAAATGTCTTGAATAGAAAATATCGTATCCCTTATACCTGATGATTTGTGTGAATTTAGGGACATTTATTATATAGCAACTTTTTTTTCTAGACCGATCTGATAGGCTCACATTTCAGATGTTGTTCCGTTTCCATTGTAAGCCTGTTGAAAGATGCAGGTTTCTGCCCGTATTAGGTAGAATAGTTTTCGCGCTTCATGTGTATTATTAATATTTACACTGGGACCTACATCACTCCTACACTCCATTCTTTCCATAGGCCTATCTGATCTTACCCCGCTGTACATCCCGGAGCTAAAATACTGTGAGAATGTGGGATGCTTTCAGCTGAACGTCGAGCTGTCCAAACAGCCGACGTCCGCACGAGTCACGATTACACGTCACACTTTTCAGCGCAAAGCACTGTGAACGTTGTCAATACATTTTTCTTACATTTATATTTCTTTATTTTGCTTATTCAAAAATGTGTCTATAGTTATATGTGTTGGTTTGGTTGCACACATATGTATTTCGAGGTGGTAGTGTTGCAGTATGTCATCTCCCCACCCTTCTGTCTGTCCATGTATAGACCTATGTCTTTCTGATCCCGATGCCTTGTCTTTATTATCTTCTTGCCATCAATTGCTACATTCTAAATCTCTAAAATCGCAATCACAATTGGCTGTCTCCAAGGTACCAATAGGCTATATTAAGCCAAGTGTATGCATATTATTGTGTATATATATATACAGTATTTATATATAGGAGAATGCCAATTGTTTGACAATGTTCACAATTTTGCGACAATTTGGCCGCAAAATTCTACTTTCTGGAGAATAATTATAATATGTATATATATTTTACCCAGATCATTCTGAATTCCATGCACAAGTACCAGCCCAGGGTGCACATCATCAAGAAGAAGGAGCACACCGCCTCGCTGCTCAACCTCAAGTCCGAGGAGTTCCGCACCTTCGTCTTCACCGAGACCGTCTTCACAGCGGTCACGGCCTACCAGAACCAGCTGGTGAGTGATTGACAGCTGGCCTCGTCCAATGGCTGAAGTCTTTATAACGGCAGCTCGATCGCCTTTCATTGGGGAAATACCGGCATCGACAGTCAAGAGATCCGAGATTGTGAACAGCTGGAAGATAAGATGCTCTTCGGGAACATGAGTAACATGAGGAAATCGAATAGCTTTTGTCGTTTAATGACCGAAGACCCTGATCATTTTTAACAGTTGTATATTAAACATTCTTCCGTCCTAATAGATCACAAAGCTGAAAATCGACAGCAACCCGTTCGCCAAGGGCTTCCGGGACTCCTCGCGGCTCACCGACATGGAGAGGTACAGGGGATTCCGGGACCACCACCCGCTCTTTACCGCTTCTCCCGTCCGGGCTGCCAGTAGATTTTTCTTTCTTCCCACCATCCTTCCTTTCCATCCCTTCATCTTTACTTCGTACTATCGCTTATTTTATTTATTCTTCATTCTTTCTTTTTTCTTTCCTTGTTCCTTTCTTTATTTCCTCATTAAATACATTTCTTCCTTCCTTCTATATTTCTTTCTGTTTTTCCTTCCCTCCTTTTCTCTCCTTCCGTCCTTCCTTCTTTCCGTCCTTCCTTCCAACAGTCTGTCCTTTTTTGCTTTTTGCTTTCCTTCTTCATTTCATTCCTTCATTTTGTGTGCATGGGGTTGCGGTTGGTTTCTTTCATGAGACAGTTAAAGTTATCTCACACACCATTGGCTGAAATATGACATATTACTATTTAACCTATGATAAACACACACAGGCATTGGCAAACCCCAATCACAACACACACACGTACCACACACATACACACATCATCAAAACATACACAGCAACACCGCCCAACCCCAGCTTCCTCAGGCCTGACAACTCCTTTCAGGTTTTTTCTCCCTGGATCTTTCGGTGCACCGAGACCGTTCTACAGCGGTCATGATCCATTCCCCCAATCAGACGGACCCAGGATCAGTGAGATTGACAGGCACCACCCCCAGTGAGAGAAAAACAGCACTAAACCAGCTCACATTCGCCGCCCAGAACTCACCCCCTGACAGATAAGAGCTCCCTCGAACATGAATTCGTTCTTTTTGACGGTTTAATAGAGCTGATCATTGATCTTTAAGGGAGTGAAGGAAAGGAAATCACTTTGTCTGATGACCATATCTCACACACCAGCTGAAAATCGACAGCAACCTTCGCCAA
Source organism: Lota lota (assembly GCA_026745465.1). NCBI lineage: Eukaryota > Metazoa > Chordata > Actinopteri > Gadiformes > Lotidae > Lota > Lota lota. The sequence continues at coordinate 6,332,258 of JACYXH010000826.1, forward strand.
TTCCGGGATTTGCCATCTCAGACGTGTTGGAGGTACAGGGATTCCGGACACACACCCCCTTTACTTCCTCCCCCCCCCTTGTTCCTTTCTCCCCCCCTTCCTTCCCCCTTCCCTCCTTCCCCTTCCCCCCTTCCCCCTTTCACACCCCCTTCCACATCCTACCCACCTCCCATTGCACCCATTATGCCACACAGCCACACCCCCCCCCACTCACAGCCCACCCCAGCCCCCCCCCACCCCCCCCCCCCCCCCCCCCCACCCCCCCACCCCCCCCCCCCCCCCCCACCACCCCCCCCCCCCCCCCCACCCCCCCCCCCCCCCCCCCCCCCCCCCCACCCCCCCCCCCTCCCCCCCACCCCCCCCCCCCCCCCCCCCCCCCCCCCCCCCCCCCCCGCCCATCCCCATCCAGCTGTGTGCTGTGGGGGCCCCCCGGAGCCAGACCAGCTCAGCCCTGATAAAAACACACACATTTGTATTGCTCTGCTGACAGATATTGCACTTCCCTAACCTAATTGGGGGGAGGGGGGGGGGGCAGCAGGCTGCCAGCTAATGTGAATGCATGGCTCTTATGATGCAGACCCTTTCTAGCACACCGATGCACACACACACACACACACACACACACACACACACACACACACACACACACACACACACACACACACACACACTACCTCCCCCACAATATTTGTGGCTGTGTGGCTTTCTGACAAAACTCAAATGAGTTAATGCACTTTGTGGAATAGAGAGAATACACATACATACACAAAACAAACATGGACACACACACAAACTGCTACTTGGACAAATGCACAATTGAGAAACGATACACTCAAAAACATGCCACATATGAATAAAGTGAGGAAATAGCCATACAAGCATATCATTTGCACATTGTCACGGCCCTGAGTATTCAAATACACACAATGTACACCATCACAAAAATAAAGTGTGTAAAGGTCCCATTAACACCTTGAAAGTGTGTATGTGTGTCCTTCTGAGCATATGTATTCCTTGGTCTTTGATGGAATGCAATGCTTGACTAGATTTTATGGTGTGAAAATAAAGCATATCTTTGTTTAAAGGCATTTACTTCCTAAGCACGTTTGTTGGATTCCAATGCAAATGTATGTTTATCAAAAAACCGCAGAGATATATTTTGGGATTCTTCTCTTCGACATTTGCTGCAGGGAAAGTGTTGAGAGTCTGATCCACAAGCACTCGTACGCCCGCTCGCCCATCCGCACCTACGCCGGCGATGAGGACCCGCTGGGAGAGGACGGACACCCGGCGCACACAAGGGGTGAGCTCGCGATGCACCCTCCGAGGATGACATCATCACACGCGCACACATCTAAAGAAAATAGGATTTAAATAAAAGCAATTGAAATAAAGGAGCAAAAAAACAACATGGGTATTCCTTTTATAAACGGATTGTAATGGTCAATTATTAAAAATATATATTTAGAAGACTAGAAGACTTATAACAGCAACATGATTCCTCCAATATATAGTGGTATGACCGCCTGTAGGGGTAACAGCTGCAACACCTCAGCATCCAAGAACTTATATACAAACACACAAAGTAAAATTAAAGGGTAAGACATTTATTAAACGTATAAAATAACTCTAGAACATTACTGAGATGGAAGTGGCTACTGGTCTCCTCTCACTGTCCATCGTGTACTAGCTTCCCCCTGCCCAAGCGATCAACCTAACAGACACACAACCAATAACTAATTAACTAATTAACCCTCACAGAAACACAAATGACAATGAAACCACACGTGCGATGGCACTTGTATGTATATGTGTGTGTCCATACTTTTAAGGTCCCACACAGCCCTATATATATACTGCTCAAAAAAATAAAGGGAACACTTGGAGTTACATTGTGTTGTTTAAGTGTTCCCTTTATTTTTTTGAGCAGTATATATATATATATATATATATATATATATATATATATATATATATATATACATACATACATACATACACACACACACACACATACACACATACATATTTATATATATATATATAGAACATTTCTTTGTTTAGACCATTTCTTTATAACAAGCATAACAAAAAATTGCTAGTATGCTGATCGCATTTCGCATTTCCCCCCTTTGATGGCACATGAATGATGCCCAAAGTCCACCTGCTAAGTTGCTGCACTTGTTACCGCTCCTCTAATATCAGTGCAGACTGGCAGGGTAGGAGCATGGGTTGATAGCCTACAGAGCACCGCTATTCTGTCATGAAGTGGCCTGGTAATGAAGCTGTGTTCTTTTTTATTTTATGACTTGTTTGATCAATTGATATCGTAAAACGTATAGGTTGTGAATGAAGCGTTCATGCTTTCCAATCTCCATCAGATAAATGGTAAATATCATTGTAATAATACGACTATTGCCATAGTAGGGAGGTAATTGGCTAATTTGCTGCTGACAACCGTTGTGAGATTTGACACATGTCCGGCAACCAACGTGTCGCGTGTCCACGTAAACGTCATTGGTGACTTTGCCGACGTAGCAGGGCTTTGAAGGGTTGTCCCATTTCACAGGGGAATATTTAAGCCACTTCCCTTTGTAACTCTGTCACTGTTCTGTTACAAAGAGGGGTAGGGGTACAAATAAGAAATGGGATTGGGTCTGACTTATATTCATATATTTCCTCTCCTTCACCCCAGGTTCAGCCTTCACAACGTCAGACAACCTGTCTCTTGGCTCCTGGGTGACCACCACCTCAGGCTTCTCGGGCTTCCAGCACCCCCAATCTCTGCCCCTCCCCATTCAGGGCTCACTGCCCCCTTACAGCCGGCTGGGCATGCCCCTGACGCCCAGCGCACTGGCTGGCACCATGCAGGGCGGTGGGCCGTCCTTTCCCTCCTTCCACATGCCCCGCTACCACCACTATTTCCAGCAGGGCCCCTATGCCGCCATCCAGGGACTGAGGCACTCCTCCACCGTCATGACCCCTTTCGTATGACCTCCATGGTGTTTGTAAGGGCAGACGCTGTGCGGCACTCCCACCCCCTTCCTACACACACACACACACACACACACACACACACACACTCCTCGCTCAGCCAGGTCATCTGTGGTGGCTAACCTACGTACCTTTGGCAACACGACGGGTCATGTCTCAAGCGTGGATCTGCCCACGTCGAACCCTCACTATTGATTTGTCTTGGTTTGACATTTCTGTCTCTCCTCCAGCGCGTTTTTTTGTGTTGTAAATATTCCCACTGTAAGCCTATCCCTCCAGCTGTGAAAATAAAAACCAGAACAATCAGTGGGAGGTTGTACGAGAGAGAGAGAGAGAGAGAGAGAGAGAGAGAGAGAGAGAGAGAGAGAGAGAGAGAGAGAGAGAGAGAGAGAGAGAGAATGATTATGAACCAGATCTGCAGACTCCTCTTGTGAACCTCAACGATCTCATATGACCTCAATGACACAAATTATTTTCATGAGTTTCATATGAATGGACGTTACCTGACCAGCCTTCTAGAAATAGTAATATTTTGGGGGATTTTGGTAAGTTTGTTAAGGCTGTAAGGCAAGTGGGATTTCAGTTTAAGTGGATGGAGACTCACTTTGGTTTTCAAACTTCTGGTTTGAGTCTGCGCAAGTGTCTGAGAAACCATTCTTTGAAGTGCCCAGTGAAATATCTGAGCTCAGAAAGGGCTTCAAACATTTCTCCGGTGGAACGGGGGTGGCAGCCATCTTGTTTGCTCTGTCTCATTTTAGAGATTTGGCAAAAATAAACAAAAAGCAATGTTCTGATGAAATAATGTCAATAGCATACGGTAGAAAGCAATGTACAAATATGGAAATGCTACAAATATAGGCAATTCTTACTGTAGAGTAAAATACCTTAGGAGGCATGCAGAATCCTGTAGATCAAACTTTATATAGATAACACTGGTAAGTTTTCACCTTCATTTTAAGCTTTCTACATCTTCATAGAAAGAAAGCTGTAACGACCAGTATTGTTTAAATATGTGCACGTGAATTAGGTTGTATTGTAAAAATTTCCACTTTGCTTTGTTCAATGAAACTACCTACACAGACCTTAATGGCTATCCGTGTCCTTCAGATGTTACACTGTGTTAAAATGTCTCAAAACAATGTGCACCAATATTCATAATCAGATGACCAGATTCAACATGTGCATGTGCAGATCATATTTGAAAATCATTTATTGTTCATATCAAATCCCAGAGAAACACACATTCTTTAATTCTTCAGTGTTTTTACTGGCCGGCCCTCTTGATATCCAGAGCTAGCAGCCACTGCGACTGGAGATCCACCCAAAGCACATGGCTGACTGTGGCACTGTGTGGTGCTTTCCAAAAGGAAACAATCGTTATTCTGTCCTTCTGACAGGATGGAAGGAAGAGGGAAGGAAGACGCTATTTACAGCTGGGTGCTTGGTATTTTCTTACTGATTGTCTGCATCAAGGTGATTGAGGTGTTTATATGGCCAAAGTTAAAACAGTTGGACAAATGTTAATAGATTAACACTTTGTATACACAGGCACTGTGATTAATTGGTGATGAATGACATTCCAGTTAAGAACATACCTTTTTTCAAATGCCAAATTCTTGTTCTGTGAGTCTATTTAAGGAGGGGACAGGATAAGGGGTTTGGATTGCAGTAACAGCCTGCATACAGAATTACATCAGGATCATCTGATAGACACAGTAGGGATATCTATGATAAACGATTAACAGAAATGTGTGAATTGGCAGACATCTTATTGAGACCCACATAGAAAAGGAATTCAGCATATATAATCCAATTACATTTGCATCCTATATAAATATTGACCTTGGTTAAAATAAAAGGTTAAGTGGCAGCATGACTTCAAACCGGTGCTTAACAATAATATATCAACTTCATAATGTGACCCCTTGCATATGGTTTGTGTGCAAGCAGTACAAGCTTATTCATCGAAGGGCCATAGGATGAACAATGGTTGCAATTGTACACTTTATACAGCTTATTCTGAAATGAAAATTTAATCTCTGGTCCTGTCCTTACATGCAATGTATCAAAACTGATTGTACATATAAAGTGAACATTCATTTTCATAACTGTTGATGTTACATAACATTTGTCAAGGACGTTTTCTCTGTATTCCCGCATCTTTTACAAACACTGAAAATAACTGCTTATATTTGTCTTTGTTTCACTTGTTTTGTTTGTTGGTGTATTCCTTTTATGCCATACATAGGCCTAACCTGAATATGACACCCAAGATAGTGTTTTGAATTTTACGTGCAATATATTTATTTTGCTCTCTGAGAAGGACTGTGTAATATGCCACGTTTAAAAAGTTGTAATTTGTAAACTTGAGAAATATATATCGCCACACAATGATTTTTTTGTCTTGTCTTTTCTACCAAGTCACTCTTATGCAAACACGAGTTTAATAGATGATCAGTCCTGGTGTTATCGCAAATCCTTGCTATTGGTATTCTGAGCATTACATTCTAAACGGTTGGCTGGTAGGACTTGGTTTATGTTTTCTGTTGTAGAGCTTATTTAAAGAAAATTATATCTCACCACCAACGTTTTTGACCTTGTTTTGTATCAATAGCAACTGAACTGATGCTCTTGGGTTATTTAAATGTATCCTATAGCGCTCCCTAGTGGTGCACCATAGTAATACGCCCTAGAAATGCCTGTCATCATTCAGGTCATCGTCATTGTTCTGAGACACATTTAATGAAAATGTTTACATTATATTTGTGTGCGTTTAGGTTGTGTGAAGTCTATTAAATCTAAATAGATTTGATTGCTTGTTATGTGGTTTTACAACAGCAAAACAAGCACAAAAAATAAGAACATGTTTGAGCTATTGTAAAATGTTAATTGGGATGCAAGGAACCACTAGCTGTTTGTAAGCAGCTGAGTGTTAGGTCTCTTGCTCAAGGACAAGATTATCATTTAAATGAAAGAGGTGCTTTCGCAATTAGGCAGGGCCACTGAGGCTTAACCCCTTTGAGAATGTGAATTGATACAGCCAACTGTAACACTACAAGCACATACTGACCGCAATGTTCCCAGACAGCCCATGTATGTTTACCGTGCACATTAAAGGGGCATAACCGAGCCATTAACTATAAACATAGAGTACACTTCATCAGACTGCTTGAGTCTACTAATTTAGTGAGACACACACATCCCCATAGTGTGTGTGTGTGTGTGTGTGTGTGTGTGTGTGTGTGTGTGTGTGTGTGTGTGTGTGTGTGTGTGTGTGTGTGTGTGTGTGTGTGTGTGTGTGTGTGTGTGTGTGCGGACGAGTGAGTGAGTGAGTGTGTGTGTAATTAGTCTAATAACTTTGGTATGCAATCAAGAATGTAAACAAATGATTTGGCAAACTCGAAACACAACTGCAGTTGCTAATTAGCAATGCCCCAGGCGTGACTAATTAGTCCAATTAGCTGGCACAGCGCAGCGGGATCACAGCTTTTTGACTCCGGAACCCGGAATGTTCCAAAGAATTCTCCCAAGACCAATAACACACACTTTTGTATGTTGTCAGTAGAGTCAAGTGTGTTCGATAAAAGCTCAGAGGCAATCCACCATGACCCTAAACGACACAGCCATGTACACCGACCCGCTCACTAAATGCCTCTCCCCCTTTCCTACCCCTGACCACTGTGTAGAAGCCCAGCTACACACGTCCTCTCTACACATGTAAACAAATACACACCCGTCTATCACCACCACCATCAGCGGCCACCGCAGAGAAACCCAACGGATCGATGGCGGGACGTTAGTCACCGTTTCACCAGGAAGAAGGGCCCACTTCCACCTCGATAAGAATCAGTTACATCCTTTGAAAATAAATAAATAAACAAATAAATAACATCCCAGTGTGGCCGTGATTGGATTAGAGGGATAGGAGAAGGGCGGACGAGCCACCATGAGGTATGGCCAAAGAAATTGAAGACAACAGTCGGGCCGGAGAGTCCATTTCGGAGCCTAATTTACACAGTGAGTAGCGCAAGCTGAATCTGATGTCATTTCCATCAATTTTGCATTTTGCCCCCTCCTTCCCCCACTTTGTGCTTTTAGCGGTCGTTTGAATCGTCTGGTGGAGGATCGTGGATGTATAATAGGAACTCCGGAGGCCAGACACGGTGCATTACAATGTCGGGGACAGCGTTTAGCACAGCGCTCCAGTGAGGGGTTCTGCTGTGGGACAGAGTGCATCCATTGCTGGGTGTACCCTCTGCAAATGGCAGACAACATGATAATAGGTCAGGGGAACAGCCTATAGCGCTTGAGACAAGCTATTTCATGGTCGTTTTCATCTTCGGCAAATAAAAGTTAATCATGGAGGACTTTTCAAATGAAAGAAGACACATCTTTGAAGAACGCCCATAAGCCTATGCAGAGAGTGGTCTGAGTTGACTCGACTTCAAGAGCACTGTGGATGTAAGCCATGGATGTATAGTTCATGTATAGTTGAATAGTCCAAGGGTCAAAGGTTGACTGACACCTTTAGAATGGGCTTAACATCGTCGGTAGTATTGCTTATTTTAATATCGACATCAACTTTTTGTTCAAGGGGCATAAGGGCCAATAGCTTGGAAGACCTTAAACAACCCCATGTGTCACTAACTGTTGAGTGTTCTGACCTGACGATGAATCATCTCATCCACCTTAACAGGCTTCTGCTGTTAAGTGAGCAACTTAGCTCCCCCCCCCCCCCCCCCCCCCCCCCCCCCCCCCCCCCCCCACACACCCTTCATGTTGAACAGGGCCATTAGTCTGTTTGTGAATAGTCTGTAAAAATACAAATAGTAGTCTCACAGATGCAGCATAAAACAATACTTCAGGAAAGCTAATTTGTTCAGGATTACTTAATCAGGGTCAACTGAAAACTGAAAAACTCAAAGGTTGTAACTGATTCATGCATCGGGAACACAGGCCAATGCCCCGGTCTGGCAGCTGGGGAGGGGGGAGGAGTATTTGAGCCATGAACATACCACAAATGATTGGCTAATAATGTAATGTGTCAGTGAAAGGGTTGAAATGGCAACATATCAGCATGGGCAGCAGTGAACCTGGCAAACAGGGATTTTATCATTTTTGTAAAACATTGCTGTCTTGTATTGTATTAGTGATGTGAGCTTACCATCTCTCGGCCTGTTTCTGGAGGTCTGTATGAGGACAAATGTTTGACACCCACTATCTCTCTTTTCCATTCTCTTTCAGTTTCCAGTCGCTGCCCATCCAGCTGGGGGACATATTTTCATTTTTGTTATTTTCTATAAATATTGAAAAATAAACAAACTATGTATCGACAATGTGTGTTGTTGCTGAATGTTCATAGCAGTTACCAGCTGTTAAGCATTTATTCCTAATGAATTAATTTATAAATGTGGAAAATACACGTTATTCTGAAGAGTTAGACAAGACAAGCCTATTAGGTAGGCTACCCAGTAGGATACAAAAAGTGAGTCTCATTAAGCATTCTTAGCCAAATATATAATTGGTAAAAATATTTAATTTGTGAATAAACTGTTGAGTAGCCTAATGGGACAACGTTGTCAAAACGTCTTCAAAACGTAGACAACAACTATACGTTGTCACAACATCGCTGGGAAGACCTACAAAATTGGGTATTGCAAAATCAAATTAGGTGGTTCGAATTCCACGTTTTGTTGGTCAAAGTGACCCCATTGGTAGCCTCCTGAATGGTACAGATGCTGTACAACAACTGTGTGTGTGTGTCAAAGGAATCTACTATTTTTCTTTTCTAGCCAAACGTATCTGTGCTTCCGTGGCGGCAGATGTCCAGGCCAACCCGTGTCGGCAGAGGCAACGAGGTTTGATAACAGGAAACATCGGCGAGCCGGCGGCATAACAAGGACTTTTTTGCCCCAAACACCATCTCATATAGGAACCCCTCCCCCTCTCTGATAAGGAGAGTCTAACCTTTAGAGAGAGAGAGAGAGAGAGAGAGAGAGAGAGAGAGAGAGAGAGAGAGAGAGAGAGAGAGAGAGAGAGAGAGAGAGAGAGAGAGAGAGAGAGAGAGAGAGAGAGAGAGAATCGGCGTCTCAAAAAGGGGCAAGCGTAACAAAATCAAATGGCCGTCAAGCCCCTGTCATGCATAATTAATTGGTCCGTCTACGACCAACTACACAAAAATCCATGGTCATTCGATTAGGAGGTTTTGAAGGACTCTAGAAAGTGCATCGCTGTCTTAAGTCCATTCACCTTGCTGTCTGCTCGTGTCTGCTGGCAGGATGGTGTTAGCCTACACGCATTTAACAAGGTTAAGTGCTGTTCTAAGAGAGAATACTGGCGTTGGACATTCTTGGGTTTTAGACCCAAGTAACTCAGGCACAACTTTTATAATCAAGTACAAACGTTCTCAAGGAAAATCTGCAATATGTAACTTTTTCACTGCACTCAGTCTTGTTAGAATTTGTTTGTAATCATGTATAGTGTAATAATAAAAATATAAATAAAAAGCCCATTCACTGAATGTTCGTCCTTTGCGACGAGATCGAGATTTGAGTGAGATTTTCTCGCCACAATTCTCCACATACCAAACTTCTGTGATTCATGTTTAAGTAGATGGTTAATAATACAATTTAAGCTCATTTGGTTTTAGACTTTAGTCAAGCTTTAAACTTTTGTGACATTCAGTCACAGCAAAGTTTTATAGAAAAAGTTAAAGTTACAGGAACGGTTAGTGCATTGAAAAATGTGTGTATGTTTTAATGTTGAAATATAAAACAAATACAAGAAAGAATCACAGCTTAAACCACCTGATCACTTTCCCCCCCAATAATTGTCAAATTAACTTGCTTCTAGAAACTTGAGAGGTTTAACTGTCTGTAAATCTTTGTTTGACCCGTTTGAAATAGATTAATTTGTTGCTATGGAAACATTTTATTTAAGGGAATAAATTGTATAGGTAACTCACAGCTTGGGGGAAAAAAGGACGAGTATTATGATACAGTACATGATTAGAGAAATTATATTAATACAAAATACAAACAGCTTTTTCTTTTGTGTGTTTATTGCTATATATAAGGTTGTTGTTGTATGCCTTATTTAATTTATAGGGTGGCAAATGTTACATTGGACTATAATCAGTCTTTTAGGGATAGTTTCTTAACTTCTAATATAAAAGCACAAGCATTTAATCATGCGGCAGCGGTGTACTTTTACTACCAAGTAGTAAAATGAAAGAGTAAACACACCCACTGCACTGATTAGACCTGTTCTGTAACAAGGCTCTACTAAATGGTGGTGGCGCCCCCTTGAGGACATCATTAGATGATGAAAATACAGCACATTCAGTCAAAGTGCAACTAGGCATTTAGTTAAAATGAGCAATTATTTAGGGCTTAATAATGGTGCAGAAACTTGAAATATTTATGTAAATGACTCTTGTTCAAATACATAAAGGGGGCAAAACTGTCATGGCATTGCTTAAAATTAATCATCTGATGCAATTGTCATAAAAATACACCGGAATATGAAAACCAAAATATGGATTTTTAGCTTTCCAGCAATTTCCAACAGAAATCTCCCAAATGTCTGAATTACGGCAGCCTTTATGACTTTCTCACAATAGAAGTCGGCTCCCTTCAACATACGTTCATATAATCAATGAAAGAAAATGTTAGAGAAATCTCTTGCTGCATTAGCGTTAGCGCCATTAACTTGCCATTTGAGATGTTTTAATGTTGATCTTTCTAGAATGTCAGATGATTAATGTTTTTGCTTAAAGCTCCATCCTCTTGTGCAGAACTCAAGGGAGGAGTCTTAATGACCTCTGACCCCTTGTTGTAGATATACAAGGACGTGAGTATAGCAGCAAGGCCTTGTGTAGAGGTCTTCACGGGTCTACCTGAATCCCAGGATCCGAGACCTGATCCGGGACCCGTACGGGTTAGGGTCAATGTTTTATTATGGTCAATTGGGTCTGGGTAGGGTCCCATTCTAGTCTTGTGGGCCCCTGATCTGTTTATCATGATGTGTCAAACCCGAGCGGATACGAAAAGACCCGTGGTCAGCGATGACCACAAGTAAAACGCATGAAGTGCAGTGTAACTTGCATGACGATTAGGCTGACGATTAGAATCAGATTCATAATCAAAGGTTGATGTTAAGCGTATTATATGTGGCAGACTGTTAGGGTTGGACTCTTATGAGACACATCGCATCTTGTAATCCAAAACCGTAGCCTAGTCACTTAAGGTTCTTATTAGGATACCATATGTTGTATCCGACATGAGTAACGTTTTAAGCTCTCCTGACATGCACCGGGCAAGGTCTTTAGTATCTCGGACAAAAACAGGTCAGTGTATATATTCTGATCTCAGAACAAATTTTCCACGTCCATTAGGGGTTGGGTCTGTCATTTTGTCATCAAACGGGCTATTATTGGCCTTGTTCACCTGGCGGCCATCTCTGTTATAAATGCCAAGGTCATTATTATTATCTGTTATTAAAACCAAGGTCATACTAACATGGTCGTTAGGTGAATAAGGGTGTGCATGTGTGTGTGCGAGCTACAGAGATCTCCCTCCATCTAAACGTCTTCATTGTGAAAACAGGCTGTTCTGACTAGACCATACTGGAGAGTCATATCCCCATAGAGAGTGTATTCTGTGAACCTGGGTAGTTCGGCCTCTGGGTTGTATGTCAGGGTGTGGGTCGGGTGGATGGAGGGGTCGTGCTACGGAGGTGGACATTAAGGTAGTGTCTGTGTGTCCGGGGGGGGGGGGCTGGGGACTTAATCATTAGTTGACAGGCTGGGGTCGTCCTTCTGGGATGAGGGAGGTGAAGAAGGTGCTGATGAAGGACCAGGTGGAGGTGAGGAAGCCTGGCTGCTGAACGGCAGTCTGGGCCAGGCCCTGCTCCTCACCACCTTCGCCTCCTCCTGCCTCCTCCTCACCGTCATCGTTCTCCATGCCCTCATCCATCAGTCGCTCCTGGGGGGGGGAGGGGATGATAATGTTACTTAAAACAACAACATCAGTGAGCAACGGAGACAGAATAGCAGAAAAGAAGATCACTCACCATTTCCTGCAAGTCCTGGTGTCGTTCCTCCTCCCCCCTTGGAGCTCCGTCCCTTTCTCCACCCCCGATGTCCTGCTGCTGTTCAGCCCTGAAGGGGAACCAGCCAGCCTGGTGCCTGACACACACACACACGTTATATTGGGAAATGTGAAAGAAAGTGCCTGAATGATGAACCAGGTGACCATGACGGTTGTTACAGGGCGGATCGGAGGGGAGTCAGTCAGACTCACAGGTAGACCAGCAGCATGGCTCCGAGCACCATGACGAAGCGGCTGAAGGAGGAGTAGAAGTAAACAATGCCTAGCAGCACGCCGGCGCGCGACACTCCATACAGCCGGTCCAGCCAATCGCGGTTCAGCTCGTCGTCGTTCAGCACGGCACCGCCCTGTGCGTTCATCTGTATGTTGGCATTGGCCGGCGGGTTCTCGGGCAGAGGGTTGGGGGCCGCATTGGGCCCCAGCGCTGCCTGCATGCGCTCGTTGGGCGGGGCCGGCTGCATTTGCGGTGGCGAGGGGGCGGGGCCAGGGGGCACCAGGGGAGCGGCCGCCGTAGTGGGCTGGGCGGCCGCCACCGCTGCTTGACTTGAGAGAGAGAGAGAGAGAGAGAGAGAGAGAGAGAGAGAGAGAGAGAGAGAGAGAGAGAGAGAGAGAGAGAGAGAGAGAGAGAGAGAGAGAGAGAGAGAGAGAGAGAGAGAGAGAGAGAGAGAGAGAGAGAGAGAGAGAGAGAGAGAGAGAGAGAGAGAGAGAGAGAGGTATAAGATATTCATGGTTCTTGTGCATGTAACGCTGCATTCACATGGATTAAGGAAGACAGTAGACGGGAAACCGGATATCATTTTAGTGATGACAGCAGGTCGGTAATTAAAAATTAGGTGAGGCTGGCAGAATATACTGGCAACAGTAACAGTAGACAGCATGCCATCCAAAGTTAATATAGGATTGCTTATTGCTGACCCCGCAATGGAATTTACAAGTGGATGTTACATAGCTCCCGCACACAAGGAGAAAACATGGGAAGAGAAGCTAATCATTTCCGATTTTTGCATTACTAGAATTACATAAAATAGACAAGGAATAATTGCATTTCATATATTATATCCATTCTTTGTAAATAATACATCACCATAGTAAAATAATTTCATGTGTGTATCGTTTTGCCGACCTGCCATTCCATTGGACTACTTCCTGTGACATCTGCGGTCTACCGTCTCCCTTAATCCATGTGAGCGTGCTCCACTCGCCCCAACGACACCCAAGGCGGCTCTGCACAACATGCATGTGAAACTGTTGTGTGTGTGCGTGTCTGCGTGTACTTACTACTGCATGTAGTAATGCCGTGCGTACACCTGCTGCCACCAGAGGACCTGCATGGGCGTATACATGGGGTGGGGGCCAGAGGGGGGCCCCAGCCCTGCCTGGGGAGGAAACCGTGTTCCTTCTGGCCTGGGGAGCATACCGGAAAATCAAAAATAGAGTGAGATGCAGAGAGTGAAACACAGAGAATGAGACAGGGTAGAGTGAGACCCATAGAGTGAGACCCATAGAGTGAGACACAGAGTGAGAAGCAAAGTGTGATACATAGTGAAAGAGACAGTGAGACATAGAGAGTGAGACAGGGTAGAATGAGACACAGTGTAGAGTGAACCAGAGAGTAAAACGCAGAGAATAAGGCAGGGTAGAGTGAGAAAAAGGGCAGAGTGAGTCACAGGGTACAGTGAGGCAAAGAGTGAGACACAGAGAATAGTGACACATTTTAAACTCTTAACAAAACAAAGAAGAATCTGGGACCAAATAATGTAATATAACAAAAAGCATAATTTCCTTGCTAGACCCTTTTCAGGCTCTGTTTCTTCAGTGTCAGACTCTTACCAGGGCATGACACCAGCAGCGGGTGTGATATGGGCGCTGTACTGGGGGTAGCCACCTCGATACCTCAGTCCATCATTACCTCCTGGTACGGAGGAGGAAGGGGCGGTTGGTGGACTGTCCTGATTGTCTGATCTGGCCAAGGAGGTGGAGCCAGCATCGTCGGAATTCTAAGGGACATATTGAAAAAAACTCAATTGCAGAATACCCAAACACGTTCAATCATATTGGAAAACATAGATTACATTAGTCCAAAGTCTTCCTACTCACGCTACTGCTGGGGCTGGTGTTGGCAGAGGGGGAGGAGGGACGGCGCAGCGTGGGGGAGGCTGGAGGGCTGCGGGAGGCACACACCAGGTGCATCATGTGATACTCGTCCTGCTGCCGGGGGTCATTGAAGAAGTAATCAGCCGGAGAGTAGAGCGAGACCCACAGGGTTAGCGTGAGACCCACAGGGTTAGCGTGAGACCCACAGGGTTAGCGTGAGACCCACAGGGTTAGCGTGAGACCCACAGGGTTAGCGTGAGACCCACAGGGTTAGCGTGAGACCCACAGGGTTAGAGTGAGACCCACAGGGTTAGCGTGAGACCCACAGGGTTAGAGTGAGACCCACAGGGTTAGCGTGAGACCCACAGGGTTAGCGTGAGACCCACAGGGTTAGCGTGAGACCCACAGGGTTAGCGTGAGACCCACAGGGTTAGCGTGAGACCCACAGGGTTAGCGTGAGACCCACAGGGTTAGAGTGAGACCCACAGGGTTAGCGTGAGACCCACAGGGTTAGCGTGAGACCCACAGGGTTAGCGTGAGACCCACAGGGTTAGAGTGAGACCCACAGGGTTAGCGTGAGACCCACAGGGTTAGCGTGAGACCCACAGGGTTAGCGTGAGACCCACAGGGTTAGAGGGAGACCCACAGGGTTAGCGTGAGACCCACAGGGTTAGAGTGAGACCCACAGGGTTAGCGTGAGACCCACAGGGTTAGCGTGAGACCCACAGGGTTAGCGTGAGACCCACAGGGTTAGCGTGAGACCCACAGGGTTAGAGGGAGACCCACAGGGTTAGCGTGAGACCCACAGGGTTAGCGTGAGACCCACAGGGTTAGCGTGAGACCCACAGGGTTAGCGTGAGACCCACAGGGTTAGAGTGAGACCCACAGGGTTAGCGTGAGACCCACAGGGTTAGCGTGAGACCCACAGGGTTAGCGTGAGACCCACAGGGTTAGAGTGAGACCCACAGGGTTAGCGTGAGACCCACAGGGTTAGCGTGAGACCCACAGGGTTAGCGTGAGACCCACAGGGTTAGCGTGAGACCCACAGGGTTAGAGTGAGACCCACAGGGTTAGCGTGAGACCCACAGGGTTAGCGTGAGACCCACAGGGTTAGAGTGAGACCCACAGGGTTAGCGTGAGACCCACATGGTTAGCGTGAGACCCACAGGGTTAGAGGGAGACCCACAGGGTTAGAGGGAGACACAGAAAGTGAGACACACAAAGGGTGGAGTGAGACACAGGTTAGAATCAGATGCATACATAGTGATACACAGAGAGTGAGAACTGAACAGAAGATTGATAGAGGGACCAAGAGAATCAGTGTGTACCAGAATCCAGGCACAACGCCAAGCTTTTGCAACCGTTGAAAAAAAAAAAGCAGTCATTGTTGCTCCTGCCAGATCTTTTCAATTTGTTCTGAGCTGCAAACGCCCAACTTCCCTTTCAAAACAACACTGAATGGGTCTGTGTACCAACCCTAGCAAACTCACCAATTCTGAACATCACGTTAACAAGTCACTGTTAAACGTGAATGTGTATGAGTGTGAGTCAGAGTGTGTGTGTGTCATTTGAAAAATGTACACCAACACAACACCACCAACACAATAAAACGATTGAGGCACAATAAAGATGGCAGGTATGCAGTGTTCTAACAATACTTTGAACAAATAAAAGTTAGATCCTTACCTTTCTGAGCACATCTCTGAGCTGCAGGTGGTCCTGGAGCAGTTTGCCTGAATAGACAAGCCTCTGGTCCTTGGACGACTGTAGAGAGAAAACCGAGAGAACTACTGGTTCACATGTGTCGTTTTTCCACTATACTCTACTTGCCGGGCTCAACACGGTTTGACTTGGCTCGGCAGCCCAGCCTGGCTGGGATTTGCATTTCCATTAAAACGGGGCTACCTGGTTGAAGGTGTGCGTTTCATTGATGACGCGCTTGTCTTTAGTCGATGACACAACAACACACACACTTTTATTGCCTAAGTAGTTTTATATTATTGCCTATCGTAAAATCGGATTGATTAATTTAAGAGACATTTAATATATTTGGGTTGTTTCAGACGGACGGCAACACAAATATATCAGTGATGATGAATTCAGTTTGGCGTTCAATATTCCCCCTTTTTTGCTACCTAAGCAAACAATTGTATTGTTAATTTGGATACCAGCATATATTTACATGGTTTTTGTGGAATTTGAATAAGCCAGAGCCAGGCTGAACTAGCCACTGCCAGACCTAATAATGGAGGGTTTTTACATACCTTTAATACCTCAACAGATTTAACCACAAAGAGGATCTAACCAAGGACCTTTCGCTTGTGGGAACAACAGCACATAAACTACTCAGGCCTGATTGTGTATATTTTGACAACATTACCATGGCAACCCTCTGCCTCTTATTTAGATACGCCCAAACATAACTAATATAAACTTCTTAATCACCTTTCATAATAACTGTATGGCTGCAGGCAAAGGTTAATAGAAACATAACTATTATTATTTGTACCCAGAACATATACACAACCTATACACAACCTACCGGCTTGCTAGGGTACACGACGGAGATATGGCTCTTCAGCTTCTCCACAGTCCAATTGAGGAAGCAGTTGATGGTCTGGTCATCGTACTTCTGGTTGGGCGCCTTGATGACCAAGGTGACAGCACTGTCAACTGTCCCAGAGTCCATTGCTCATATTACTACAGTGGGTGGGTGGGTGGGTGGGGGGGAGGGCTCGGAATTATCTGTGCCCGATCCGATACACCACTTTAAAGTGTCATCATTCTTACCTCATGGCACCAATCTAACCTGTATCAATGACGGCTGGGTGGCCAGGCAGGTTGATCAGGAGCGGGGCAACACACTGCTCTCATTGCCTGTCAAACTTGTTGTGGGGTCTGCTCAAAAAGCTGGTGGAGAAGGGAGTATCATTTTGTTGGTTATTTCTTACGATACATATTTTTTGGGATGGTGGCAGATCGAAATTGTTAACATAACACTGAATTCATTGACGAACAATTAGCAGTGAGGCTGTTAGATTCGTATGTTAAATTCCGAAATGTTAAGGTCCAAATTCTATCGATCATGATTATTTGACCTAACGTTCCCACTAACTACTGAACAGAAAGTATACTATGCCAGTTGCCAATAATACTGCGATGATTCTCGGGACATAATCGTAACATAATAACTACTAGTTGATGGACCAGGTGGGTTGACACTTCACCTGCGACTTCTGATCATTATTAATTGAGCTGTCAAAATAATCAGTAATCTCAAAACACTCTAGTGCATTCACATTGGTTGGTTATTCCTTAAAATAAAAATACATTATAAGGCGGGGCATATGTGAATGATAAACAAAGACAATATTCCAATTTAAAAACATAAACTGGATAACCACCGAGTGGTTTTCGGGTAAACGATAGCTTGTTGGCTAGTAGCGTTAGCGGGCATACTACGTCGTGCTCACTAAACACGCGACATATGGAGTAACACAAGTTAAGGTTCAATTACATTTTTTGTCGAGCGGTTGCTTTGCATTCGAGGTTAAAATACAATACAACCACCAAATGTGGTTCCTTGGTCTTCTCGTCCACGATACGTAGCTTGGCAGGTTTGTTGTTGTACTGTCGGGCGTGATACAGGAAACGACGTCATCGTTCCTCTGTAGCCTGAATCCTGACCTACGACCCTCACTGGACGATAGATGTAAAATAGGGATGAAAAACGGTATTAAACTGTAGTTATATTAATAATACACACACACACACACACACACACACACACACACACACACACACACACACACACACACACACACACACACACACACACACACACACACACACACACACACACACACACACACACACACACACACACACACACACACACATCCTTGCCCATGTTTCTGGTTTTTAATTCACATTTTGACAATTAACTACTGTATTTTTGCATGTTTATGGTCTGGGAAAAAGGAATTCCACTGAACTATGTTGCATTTGGAAATTAAATATGTTGAATACAGTTAGAACTTATCTGACACCGTTTTTAAGTATTGTGTTACTCATTTTAAATCAATTAGTTAATGTGTTAAATATAGATAGCCTATTTTAAAGTAGAGTATTTGCATTTGCTAAAAATTAGTGTTTTAGGTGTGTACACATGTTGCAGGTGTGAAATGGGATGGGAAGTACTAAAACCACTGCGTTGACTTTATTGAATTTGTCATATTTCAAGTTACTGCTCTAATTTTTGTAGTACTTTGTTGGTTAACTGTTGGCTGTAACAGTTTATTTTCCAGTGTCCAGGCATCCACCCCAGCAGGAAACGATCAAAGTCTGCCCATGCAAACGCAAACAGCTCCTTCCACTCCGCCTCCAGGGCAGCAAAGTCCACCTCTTTGTTAACCGACAACTTTAGCTCTGTGAAATAATGGGTCAACAAGCCTGGCACTTTCTTTTGACACTCTCGCCCCTCCAGACAACTTCCCAATAAATAAATAACGTCTTTCATTCCACAGCCTCCACCAACGTACTGAAAGTCGACTGCCGCAACATCCTGGCCTCCTTGGGTAAAACAAAAATTGGCTAATTTGGCATCCCCATGCACAATGGTCTTGAAGTGACATTCATTTAGTGTCCTGTCGATCTCCCCAGCAGCTGTCTTGAGCTGGCCGTCCTCCATGGCCTCCAACTCATCTGGCCTGGTCTCCAGGTGCCAGTATGTACCGACAGGCCACAGGCCTTCTGGATCCAAACCCAGGAAGAGAGCATGGAAGTGGGCCAGCCAGCTGAGACAAACCCTTATTTCTCGGTCTTTCACGCTGGTCCTTTAATAAGAAAAGTTTGATCATAAAAATTATCATTTATTTACGCAATAGTCATTCAATACTTCTGTTGGTTTATGATGAAGCCCAGAATAGCTATATTATATTCATATTTGTATGTGATATAATAAATTAAATTTCACAAATGTTTCAGGGACCCAGTATTACCTTCTCTGATCAAAGCCGGCCACATCAAGATCCTCTAGAACTAACAGCATCTCATCTCCGCATGAATGGGCCGCCAGGCATGCTGGTATCCTGCAGCTGGAATTGGTGGAGTAGTTCTGGTACCAGTGGCTCTCGACGTGGTACGATTTTGCTTTACGAATGTGGGAGCGGTCTGTACGTTCGGTATCACTAGGAAATTTGACGTGTTTCACAACAACGGAGGGCCGATCACTCCCTTCCAGGTGAACTCGAATTATCTTCCCATAGCCGCTCCATAATGGCTGGATGTTTGCACCAACACTCAGCTTTGATGCACCGCACGCCTGCAAGATGAGGTCCTGGTACTCTTGTTTCATATTTCAGCAGAATTAAACAGGAAACCGAACGGCGCAGTCATTTCACAATTCCATCTCAATTCAAAGCTTTTTCTTATACGCAAGAATATAAACAATATCCCCGTCCTATTTAACGTTAGGCCTATCCAAACACGAACCAAACACTGTAAAGTCTCGTACAAGAGCACATGTGACAGTTGTAAATTGGCACATGAGTTATACCATCAACATCAATTAAAACAATAATAACACTTCCGATCCACGCATTGGAGCTCTGCCTCAGCCCAGCTCGCCAGCCAAGCAGGACGCCTCACTGGGATGAAAAAATATTCAGTAAATTGTACTGCCATCTACTGAGTCGGAGGCACTGTTCACTCATATGACGGGCTGTTGAGTGTTTTATGCTGGTGATAATCATGTGATCTTATTTGAATAGTTGACACTGAGTAGACATTAATTAGAAATATTAGTTGACAGCTCTTATCAAATATCCCCCAACACAAAGACAACAACATCAGAGAATGAACTATCAATGGATAGCAGATGGTATGGAACTTCACAGAAGGCATGAAAACATTGTTTTCCTTGTTGGTTATTTGGTGCAATTTTCACTACACAGTATGATTGTTTAGAGTCCTCACTGATATAGAATTAAACTAACTTGAAGCAGTTGACTCTACTCAACTCCATAGATGTGTATGCGGGGTTAGGGTGTGCAGTGTTTTGAACACCACATTTACATTGCTTCAGTGATGGCATTTATATTTTGAATAAAAGACGATGGGTGGCCTATGTATAAGGCTTGAGGATTGAAAATACTAAACATTTATTAAACATCTGTAATTCATCTTAAAAACCACAGATTTAGCATGCTTCCATTCCTCTCATGCTAGTAGATTCATGCTAAAAGCTGGTCAACTCACAAGTTGCTGTATTAACTATTTGATAATGTGGCTTTGGGTGCAGGAAAACTATTTCAAAAAGAGGGTCCCAGGTTTATTTAATTCCAATGTTTTTATTGATCCAGATTGAAAAACAGATTTTATGTCACAAGCTAGATCTTGAAGAATAGAAGGGTGAAAACTAGCAGAATGACATACAAAAACAAGCAGTATTTTTAAGATAGTTGTTGGTCACATTAGTAAAAAAAACAACTACAATTTACTGAATAGCACACAGACACCGGTTGTAACATGTTCATGCTGAACAGGGAAGAGGGACCAAGCACATTTGACCAAATACACACCATTCTACAGATTCTATACCTAGTTATTACATTTCAAATATCACCTTATTGAAGATATTTTATATTTTCATTATATATATGAAGGCAGACCATTAAGCAGGATTCCTATCTTGGAACAGCAATCCAATTGAGCAATCAACTAAATCTGCAACTGACATCAAGTTTTAAGTATAACTGTCGTTCATCCCTCCAAACTGTACATGTTGGTATAGTCCAAAAGCAACATGAGCCAGTCCACAGTTAGCTGCTAGTGCTACTGCTGCTGCCAGTTCTATTAAAGGCACATAGCATTTATACTAGTTATATATTTACACGTGACTTATTATAGCCTAATTTGCCCAATTATACGTATCATGTCTGCTCCAAAGAAAGGAGACCTATCCTCCACAGAGAAGGAACTGTTTCAGGTTATCACAGCAGGTACGTTAAATCACTCATCTAATGCTAACATTGAGATTAGCTACACTGGTAGCTGGAATCGGTGTTAGTCTGATCACTATTGTGCAAATGTGGATTACATACAACTTGTTTTAATAAGCGATCATATCACAACATGATATGCAATTATTTAATTCATTATTTATATATTGCGTGAACATCTTACATTTAGGACTTAACGTTAAATGAAACAACATGAGATAACTTGTGACATAAAGTCGAGTTCTCGGTAGTTGGCAGATGGTGTGGAAGCCATGCATTCATGTGTGCGCTGGTTTTGAATAACCTCAAGCTGTTTACGCGTCATAAGAGTACTGGTCAGTGAATTAGAATATAACAAGTGACAATACTTTCTTTTAGGAAATGTGCAGGAGGCTTCAAGACTTCTTGGCTGTAAGGATGTGCGGGTCAACTGTTTGGATGAGGTACGAAAGAAGAGACGTCCTAAAGCAAGCTCAAACAGGACAACACAGAGATGCTTGGACTGACACAGCAAAGGGGTTTGACAAGTGATTCTCAGGGTAGTCAAGACAACGGAGAGCATTGAATGAGCATCTCTCTATTCTATACTTCCTGCATGTCAAAACAGGTGTTCGAAATGGTCAACCAAATTTCCACTACCTTGCTAGAGATGCCATAGCCTAGTTTAAATGTTCAAATGATAACCAATATGTATATATAAAGATGATATGTTAGTATGGATTCTAATTTCTTCCCTTTGTCAAAAAGAAAGATATCCACAGCCTGCCCGTTACATTAACCAAACCACATTAACATAGCTTTTGCTTTCACTAGAAATTGCTTGGATAAGTGTCTGGTAAATCACTTGGCCTTATGAAATATAATGTTATTCTTATCAACATATGGTTCTAGTGGTTTGTTTTAACCTGTGTTACATAACGACCTGCTGCTCCTTGTATGTAAAATGTATGTAATCCCTAATTCTGATAAATGGAAATTCCTTTTAAACCAATAAGCAAAACAAAACCAAAACACAGGAAGGGCTCGATGATAGTATTTTCTCTGGGATTTACATTAGGCTATGGTCACACAACACTATTGGGAAACTACGCAACTTATATCCAACGTTCCTGTTGGATATAACAGCTGTTACATGTTGTTTAATTTCAAACTTAAGATAAAATTAAGCTTAAATTGACAATAATGTAGTAATCATTTTTCAACTAGCCCAAGTCCTTTATGACTCACCGTGTCCTCTGTTACAGTTGACACTTCATGTGCCAACTAAAAAAAACAACTAAAATCGTTCCTGTTGTCTCTTTCACAGAATGGCATGACGCCTCTCATGCATGGCGCCTACAAGGGAAAGGCAGACATGTGCAGGCTGCTACTTCAGCACGGCGCAGACGTCAACTGTAACGAACACGAGCACGGCTACACCGCACTCATGTTCGCCGGCCTTTCAGGTACAGTGTTTTTAAAATGTACATTTATTTTATTTGTATTGTTTTTTTCATTTTGTGAAATTATTTACAGACGTTCATTTAAACAAATAATGGCACTTAGATAAATCAATTCACATAAAACATACATGTACAAATGTAGATACATGACCATATACATGTTAGGCAAAAGGAAGATGGCTGAGGCTTTGACTTTTTCCAATTGATTTCAATGGCCAGTTTATACCCTAGATATCTTTCACACTGATCACTTATGGCTGTGTTGAATGCAGAGGTCTTCAACTTCACACATGCTGCCCTAGAACTATTGAATCATTGAGCAGATCCAAAGCCACTTATATGCAGTAAGTGCATATACATTTAGGAGCATACCTTTCTCAGGGTTTCCCTCAAAATAAAGTTTAGTCGTGGGGGAAGTGCTTCCGAGAAGGAGGCAAGCAATAGCCTAGGGCTGTACCATATAATCTGATTGGTGGAATCATCGTTCTGAGTCAAGTCAAATTCTCAGTTAAATCATGAGTTTAGAATAATTAATAAATCGCGTGCATTATAATAACCATACAAAACAGGTGATAGAGGCTGCTGTAAGCAAGGTTTGAGGCTTTGAAAGAGAGAGCAGAAGAGATAAAAAATGTGAAAATAAACACCCCTAAAAATAACACTGAGTGTGTTGCATTCAGGCACATGTGGTAGAGCTTAGCTATATGTGATTGACAGGCAAGATGAATTCCCGAACCAATCTTTGAAGAGATACCCTGATTGGTCAAAAATTTGGTAGGAGTGGTCTTAAAGCAAAATTGTCTCATAAAGCACAGTAAACTAGAAACAGATTTTCTCACTCACTAATGCCTGACTGATGACTATGCCATATTTAACAAATTTCACTCAAATGATAGATTCAAGAAGATCAGATAGGCAGGCTATAAGTCTTGCCTACCGCAGCTTTTTAATAGGCCTACATCAATTGCATTAGGTATACATATTAACCATGGGTAAGAGAAAATAATATTTATAAAAAAAAAACGGAAGCTTCACAATGAGACATATTTCATGTTGGATCTAAACTACTCAAATTAAAAACTTTGATGGGCGACCGCTCCACAACAGTTAAATTAAACAAGCTCTAAAACAAGCTGCGGATGTTTGCCCATGCTCCGTATTATTGTGATATTTAGCGGGGACCGAATGAGGCAAATCTGCAGTCTGAGTCTAGCGGTGTTAACTGAAAAGTGAAACGCCGAAACAATGGCGTTTAAGCGGAGCATAAGGAGAGTCGAGAGAGCCTTCCCACAATGCTTTGCCCCACACGCTAGTGTGTCCGATGTATTTGAGGCATTGCCAATCGCTAAGCATCGTATCAGGTGTAGCCGGACCGTAAGATGGCTTAATTGCAGAGCGCTTATTGCAAACTTTGTGTGCTTTAAGGACATGAGCGTACACAAAAAAAAACACGAATCACAACAGGCATGGACTACGCACTCATCGCATTGCCCTGCTGACTTTTTTATTTCTGTCAGTAGGCCTACTCGGTAGTGCATTCTTTCGCCGTTTTGTTAAACTGAATGGTGCTGTAATATTTCTACATTATTTTTAACAATGGGGGTTCTGCCATGATCAGATATGATGACCGTCTGTAAGCATACAGAACGGAATTCTCCACAGAGACCGGCCACTGTTTGATTTTATACACGTATTACATTAATTAAGGTGTATTATATTAGTCTATATTATAGTAGGACTATATTATTTAAGGCTAATAGAAGCCTATGCTTTCTGTCAAATTGAAAAAAGATGCTGACATGAACGGACGCCCACATTGTCAGATTGTAAAAGGTCGAATTGATTGTATAGGCGGTTGTTCATTTAGCGGAGTTGTTGTGCCTCGCCTATAGACCGCTGTGGAAATCCCTCCATTCTGCTGGGAGTCTTGATAGCCTAGCCACCCCACTATCCTGAATCTGCTTTCCCATCGACCCATCAGTGTCCTTGCTCTCCCTCTACAATAGTACCCTAGTATCCTTTGTACCCTAGTATGGAGAATTCAGAAAAATGTTTCTGAACAATTCAGAAACATAATTATAGAGAGCAGGGACCTACTTTGGTATTTTGGAAAAATGGGTACAGGTTTGAAACCGTACCTGCTAGTCCAGAGAACTGGAACCCTGCAGCTCTCCTGCTTGGAGGAGGTCTGTAGCCGATATGACTCTGCTGACTCCCTCCATCTCCCCCACTGTCCCCCAGGCAAGACGGACATCACCTGGATGATGCTGGATGCGGGCGCCGAGACCGACGTGGTGAACTCCGTCGGCCGGACGGCTGCTCAGATGGCCGCCTTTGTCGGTTAGTTGGAAGGACACACACACACACACACTCACACTGGGAACTGGGAATCTGATGTAACCTTTATACATTTTCTCTTGGTTAAACACAACCCAATCTTTATTCCTCCCCAGGGCAGCATGACTGCGTGACGGTAATCAACAACTTCTTCTCCCGGGCGGGGCTGGACTATTACACCAAACCCCAGGGTCTAGAGAAGGAGCCCAAGCTGCCGCCAAAGTTAGCTGGACCACTTCACAAGATCATCATGAGCACCAACCTCCACCCAGTCAAGGTAGGCCACGGCTGCTCCCCATATGGAGAGTTTGTTGTGAGTATGAAAACCAAAATCCATAATTTGAAAATAATAATAATGGTGATAATCGTGTAATAAAACCAGTTCATTCTTGTTGTAATCCAGATTTAAATACAATTGAACCAACTATTGTTTTAATGCATTTTCTGTATGTTCAGATCCCACCAGTTGACAACTAGCCACAGGGTGAAATGCAGTGTGACCCCTAAACAAGGGGATTGCGAAAGTGCACCAAAGCTCTGTTTAGTCAGTAATCACTACCTCCGAGAAGCAACCAGCTACTGGTTCTGTCTGGTAGATGGTTCTTTTGGTAAGACAGAACCAGCTACTTTGTAACTGGTTGTTTAAACCATGTTAGATGGTTGTCCTGGTCACACAGAACCAGCAGTTTTGTAACTGGTTGTTTAAGCCATGGTAGATGTTATCCTGGTCAGACAACCAGCAGTTTTGTAACTGGTTGTTTAAACCATGTTAGATGGTTGTCCTAGTCAGATAGAACCAGCTGCTTTGTAACCGGTTGTTTCATCCATGGTAGATGGTTCTGTTGGTGAAGGAGAACCCTCTGCTGGCGGAGGTGGGTGCCCTGGAGAAGTGCAGGCGGGTGATGGAGCTGATCTGTGAGAAGTGCATCAAGCAGCAGGACATGAACGAGGTGCTGGCCATGAAGATGCACTACATCAGCTGCGTGCTGGCGAAGTGTGGTTCCTTCCTCAAGGCCGGTGAGGACAAACTGGAGGGCCTCATCAAGAGGTGGGTGTGCCCGGTGCGATCTGTAAAAGCATCTTGCTACGTTTCACACATGAAACAGGACTTTTATAGGGCTTGTACACCGTCACATTGCTATGACCGCCTCTATTTCAAAGTATTGGTAGTAATGGTGTTTTTGTCATTGTTTAGTAATTAATCGTGAAATTATTTGTCATTATGTAGAGACGTTGTGTTTGAAACTGCCACAGCGTTTCTCATACGAGACATGGCAAAACAAAGTTTAGATTAGCCTAGGTTAAAGTATATTTAAGTTTTATTAAGGATTTTACATTACTACAACTCTCTAGAGTCATCACGAAATGGCGGAGTATCGCCAACAAAATATCCAATGTTACATTCTGATGTACTAATGTAGGATGATGTAATAATTGGTAGGGGCTAGAACTGCTACCGTTCAGATTTGAACCGATACAGGTACCTGGAATTTAGTACCGCTAACCAACGGTACCATTCTTTGTGCTTTACTCTCTGTATTAACACAAATGGAATATCAGTTTTAAAAAAGAAGTCCAAACTTCTCAATTTCAACATTATTTATTTAGAACATTGTACACACCACACAAAATAAAAGCCCCACTACCTCCCTTTCCAAAACCTGTCCCTACAACCTCCAGCCTGTCACAGTATGTCACCATAGCATGAGAACACTGTCGTCTGTGTCTCGGAGGAAGCACATGTGATATCCTTCCCTGGATCTAGGAGTCGTAGCAGCGAGTGACTCCCAACGGGTTAACGACTTCTGCGCCAGGGTGAAGCGTGTAACCTCTGGGGCTCTCACTGTGACATGAGGGCGGGTGGAGAGTGGGACTAGGTGACCTGTCATTAAAAGCAAGAGTGTAAACAACAAGACTCACAAGCTGAAAACTGATGAGAATATTAACAACAATGAAACAAAATGATAACCAAAATATAACACGCCTAGTAAAGTCAAACCTGTGTGTGTGGGGGTATCTGTCATTCACTATACAATATTTTAATATTTCCCCGTAAATAGTATGCAATTCATGTACTATTGGTTTGATACTACGGTTGAAGTAAATAATAAAAAAAATTATATTAAATCCTACCTCAGGGGAGCTGTGACAACGATTTTAACCACAGAGTAGATCTCATTTACCAACAGCAGGAGCCACCTAAAATGTCTCTCTGTCTCTGTCTGGTTGTCTATCTCCTCCAGCTTGCTGAAGGGTCGAGAGGGGGATGGATTCCCAGTGTTCCAGGAGAAGTTTGTGCGCGAGTGCATCCGCAAGTTCCCCTACTGCGACGCAACGCTGCTGCAGCAGCTGGTGCGCAGCATCGCCCCGGTCGAGATAGTGAGTCCGCTTTCAGGGTTTTTCCTGGCTCAGTGGGCCAGTGGGGGGTGATGCACGACACTAAGCATAAAGGCAATGATTCTGTGTTACCTTATTATAAACAGTTTTTGCTGACCATTTGATAAAGAAAAATGTAACCCCAATAACAAAACTGCTTAATAAAATTACAACATTGGAAGGACCAGTCAATTGCAAAGGTCCCATCATGGTGTCCAACTTACTAAACTTTTTTTAATTATTTTTATCAAATGGGTACCTATGTATAATAAGAACGCTCTGATCCTGTGTGGAAATTGCATGACCCAGTAGTCAGTACGTTCTTCTTTCGTGCTAGCCAGCCATAGACCATTCTTATCCATGGGACTGCTTGGTTGGCTTCTAGTAGGTCTACAACGTACCACCATCCGCTGGGCAAAAGTTCACATTGCATCCAAAATCAATTAATTCTGAGATTATTCTATTAAATGCTTTCTGAATTAGCTCTTTGGCCTTTTGGTACTATGAATGCCACAATATGTGTTACACTATGCTACTATTACTAGGATACACAGATTTTTCTAACAAATTCTGCTAAAATGTGTTTTTTGTTAGATGTCGTTAAAGTGGCCGATATTTGTCTGATAATAAATACAAAAAAAGTCCCATATTTCATGCAAAATGTATTGTAATGTATGTATTTCATGTAAAAACGACCACTGTTGATGAAGGCATATTTCTCAATATTTGATTCCTGTGAGTTGAATGGTCCTGATTCCACATCCTCTCTCTGTAGGGAAATGACCCCACAGCCATCTCCGTTCTGACCCAGGCCATCACGGGCCAGGTTGGCTTCATGGACGCAGAGTTCTGCACCACGTGTGGAGAGAAGGGGGCAGAGAAGAGGTGTTCCATATGCAAAACTGTAGGTTTTGCACCTTCTCATTTTGTTTATATTGTTGCATGTTTTGTGATTGCATGGTAGCATGATCTTTGGAAGAATGTTTATTATCAGGCAAGAGTTTTGAATGAAACGTGGAATTCCATTTTACTTTTACTATTTTTGTCATTTAGCAGATGCTTCTATCCAAAGCTACTGACAGTGACACATTTTTTTGTTGATACATGTCTATAACAATGTTCACTGCTACACGCCACCTAGGTGGCTTTTCTGGGCTCCTCCATAACCAGGACACATGAGGATGGTGTTGGAAACCGGTTTATTGTAGAGTTTGTAGGACAATGGTACATGAAGCAGGTGATCCATGCTGCCATGCAGGAAATCTACCTGAATGTGGTGATGGCTGGTTTAACCTGTGCACATTTATTTCTTAATGCACAGTGCAACAGTCGTGCAGCCTCACCCATGCCCAGAGTCCAATCAGTCTGACTCGGGTCAGGTAAGGCTGCTTAAACCAGCCATCATCAACACACACTCAGCAGGTAGGGGTTGGGGCATCTTGACTACAGCTTAGACTGTGGCCATTGGGGTTCGAACCCAGAACCTTTTAATTTTGGGAGCCAATCTCCCTAACCACTAGAGTCAGACTATCCTGCCCTATTTGGTTTTCCTCCTTTTCATGCACTTGCATTTGTTAACACATGGGCTTTAATGCTTAATCTCACAAGCACTGCTTACCCTTTTATCGGAGGTGACTGATGTATTCTGATGTTAGTTTTCAATGATTCCTACAGATAGACTGCACACACTGGGTAGAGACCCAGTACCTTTCGGCTGGGAGTCAAACACCCTAGCCGCCTCACTATCCTGGTTGTTTTGTGCCACCCAGGTCATCTACTGTGACCAAACGTGTCAGAAGATGCACTGGTTCACTCACAAGAAGGTTTGCAAGACGTTCCAGGAGGAGAGGGAGAAGCACGAGGAGGAGGCAGCCATGTTGAGACAGCAGCAGAGCAACGGTGCGTCAAACCCTGCAGACTGAAACCCACACCCAGTACCTCTCCATTCGCCTGAACAAAGCCACTCGTGCGTGACCCGACAGGAACTGGAAACACTGGCAGTAAACCATTAATAGAGTCGTGAAATGTGATTGTTGATTTTAAATAGTTCATGCGAGATCCCTCTTCCAAATACCGCCCAAGCAGTGAGGTCACAGTCACTTCTCTTTGGCTTTGTATAAAGCAAGAGAAGTGTACAGCTCATCTTTTTCATGTGTGTGTGGGTGGTATGAGACACGGTCAGGAATGAACAGCGGAAATACCATACATATTAGGAGCTGCCAAACTGTTAATAATAGTATCATTTTTGCAATATTGTTCATATTAGCCTCACATTTTCGTCATCTGAGAAGGTGGAAGCGTTTTGTTGGATCTCCTCTGGGAGCGCATGTCCTCTTGTTCATCACGCATTCAATGACTTGGCTTTTTGCCACCGCCCACTTGGGTTCTCCGTGAAGCCCACAGCATTTAATTCCTCATATTTGTAGTGCGACACAACAAACAACTAAGATCATTTTGTTTATTATTATTATTATACCTACACAGCTGTGAAGTTCAGCCAAGTAGACTCCGTTACCGAACATTTTGAACTATGAACACAGGCTTCTATTTCTTCGATCCTCATCCACACCCTGCTTGTATTACGGTAAAATAAAAAACGAAATCTGCTACAGCTATGTTCGAATACCCACGTCATTTTGAATAATTTAATATTCGAATAACCAGGCCCATCCCTACGATATATAATGGATTATCCTTCGCCAGCCTTAGCATAAAGCGATCCTGCCCTCTGTTGAGCATGTTGATGTGTGGCCAGATACCTACGCAGCACATATAGTTTGTATATATTTGCAGAAGCAGGTTCTATGGTCTATTATATAGGATGTAACTCATATTCCAAGCCGCAATCTTGGTGCATTTTCACCACTGCAATCAAAATAATAAGAACTGGTTGCTTGGTATGATGACATGATTGAAACCCTCACAGTCTCAGTGCCTAAATGAATAACATCAAATGTTTGACTGTTGTGTAAAAACGATGTTAAAGGATTCATTTGCACAATCAATGTTGTGGTGATATATATATACATTGTTTAATTTGAAATATTACTTGTATTTTCCAGAGGATGGGCCACTGCAGGAAGCTGCAGATTGCAAGCAGAACCTCTCAGTGGAGGAAACCAACACTGACAGTCTTTCGTCTGACCCAGCTGTACCAGCAGAATCTTCTACCCCTGCCACTAGTCCAACTCCTGACAAATTAGGTTGCTCCCCTATCCCAAACCCTGACCAATGAGGTCCCACCCCTATCCCAACTCCTGACCAATAAGGTTCCTTCCCCTATCCCAGATCCTGACCAATAAGATCTTACCTCCTTCCCACATCCTGACCAATAAGGTCCCATCTCCATGTTGACTCCTGAAGATGAAGATTGTATTGACGAGTTCCACCACAAACACACTGTACTCTCTGAACACACAAAGCCAACTGCCCAGAGGTTGGATAACTCTATGAGGAACATGATGGCTTCCCGTTGGATCCTGTGGCAAGTGAAGACTTGCTGCCAAAGCAGAGTGCTCCACATTCACACAAGGATAGTGTCCCACAGTTTGAATTTTACATTTCTTGTTTTTTCCTTTTTATTTGAAGTATTCTGACCATGTTGTTTCATCTGTGTAAGAACACAAGTTTTGGTATGGTATTTCAAGTGAGAGGGTAGAGAACTGTTTTTTTATTTTTTATTCAACACAGCTAAATTCTGCCTTAAACTGTAGCATTGTACGGTAACCAATAGGAATGGAGCAGTTTGCTGGTGTTAAGGTTAGTGTGTACACAGGAGATTTGTTTTGCCATAAAATAATCAAAAAGATAGCATTGTTGACATCCTGACAGCTTGTGTATGGAAGGTTAAAAGGACTGCACAATCATGACAAATTATTCAATAAAAAGCTATTCTAATATAAACTGCATTCTTGTATCTATTCTGAACAGTATCTGCATTATTTTATTACATTTTTGTTAGTTACGGTTTACTTTCTTGAAAGCTTACTCTTGTTTTATCATTTTCAGAATATAACGTTTTCAGTAAATACTTATTGTAATGTTTTTATTAAAATGCTTCATAGTTCAGTTAACAACACTGGTTTAGAAAACGTACTGTGAACTCTACACTTAACTGTTATTGTATTGCAATGACTTGGAGATGCTTTGCTCTATCACTGGGTAATTTTGTTAAGTTAGAACTTCTTGTCTGAGAGGGAATAATGTTCCTAGCCACCACATGATGCAATAGGCAAGTCGTGTCAAAGGAATATATGAGAAAAAAGGGCATACTTTTAATGTTAATATAATGCCCAAATCTAAACGGTTCAGAGTTCTTGCAACATTTGTGGGTTTCAATGGTTTACACTTGCCTGACCCACCCTCACTGTGGGTTAGTGATAATGCAAACTACTTGGATGGGATATTTTATGTTTAATGATACAACATTTAAGCCACCCAAGTATGTGTAACTCCCAAGTGCATATCAAAATACTATTTTGAATAACCATGGCGACCACAGCCATTTGTCATGGGTTGGCCGGCTGCTGCCAGGTTCTGTCAATCTCACGACTCTGTG
Source organism: Lota lota (assembly GCA_026745465.1). Classification (NCBI taxonomy): domain Eukaryota; kingdom Metazoa; phylum Chordata; class Actinopteri; order Gadiformes; family Lotidae; genus Lota; species Lota lota. The sequence continues at coordinate 6,364,170 of JACYXH010000826.1, forward strand.
GACACCTGAGGGTGACAGTAAGGACCCTTGTACCGGAACGAGCAGCTGTTGTCCCACTTCCTGTTTCTTCTCAGAGCACCAGGAAGCACTCCAGTGCAACATGGAGTACTGCAAGAGCGTTCCCTGCCCGGTACGCCTACTTCTCCAGTCGTTGGGCCTCATGGGTCGTGCCCCAGATCTTGAGAAGCATTGCTCTTGGGCCGTTTGACCCAGGTACATAAAGGGAGTTCTTAAAGGTGCTGTGGGTAAGATTCAAGAGCTATCATTTTAGTGTAATTTGTTCGAAATGTTAAATATGTGACAATAGCTATGGGTTGACTGCACCTGCCTCTATAATGAAACAATTTAGACTCTTGGTGGATGAATCCATAAGGATTAATGTTTATGCACCTATTTGCACGTAATAATGTTCACTATAATAATATTGGATTAGATCAGTGTTTACAAAATAAAAAAATTTACTACATAAAACCACTGATTGTAATGTACTTTGCATCAGTGAGATGAAATGGTTGTGATGTCCTAAAGCTCTAAAATATACAATATTTAAGGTCCTCATTACTCTAAAAACTGATTGCAATCTTGTAATTTGATTTTTACAGCCAAACTGCATATAAAGATATGACAGAATAAAAGCATTAGTGCTATTGCATTTTTATTTTCGACTTTTATTTGGCATTTCAATATTGTCCTAAAAATGCTTCCATACTGTGCCAGATGAGCTGTAGGCATACATGTTTACAGAATGTTACAGAACTGAGACAAGCCTATCCCCTTCCTGTCTGCCATCACTCCGCTTACATGAAGCATTGAGCTGGATGAGACAGGCAGGAGGCAGGACTGAGCATGTCCCTGGGTGTTGGTGGTGCTGCAGTAGAGGCGGTCTGTGCGGCGGGAGTTGTTGGGCCACAGGTAGAGCTGTCCGCTGTGCAGCACCACTCCCCTCTCGCTGCACCACCAGTAGCGATGCGCTGGGGGGTAGCCGTCACTGAGGCACCGTAACTCCAACGCCTCGCCCTCCTGCACTGCACACGGCTGCTGGACCCTCATGTTCAGTCATGAGTTGTCCTGATGTCAAATATATCAGTCAATGTCAGAACTTATGGAGCAATAGGTTTTTAAAGCAAGTTTCAGACATAGTCCTTTTAATGTACAATGTGGGACTTTAACTTTGAAATTCTCAAAAATGATACAGTAAAAACGGTTGATTTTGTGTATAGTCAGAGTTTTCCTGATCTCAAATATTTATGTATATATTTATTTATATTTATCTTTATGGCAAATGCATTGAGGACGATATGATTGAACCCACCCGAGGCTGCTGTGCCAGCTGGACACCAGAATTGTATGATGTTCAAGCAAGCGGCTGCTGGCCGCTTGCTCCATTTTCCATCCATTTTCCACCCTTTTTGATGTAGCTATATTTCAAGGCTTTAAGGAAATGAAGTTGGCTGCTCCAGGGAATTCTTGTCTGACCTTCAGAAGAATGCTGGAAGCGCAAACAACAGTATGAGAGTATGGCAGGGTGGGTGGGCCACAGTATTTATTCACAATATTGACCATTACCTCCTTTTAATTCTGCATTTAAGTATAACTTAGGCTTTAATGAATATTTCAACAGACTGGTAAAGTGTGTTCTGACACATTCTACAAGAGCTTCATGGAGTGGGTGATAAGTTCCTACAAGTTAAGTTCAGAACAGCCGTTCACCTGCCCAGCCTTGTTCTCCACACGTTGGCTGTGTCAGTTGATGGAAACTGGAAGCACGGCCGCTTCAGAAAGGATTATTTTAGGATTATTTATTATATTTTATGTTTCATTGTCCAAGCATGTCCATGCATCCAATCTCATTTGTTGCAATGCAAACAGATATTTCAAATAATTGCAATTCTCCATATTGCCATGTTTGTTCTCTAGCTCTAAGGGGGTTACTTTGAGGGTGTTTTTCTCAGCAAAGATGATGAGGTCGCAGCATTTGTGGAAGACATCCAAAAGAGGGCCAAGCATGTAAGAGTGTTTATGTGGTTTTAATCGAATGCATTCTCATTATACTTGTTTACCTCAAGTCCAATTGTATTTAACTACCATTGGCTATTATCTAACAATTACATACATATGACAGTGTTCTACTGCAAAATTACATCTGAAACTGTTAATAGACAGTTTCGGATGTGGTATAGGGATATTATCATTATTTTTATTTATTTATTTTGAGCAAGAGACAATCTGAAAACGCATCGAGACCACCTCCTCGACCAGAGAAAAGATAGGCTGTATCGTAGGCTAAGTGTACGTTTTAAATGTGATGGTCCAGTAGTAACGATGAGTGATCACTTCCACAGGTCAGTATGGAGCAGAATGTTCAGGAAGGTTTTTGTTCTCCTATTTACACCACTGCTCAACCTTATGAATTATTTATCTTTAGGAGAAAAAGTTGTGTTAGACAACATCCATGCATTAGACTTTTTTTCCTCCACTTAGAATTGTCTCATTTGGATTACTTTAGTTACATCTTCTTTCCTCAGAAGCACAGTGGTTGAACAGGTGAAGTGGACTCGTTAAAGGGGCATGAAGTCATCCTGGGACCACATCACTGGCAGTCTAATAAGATACTACTGACATTGTCAAACAAAACCTCTAACACCCCACATATTAACATTGACACATGACATGTGATTGACCATCACTATCCTATTTTGAATGTTTTTGATATTTAGAAATTGCCTTCGTTTTTTTGCCATTGCTATTTTCTATAGGTCTTAATGGCAATACAATCCAGTGGAATAAATTAATTTACACTGACACGTTGCTTTAGTAAGATAATACCTAACCATATGCATAATGTTTGCTTAACCATGGTGAAATGTTCCTATTCATTAAATTTTAAGACATCTGTACAAACAAGATGGCCGTAAAGCCAGCTAGTCCCCATGTAGGTTCTGAGCAATAATACTCTGGAATATCGTTCACTTAAACCACTTAAATGTTTGTTTTGCTGTTGTACAGTTTAAAAATAACCATATAACCAAATACGCATGCTTTTTACATGTGGAGCGGTCAGATTTCAGGTTAAAATGTCACTTATACGTTGTATGTTGAATGTTTCAGATTAAAATCGTTCACACGTACATTGTATGTTTCAATGTTTTGTTCCATGTCCGTTTATTGATTTCATTAAAATTGTAGTTACTATTATGAAAAATATTTTTTGATTGTCTTTATTTTGACAGGATCAATCTCTCCTTTCATGAAGTTTGAATTATTTTCACGTTGATGTTCATGTTTACACCCCCCCCCCCCATATTGATAAAAGGTTTGAACCATTTTCACGTTGATGTTCATGTTTACACCCCCCCATATTGATAAAATAATTGAACCATTTTCACGTTGATGTTCATGTTTCCCCCCATTGTAATAAAAGGAAATATTTTGGCGAGAAATTTAATAATATAAAGTGATGACGCAGTTCCAAAACTAAAAATAATTACTAATAGCCACTTAAAAACAAGCTGGATTTTTCAAGTAAATACAACATTTGTCAAGGCATGTCTAAACACATCTCCCCCCACCCCCCGGACCCCCCAACCATAGTTTAAATCAGTCTTCCATCAGTCAACATCACAGTTATCTTTAGCATTTCGTTTTGATAGAAAGGCCCCACCCCCCATGGCAGAAAGCTTAGCTCTCCTTGGAGCGCTGACTCTCTGCTGAAGGAAAGAGGACACACGGCCCCGGCCCCTGGTCTCAGGCCAGCAGGCGGCTGTATTCAGCCAGGGCTGAAGACTTCTTCACTCCATCCCAGATACGAGCCGCGTAGTGGAACCTGTAATCATATGCTGGTTTAATAGAATAATGATGTGTTCAATGTACTGTAATCATATGCTGGTTTAATAGAATAATGATGTGTTCAATGTACTGTAATCATATGCTGGTTTAATAAAATAATGATGTGTTCAATGTACTGTAATCATATGCTGGTTTAATAGAATAATGATGTGTTCAATGTACTGTAATCATATGCTGGTTTAATAGAATAATGATGTGTTCAATGTACTGTAATCATATGCTGGTTTAATAGAATAATGATGTGTTCAATGTACTGTAATCATATGCTGGTTTAATAAAATAATGATGTGTTCAATGTACTGTAATCATATGCTGGTTTAATAAAATAATTATGTGTTCAATGTACTGTAATCATATGCTGGTTTAATAGAATAATGATGTGTTCAATGTACTGTAATCATATGCTGGTTTAATAGAATAATGATGTGTTCAATGTACTGTAATCATATGCTGGTTTAATAGAATAATGATGTGTTCAATGTACTGTAATCATATGCTGGTTTAATAGAATAATGATTTGTTAAATGTATTTAATACAGTCGATGCAGTAATGAATAAACAGGAAGGAGATAAGAGGATGAAGTGTGTCTGAGGTACCAGTTCTTCTCTGTGAGGATGGTGTGGGACAGCTGGCAGCGAGGCATGGCCAGTATTTGGCTGCGAAGCTTGGAGACCACAGAGGAAAAGGTTGGCTGGCCTCTGTACCCAGGGAGAAGAGAGAAGAGAGGGGACGACCCAGAACCTGGACACACACAGAGTCACAGATTCACTCTCATTACAAGGTTCAAACAGACATTCTCAAGACATACATCTCAGCTCTTGGCTAACAAAAAGACATTTGGATGGTTGCACGCTCCACAAGCTCTTCCAGAAGGGAGGTGAACCCCTGCCTAGGGAGGTGTTGGAGGGGAGGCCGGAACAGCAGGGGAGCGCACCTGCTTTAGTGAGGCCCTCGTCCCCTTCACTGTCCTGCGGTGGGAGCAGGAAGAGGTTCACCTCGCTCTCGAGGTACTTCCTTCCCAGACCTGGGAACATGTTGCAGTCCAGCATGGACAGGGTTCCTGGAAGCAAGAGAAACATACGTCACACAAATGTTCCAACCTCAGTTGTGATTGTTGGTCATGTAAAATGGCAGAGTCTCAAATGAGATAAAGAAGAGTGTCACAAGTTCCCTAGCGAGCTGGGATGGTCTTACCTTTGTATTTGAGATGAGAGTGTGCCATCAGTTTGTCCACCACTAAATGCATGTTCTTCAGATTGCGTGGGCAAAAGTCGTCCCTCCTGGCTTTGTTCTGCAGGAAAACTGCACGGAAAAACATAAGATGGTGTTGATCATCATTTGAACGCTTTAGTGAAAACAGTACAGCGTGTAGTAGTACCATAGTAGTTAAAGTAGTACAGCGTGTAGTAGTACTGCAGTAGTTAACGTAGTACAGCGTGTAGTAGTACCATAGTAGTGAACGTAGTACAGTGAGTAGTAGTACTGCAGTAGTGAACGTAGTACAGCGTGTAGTAGTACCATAGTAGTCAATATAGTACAGTGAGTAGTAGTACCACAGTAGTTAAAGTAGTACAGCGTGTAGTAGTACTGCAGTAGTGAACGTAGTACAGCGTGTAGTAGTACTGCAGTAGTGAACGTAGTACAGCATGTAGTAGTACCATAGTAGTTAACGTAGTACAGTGAGTAGTAGTACCATAGTAGTGGACACAGTACAGCGAGTAACATAGTACTGCACATAGTACAGCGTGTAGTAGTACCATACAAGTGGACGTAGTACAGCATGTAGTAGTACAATAGTACTGCACGTAGTACAGCGTGTAGTAGTACCATAGTAGTAAAGCTTGTAGTAGAACCATAGTAGTGCAATTAGTACAGCGAGTAGTAGTACCATAGTAGTACTTGAGTACTACAGTAGACCCACCTATATGGGGGTAGTACTCGGCTCCATCTTCGGCTGCTGAGGAGCCGGTGCTGTCGTGACTGGCTGAGGGAGTTGAGGGCTTGAGCATCTCTGCAGTCTGAAGAAACCTAGGAACACACACACACACACACACACACACACACACACACACACACACACACACACACACACACACACACACACACACACACACACACACACACACACACACACACACACACACACACACACACACACACACACACACAGCTGCTAAGTGCTAGCTGACTTTCAGCTGCTGGTAACATGTTGAAATAATTTCTGAAATCAGCCAGTTTTACAGCCAGTTGGTCTGATAGGGGGGGGGGGGGGGGGGGGGGTGCATCAGTACACATGCAAATTACATATAATAGTCTCAAGAAGTCAAACAGGTAGAATGGCACTACAACAATACTATTTTCATATTCAAGGTTTTAAAATGATCAGAATACTGTCAAGGCCATCATTATCAAAGCACACGAACATGCTAACCAGATGAAATACAATTGATTGTTTGAAATGTTTGTCATGCTCAGGCCAATAAAGTCATAATACCAACAAATAATTCACAGAAAACTGAAGAATCGGACAATGATGTACATGCAATAAAGTACCTGTACATGTTGATATCTGTGAACCAATCTTGAACCACTATGACTACATGACACACTGTGAAGAGAAAGGCCGCCATCTGAAGAGACTGAGGAAGCATGTGAAACATACTCATGAGATATACTTTATACCGTGTCTTACTACTGTAGACAGACCAAAGAAGCACGTGAAATATTCTCATGATATACTTTCCTGTGTCTTACTACTGTCGGGGAATGTCATCTAAATACGGAGTTGACATAGTTTACCTAATACGTACATAATAGTAAAGGACAGTAATTTGTCAACATAGTTGAAAGACATACCATGCATCAAGGTTCAACAAGTACATTTTCAGTAAGCACGTTGGACAACATCTTATCTCACATCGGTGTAACCACATACACACACAAAAACTGTTTATTTTCACTTGGCTTGTGCCAAATGTCTGTTGCTTGCCCAGTACTCACCTGCATCTCTATATACGTGTGCGGAAGGTTGTACTCTGGGGGTAACTTCCGATCATTGTTGATAAGATGGTCCAGAATGGAGGGACTGAGGATAGGCTGAAAAAGCAAAGACGTTTTTTGGAATAGAAGATACCAGAACACCCACGCGTGGAACCCCACAACTAACATGACATGAAGGAATTGCAACGATATATAAAGTAAGTATAAAAAAACTAAGTATTCCCTTGTTTTCTCATTCTTAAAAGGTTTGAAGAATGAACAAACTGGACTGTTTCTATTTCTCCCATTAGTTTTACCTGTGTATCCAGGTAGATGACTCTCAGCTAATTCATTTTACCTGTGTATCCAGGTAAATGACTCTGCTCATTAGTTTTACCTGTGTATCCAGGTAGAGGACTCTCAGCTAATTCGTTTTACCTGTGTATCCAGGTAGATGACTCTCTCCTGCGTGATGAAGAAATCTATTCCTGTGCTTTGGTTTCCAGCTCTTTCCTTGATTTCCTGCGTCTGAGCCCTAAAAACAAAAGCCCTGGAAGAACAAAACACTAGAAGTAAAAAACAGAGCGCTCATAACCTCCTAGATGCCCGTTCCTTTCCTTTCAGTTTTCCGTTTTAAACTGCTGTAGTTCAAGGGTAGTTGAAGCTTGGCCTTCATTGGTCAGATGCAACATGTTCATCAACCACAGACAAACATGGTGTGAAAAGTGTGTTATGGTCAACAATGCATATCAGAAGTACACCTGTATGTCTCTTAACTGTCCAATTGTGGTCACGTAAGCAGAGACATGTTTTAATGCTAAATGTAAACCCTGGCATTAAGTTGCAGGCCAGGAAACATTTTATACCAACACAGCCATAGAGCAACACCCCCCCCCCCCCCCCCCCCCCCCCCCACCACACACACACACACACACCCACTACCCATGTTCTTACCCAACTTACCTTTGGTCTTCCTCTGGAGTGTTTGCAGATATAAGAGACATGACTGTGGACTTTCCAGTTCCCTGTAGGCCAAGGACTCCCACGACCAGCATATCGGTCTGGTCCCTCAAGTACTAGAAGACACGTAAAATCTCTTTATATCCTTCATGGCAGACCTCGGACACTGAAACCCCTCTGGGTACCGTTTAGTTAAGCTCCATGACAAGGACTCACTTCCATGGCACTGTCACACCAGTTCATCTGATCATCCACAAGCTTGATGCTCTGCCTCATCTTCTCTGGAGCGATTAGTTTGGTCTGGCCAACCACAGCTGCAATGCATAGAGCATAATCTGAGACATACAGGGAGGCTAAATTAGTCCATATTGTAAGGGAGTAGAGGATACTGCGGTAACAAGGGTCTTCCACTTCAGGTCGAGGTTCATGGTTCGATCTCCAATGTCTGCACCCAGCCTGCATGTACCCTTTGAGCAAGACACCAAACTCTGACTTGCTCCTAAGTGACCGGTATCTGAACCCACTGGAAGTTGCTCAGGATAAAAGCGTCCGCTTAAAGGACTAGGCTGAAGAGCGTATAGATATGATCTTACTGTATGCAAGCTGGAAGTGTTAGAGGGCCGAACAACAATAACAAGCACAGGCTGTTCAGGGAATGACGATTGCACCAAATACTACCCCATAAAAGGTGGGAAACAGGATAACGCTATACTATACTGAACCAGAATCAACACAGACTCACGGTCCACACCACCACTGGAGGCAGAGGCACCCATGCCACGGTTTTGGATCTGGTAAACGGGTTGCGTAGGACGTTGTCCCTCCCTCTCCATCTTGGACGGCCCAGAGCCGGGGAGCTGAGGGGTGGACTCTGGTGGAGTCCCACATTTTGTGGCGTCTTCCCTTGTTTTGATTAACATAATCGGCTTCTCTGGAGCAGGGGCTCCACTGACAGAGACACTCTGAGATGGCTTTGACTACAAATGGATACAATCATTAAAAATAGTTAGAAAATTAGGCTTCAACCAGAAAAAACGTTGAATTGAATGAAAAGAGAAGCAATCGGGTGAAAATACAGAGCCAAAGTCCCACATACTCTTTCTCCGGGGGGTTTTGCAAGTATGATGGGGGTCTTTTGAATGAGTGGTCCTGGAGGATCCTCGCTTGTATCCTGAGAAAAGATATATCAACAATGTATCATACCAACTTTGAGTTGAAGTATCTTATTTAATAATAACCTTTTTTTTGTCGGTTGGAAAAAGCTTACCCGTCGTTCTCTAGGGAAATAGTCCCTGTCACGACTTGGTCCCGACAAATTTTGACCGGGAATACCAGAGTCTCTATCGCCCCGTCTCCGTCTTCTCCTCCGTCCCTGTCCGTACATCCCGGGCTGACTGTGGCCCGACTCTGACATGATGACACAACGTAGTGGGTGGACTACAACCAACGTTTCAGCACAGAAACGGTTTAATGTTACATCCAATTGTAAACGTTCGTGCGCAGCTGACTTCACCTAGTCAATGTGTCCAAACGTCACCGTAGCTCAACGAAAGCATAAATATTATTATAGCGCTAAGACAACCCGCCTAGTACCATATACATAATTTAACAATCGATAAAGAAATATGCTGTCTATACTGCGAACACAGCCAGCAAGAACCCACACAATTAACAACAACGAGCTTGTTTTGTAACTCGACATTACCCGTTTGAGCAACTTTCAACCATAGAGGTAGCGCTTAAGCACAAACCCCGCCCACATGTCTATCTTTAGTGAAGAAAATGAAACACACCAGGTTCGTCTTTTAAATGACCTCGTTAAGAAACACACATTTGGAACACAAACATTTGGCCCCACCATATTATTTAATGTTTTATTTTATTCATTCGTTATGGGAATTATTGCAAAAATCAGTTTTTCAATACATAAAATCCAAACCTACTATACAGTAATTGAAGATTTCAATGAAACTGATCAAATAGTCACCCTACCCACTGTAGATTGTAATATTAAGTCAATATAATGGAGTTACTTGCCTTAAAACAACTCAATATAGTTATTGTGTCACATCGGAAAAAACGTTTATGGGGTCAACATACATAGATTTTAAATTTAAATTCCAAATGAATGAATGCAAGACATATTACCAAGTAGTTATGCTGAGATTGTATTGCTATATGCCGTTGTTAACTGCTGAAACTCAACTATATGCTTTTATTTTGAAGGCTGAATGAGGTGCTACGGGGTACGTACATCAAATCCTCCCGACTCGACGACATCTGGTTTGAACCCGACGTAGAAAGACGAATACAGGAACTTTGTCTTATGAATGCGAGGGGTAAAATATAAAAACGTGGTAAATATGACAACATATTAGCAGTTTAATTGCTATTTTGAACCACTGTGTCCGGATACATTCCACGTATAGGTGTTGCGTGTATTAGTTTGATAGTCCGCATCATTACATGCCAGTCGAAATTGTATTTACACGGATCAACACAATTACACATTTCTGTGGAGGAAGTTCAGCAAAGCAATCAGATTGTATTAGTCGTCTTAGTACAATTAATTTATCTTGCGTCAACGTCGTCTTTTAGAAAATACGCTTGTGCAATATAACGTTAGTGAACAACGCGAATGTGCTATTGGGTATACTATTGTTAAACAGGCGCAGATGGGTGAATGAAACTGACATACTTGCTGGACCATATGGTGAATTGGACTGGTTAAGGCTCACCTTACAACAGGTATTAACCTAAACGAAGTGTCCTTCTGCGTTATGTTTTTTTTTAATATACATAAATGTATATATTAATGTATACATTCTTCATTTGTCAATTATTTTTACCTATAACCTCATACATTCTCCTTTCAAATGCAGGTTCTTAAAGAGCAGGACAGCATCAAGGCTAGTATCGGTGGAAGAGACAAGTCATGTGGAATTCTTTAAATATGAACAAGATGGTAGTGCGGAAGACATTTTGATTTTCCACAATTGCTAAAGTCCAGGACACCTGCCAGATATGCTTCTAATACAGGAAGTAGTTTTACAACATATGAGTTAAACACCGCTTGGACATGTCTCTGCTCTAGGCAATCTTTTAAAGAAACACTGGACTGCTGGATTGAACTGCTGGATTGGACGATGATTCAGAAGAATCATACATATTTGTATGTATTCTTCAAATAGGACAACGCACATTTCCAAAGATTGTGATTTTCCACAAATGGCAAACATGTTAAACAGCCCAATACAACACAGCATTGGATCAGTGTCAGACACGATGCCTTGTGTGAAGGTAAAAGAAGAAAGGGATGAGATGGAGCCGTATGAGTCTACACGTTACATGTCAATGAAAGATTTCAAAGTGGACAATCCTTACGATGGGCAGTATGTGACTAAACATAACATATCATGTGAAGATTTCAAAGTGGAAAATCCTTATGATGGAATGTACGATGACTGTAATGGCACAAACCATTTAACAAGCTACACAGATGACAACCAGCAATATTTTTCAGACGACGATTCTTCCAGAGACTCCTCTGACGATGGAGGGGTGGAATTTGAGCCAGAGGAAATCGGAGGACATTCTGACCACGCTTCACATGACACAGATTCGGATTCCTCTTCTGAGTCAAGTTCGAGCGGGTCATCCAGCAGTTCGTCCTCTACCGAGAACATGGACGACCCTGACGATGACGCCCCAGCCGTGACACAGTTGATGTGTGAGAACTGTGGAAAAGGGCCATTTAAGAATCTTAAAGTCCACTTACATCACTGCAGTGGCATGGCGAGTCCATTTCAATGCTCAGTATGCAAGAAGAGCTTCCGGAACGAGAAGGCTCAGCTGAAGCACAGGGCTCGTTACCACGTGTGCTTCCTCTGCAGTGAGGTGTTTGTCCACTGGAGCCTCTACAGGTCTCACGTGTGTCCCAAGGGCCCCAAGCCACTCTCCCCAACCATCTTCTGGAGCTGCTCTACATCGCCACCCAACAAATGCAATATTTGTAAAGCCTTTTTTGCTACAAAGAATAGTTTGCTAAGTCATATGGTCTTTGTTCACAGTACAAAGGTGACCTCAAAAGTTTGCATTATTACTAACCCTGCTCTGGTGACGCCGATCAGCACTGCCTCTTCCGCAAGTGGATCTGGACTTGTCTTGGTCTCCAGTGGAGTTGCACCTTCTCAGGACATCAGAGGAATCACCCCCACTATGAATGGACATTGTTTTAAGTCACAGGAAGGTTTACCAAACGGGCATGTGGCCAACTTTGTGACTGGTATTCAGACTCATCCTCACAAGAGCAAAACCAAACCACAGGCTCCTGTTCAGAGTGAGATCAAGCATCGCGTGAATACTAGATCCAGAGCGGCCGCTCTAGCAGCTAACGCTGGAACAACCAGTGCCTTGACTCGGCCCACGCAATCGTCCTGGACAGCCGCCACTGTGGTCTGCAAGGCTAAGCCGATGGCTGAGCATCCCCCCATCGTTCTGAGGATCTCTAAAACCAAGAGCCAGGAGCCGAAGAAGAGTCTGCGCTCAAGCTGGCGTTCCAAAGGCTCGTACCCCTGCCGGCAGTGCGGTGCCGTTTCCCAGCAGCCCTCGCTCGCCGTCTCCCACCGCTACCGACACCGCGGCCGCCGCCTGCACCGCTGCCAGTGTGGGCGCACCTTCCTGCGCCGACTGCATCTCCTGCGACACTGCGTTCAGCATGCCGAGGCCACGAGCTATATATGCGCCAAGTGTGGGGAAACCTTCAGAGGAGCTAAACTCCTTGTGGAGCATTTAACGGGCCAATCAAGGAAACCTCAAGGCGTTTCCTGGACTCTGAAGTCAAGGAAGAGTTGCATCAAGAAAGTTCCCTTCTGTTGTGAATGTGGACTGTGCTTCGACAGACCTTCTGCTTATATATGGCACCAACTTCAAAACATGCAAAAACCAAAGGTGCATAGAAAAAGATTAAAGTAAGACATTGCACAAGATCCAGTTCCTGATTAATAGGTTTGTGTTTGTTTCCCAAAACATGCATACAAGTGGTTTTATTCCGTTTTTACGTTCTAAAGTCTTCCATTTTATGATTACAATGGTTCGGTATTTGTGACTTTCAATATGGCACTGTACACTATTTTCTTTTTACATATTGATCAGTGAAAAAATTATAACAGGACACGTTCTAAAATATGGTTTTATTATAGTTTGTCTTGCCTGCAAAACTGTTCAGACAAATGCAGATTCTATCAAATTAACTTTTTTATTCTGAAAAAGTATCCATATAACAAACCCCAGTTTAGATGTTTCTTTACCTAACTCTAAGACAGAACATTTGAAGACCTTTTGAAGAGTCTATTAAACTGATCAATCCTCACTGACATTTTAAAGTATGGTTCATCATTTGGTTGGATGAACACTTTGTGAAACTAGGTTATTAAAAGATTTGTTAAAGACTGTTTTCATACTTGTCGCCTGTTTTCCTGATTTAAAAATAGCCATGTAAAAGCTTAGGTCTACTTTGTCAATGGGTAGGTTTTTAACAAAGACTATGCTGACATTTAAGTTATCAGTTGTGTTCCAGCTGCTCTCAACTTTGTGTATAACCACCAGATGGGGCTGCTCGTTTGCCAATAGCCCAGACATTCATTTTATACGCCTGAACAGCATTGATCCATGAATGAGCCACTAATAGTTTTAAGTAAGAACATGGCAAACAATATGTAGAAAGGATTTTGAACAGTAAATAAATACAAAACCTTTTGTAGCAAACAATTTCTAGGCTTTTTAACTTTATTTCAAGTAGAAAAGTCAATGAGAAGCTAAACAGCGAGGCATCAGAAGCAAGCACTTTCCTACAAAATATATTTTTGTATTCCCCAGGAATAAGGCAATGTTAGAGTCTATGAAACATAGCAAAAGACACTAATATTTCTTTTTTTTAAGTACATTCAGTGTGGTTCAAACATATCTGTTGAGCAGCTTTAGAATGACATTCCAATCATGTTGGCTAAATATTGTGCAGGTTGTCATGTCACGCCATGTTACCTGTAACAGAAGAGTTTCAATGTATGTTGTTGATGTGTCATCTACTGGCTTTATGCTCAGTCCTGAGCTCCCACGGGCCTGACTACCGAGATCAGCTGAAGAGTCCTGGCTGCGCTACCTGATGTCTGGGTTGCGGTGGCAGAGCGCTCTGGACAGGAGCTCAGAGGTCTGCTGGAAGCATCGGTTCAGATCGTCCAGCTTCTGCTCCATGGACAGGATGCGTTGCTCCAGCTCCCGGTACGAGTTGTTCCAGTTGGCGCTCAGGTCGCACATGATCATCTGCATCTGTTAATGATCAAAACACAGCTAGGTTATCTTCTGCAGACCTCAACCTCCATTTTCCTTGATCTTTTCTGTAATAATGCATGTCTATGTAATATTGACCCTTACTATTATACTTGATCAGCTACAGTTTTACAGGGAATGGTTTGGGTGCCTGAAGGGGATGTGACGTGTCTGTTGTATAATTTCTAAGAGGTAAACAGTCCCAGGGTGTGGTCACCTTGGGGAGGTCCACCATCTCACTGGCATAGTCTCTCAGCTTCCTCTGCTTAAGACGCAGGTGCCGGAATCTGTCCCGGAGAGGAATGAAAAGTGATTGACAGGTTGGGATTCTTTCCAACAGGTGTTGATTTCTAATTCCTCATGTCCTGACAGGATATTGCTGAATTGTGTGTGGAAACTAGACAAAATGCACGTCGATGTGTATGATATCACACCGCGGCTGTGCTGTAATTGTTGTTCCAATAAAGAAATGGAAAATATAAACAAAACAGATGCACCTAACCACTGAACTAAACAACCACTTAGAGCAAAGAAATTATCAAGCATGACACACTAAAAGGTGACAACATCTTTGAAATGCTGCTTAGTCTGCCCAAAATCAAGGTGTTGGAAAATCCAAGACATATATCTGTGGGTTGGTTTTTTTCTTCACTCTAAAGCAAGTCCAAACCCTTAAAACAATCATGGTGATATTAATATTTAGTACAGGCTACATAATCGCCATTGACTTCCCCCTGGCCATAACAAGTCAGTCAGTCACACAACACTCCTTAGAAAATACTTTAACCCATTCCAAGGCACCCTAATGCTAATGAGTCATTCATATTATTTTAAAACAAAAAGTTAATGATCTTCAGTCCACCCAAGCACCCACACAGTGGGTGCTGACTCACACTCTGATGGCCTCCAGGAGGCACCGCTGGTGTCTGCGCTGCTCGGCGCTGCTCCTCCTGGAGAGGTTGGTGCGGTGACGAAGCCAGCACTCTCTCAGCACGTTGGCAGCTGCGTGACGGATCTGGGAAAGGCCGGGATCAGGAATCAACATGAAGCGCCACCTACGCTCACCATAATCTGGTTCATGTTAAACGGAAATGTAGCTCAATGATCAACCGCACTGTATTTGTGTTTAGCTGAAGTAGGGACAGGAAAAAATATTGGACCAGCTCAAGGTCGCACTCCTGTTCCCTTTGATTCTTGTGGCACCCCAGACGGGACAGTTAATAACCGGCACGGAAACGGCGGTGGTTAAAACCCGTTCAGGGCATCCGTTATTTTAACCACTGCAGAAGTGTAAGAAAAGGGTCGGGGATAAACGAGGGCAACCAAGGTTCTTCCCGGACTGGGGTATCTTCTCTTTAGACAGGGCCTGCGGAGGGGGAAACACAATACAGCAGACGTCAGCTGATCAGTTGTCAACTCAGGGAAAAGGGGTTAGCTGGCGCTATCTTCCTTAGCTCCTCTTGTCCGTTCGGGAGTCCTCCACACACAAGTCGTCTTCACATAATTCACTATGTTCCTTCTTCATCACAATGTTCGGCCAGCGGCCGCTTACCATTCTTCCTGGGTTACCAGCTCCCACACCTCCCCGTACGGTCGTCGCTGGCAGGCTTAAGTAGGCCGGGAGTTGATTTCTACTCCCAGGCCTGCAGCAGCTGTGAGTGATAATACTGATTACCAACCACCTTTCCCAACTGCATTCTACTGCAGGTCTGTGCTGTCTGTTCTCAGCCCTTTGGAGGCGCTGAGGTTCTCCTGGACCTCCACATCTATTCACGTCTGGATCTTCCTGCCCAGCACTGTCAGTGCTCCGCGATGATGTCACTCCTGGAACTGTTGTGGTGGGCTATTAATACTATTATGATCTGTCAGTGTCTGCATCCAGGTGTCCTTCCCGTTTTCCCATCAGCGTATTTATCTGTCGCGCAAAAAAGTACTCCAAAGGATGCACAGCACACGCACATCCATGGCGGTGTTGCACACGCGTGCACCCCTTGAACACAAACACACCAAAAACACCCCGCAGGAGGTGGAGGACGCATCGAGGAACAGGATGCAGGCGCCCGAGAGG
The DNA here is from genome assembly GCA_026745465.1 of Lota lota. NCBI lineage: Eukaryota > Metazoa > Chordata > Actinopteri > Gadiformes > Lotidae > Lota > Lota lota. The sequence goes on from JACYXH010000826.1 coordinate 6,380,351, forward strand.
GGAAGTGGTTGTATCCTCCCGACAGGGACACAACACTAGGGCTTCGCTGGAGTGCAAAGAAAAAATTACAGGGATTCATGTGTGATGTTTCACATGTATGTTACAATTTATGTGTGATGTTTCACATGTATGTATTATTCATGTGTGATGTGGTTTTTATGCACCATTCTATTTGTGTTGTCCCTCTCTCCGCTTGTTACTTTGTGTTTCATTTTCTACCTTTCTAGAGATAAACAGACGAATCCTGTTGGACAGAGTAAGCCCTTTGCAAGGCACTTCCGGAAACACCCCCCACATATACACACTGAAGGACACACTTACACACACTAACACAATTAATTTCCTGTCCATCTCAGCGTGGTCCTAAACTGACACATGTACCTTACCTGACAGCCAAACAATTATTTATTCGCTTTGACGCCTTGCAGAGTCAATAAAGAGACCCTATTACACACACTCCCCTACACACACACACACACACACACACACACACAAACGCACACTCCCACGCACACACACGCACACACACTTACACACACACACACACACACACACACACACACACACACTCCACACACACACGACCACACCTGACCAACAGTCAGCTACCCAGGCCTTCTTCCCACACTTTCCTGTGTGCTGGTATGGTCTATTTAAGGAAAAGGACGATTATAAAAAGACACCAAAACAAGGCAGCGGAAACAACCCGGACCAGAGTAAAGAGAGAGACAGATCTGTTGTGTCATCCTGGTTCCTACTTCTGAGTCGACAGTGAAACGTTTGGAGGGAACGCAACTACCTCTTTTCAACAAATTCCTCAAGGGCAGCCCCATAGGAAGCAGGGCTGTATTCAGAGCATCACGTCCATGGATATGAGATTAAATAAAATCAATAGTTCACATTGAGATAGTATCCTCCACCATCTTCCTTGGTGGAGGACAACACATTGTCCAGTGTCATTTTCAAACTGTTTCAGCATTTGGAAGACAGAGAGGAATCTATTTCAGTTGTGTGTGGGTGTGTGTGTGTTTTGCCTTGGCAATTATTTGTTGGCGTGCTGACAGATTGTTAGCTCTCACCCTCTTAGAGATCTGGATATCCAGCATGAAGAAGTGGACATGCTTCTCTCCTTTGTTCAAGGCCAGCTTCTTAGTCACTACAGCCACCAGCATGGCAGTGCATGCTACACCCTGAAATCAAACACACACACACGCGCACACACACAGACACACACACACACACGCACACACACACACAGGCACACACACATGCACACACACAAACTCATGCACACACACACACACACACACACACATGCACAAACATACGCACACGCACACACACATACACACACAGCACGTGGTATTATGACCCCCCTTTGGAACAGTTACTGGATATCTTCACACACAGTTGTTTACACAAGGCCATAAACTCATATAATAACATAATGTAATGTAAGTCAAATGTTAATAAATGGATCGACATTTTGATGTCATTAGTTCATAGAAGCTAAAACCATCCATGTGTGTTTGGATTTTAATGCTTTCTGTACGTGTTATTTGTAGCCCAGTTCACGGTACCCTCCGAGGCAGAACAACAGATGTGATGTTGGTCTTTCTATTCCATATGGTTTCTTATAAAACATCACAGTTATGTTTAGCGAACTCTGTGGTCCAACATAGATCTGGTTGCCCCGTGGGCCTCCCTTGGGGATAGCACTGTGCTATTGCTGGACAGGGAGCTATGAAATGATGAGTGCCCTGCATTTGTGTAGTCACACAGTCAGCTGAGGTCATAGGTCATGCATGCGCAAAGCTTCACAAGGAAGCGTGAAGCGATGAAGCGATGATTCATATTAAAATACCCAACACCAGAGTGCACAGCAGTCAGACACTCACACAACATGGGAAGGTCATAGGTCATAGAGTGACAAAGAACTGCTGCTCAAGCTGGACGACCAACAGAAAAGTTAACATTAGAATATTAATGAGTTTACCTTTACTCCGTTCTATGGCTTGCATGGGTGAAACAGGAAGAGAGAGAAATTAGGCCTGCGCATGTAAAAGACCACCGTCAATTAAGTTTATCATAAATACATTAAACAAGCATGTAAGCTGTTCTTTCCTGAGTTGTAAGATGGGACTTTTCCCTATTTAACTACAATTTCTATGCAACGTCTGACATCCTCTGTAATGATCCTTGAAATTCTATATTCTGTGGATTTGACTGTGGTGTTTAATACCAAATAAATCACAAGCTTTTCAGCAAAACCAACTTACTTTGCTAACTAGACAGCTCCCTGGACAGTAATTATATGATTCCAAGTCAATTCCCTCAAGATGGCCTCGAATCGTCTTCCTTTGGATCCATCCACATAATGCAAGTGGAAGTGGAAACTGTTCGTTACCAACTGGCCAACTCTGGAACACGAAGTTACAGTGCATGCTGAGGGTGTTGCTGAGGGCAATTCCTGATTAGAATAGATCCCAGACAAAGCACAGGTGTGGACCTGTCTCCTGGCTCCATTATTCCAACAGGGTGTTTCTCTACTGGAAGTATGAAAAAACACTTTTTATTTTCCTCTAATGGGCCCATGTCAGAACGCCATGTTGTGGCCGTGCCAAAGGCTATAAAGGCAACTAAAAATGGATATGGTGGAAAGTTTCTGCATGATACGGTAGGGGGAGGTTGTAAAACACAGCCGGGGTGAGAGCATGTGTTTGGTCCCAGTGTGTACAACAGGCAACGTGCTACGCACCAGAACACTGATCCACAGCTCCTCGTTGACTCAGACCAACAACACGGCAGAGCAACCCTCTCCTTCTGTCTGTTACATCCTGCTCCCCAGTGCATTTATAGGGCTTTCACTGGGGATGATGCCATCATCACCGCAGCATAATGAGCTGGAATTGTACTTGGAATTGCTGGAATTATTATGTGGGCATATTATTATGTATATGTCCTGAGTAGCTTGTTTGGCTAGACGTGACCATCCAGACATGGCGTAGACTGGTTATAGACCATCGATAACGTCACAAAAAGTCAGGGGAATAAATAGAATGAGACTGATAACTATAGTAAACATGTACATATAAACATATATATAGCATAATGGGGCTTTACTGTCCTGAACCCCTCCTTCAAAGGTTCACAAATAAACCCTAACTTGAGATAAGCCATAAAATGAGTAAGCATAGCCAAACGCTGACATCGCTAGTAAACAAAACCATCATGATTTCCTACCACGTCAACAGGGCCCTTCTTGAATGCCCTGTCCTATTTCTTAAGAAGTTTTATTTGACGTGGTTTGAAGAAGCGCTGGCACGACCGAAGTCCCGGTGAGGACTTTAAATTCACTCAGAGATCATGGCTAGAGAAGAAAAGAGAACACTGACATGGTGCCAAGGGAAAACACATTTGCATGCAGCTCCCTTGGTTACGTGTTACGGCGTCCTACGGATGTGTCCCGTTATCGACCCTTGGTGTCCCCGTCCCGTTACCATGACGCCGGTGAGAAGACACACGCCCTTGCCGCAGCTTGTCCCTGGCGATACATCGCCGTAACCGACAGTGAGGAAGGTGATGGCGATGAGCCACAGTGCCGTGTCCATGTTCCCGGTCTCCACCGGCTTCTGCCTGCAGATAAAACGCTGAGTCAGACACACAAGAAAACTACTGGTGTTAATGTGCTCCTGGTTATAATACTAGTGTAGTTCTTAATGTCCTCCTGGTTTTAATACTACTAGTGTTGTTAATGTTCTCCTGCTTATAATACTACTAGTGTAGTTCTTCATGTGCTCCTGGTTTTAATACTACTAATGTTTTTAATGTTCTCCTGGTTATAATACTACTAGTGTTCTTAATGTTCTCCTGGTTATAATACTACTAGTGTTCTTAATGTTCTCCTGGTTATAATACTACTAGTGTTCTTAATGTTCTCCTGGTTATAATACTGTAGCATTCTTTCATGCTACAGTATGCTTTCATGCTAGGTGGCTTTTCCCACTCCACCTATATGACTTTCCTCGGGCTCCTCCAAACCAATGGACACAGGGTGGTGATGTTGAACCGGTTTATTGTTATGGTTGCATATAATGAGCCATGCAGCTAGTGCTCCATGCTGCCATGTAGGAGATCTCCCCTCGAGTGTGTGTGGTGATGGCTGGTTTAACCTGTGCACACTGATTGCTCAATGTGCAACAGGTGTGCAGCCTCACCCAGCTCCAGACTCCAATCAGTCTGACTCGGGCCAGGTGAGGCTGCTTAAACCAGCCATCATCCACACACACTCCCACAAATACTACTAATGTTCTTAATGTTGTCCTGGTTATAATACTACTAGTGTTGTTCTTAATGTGCTCCTGGTTATAATACTACTAGTGTAGTTCTTAATTTGCTCCTGGTTATAATACTACTAATGTTCTTAATGTTCTCCTGGTTATAATAATACTTATGTCCTAAATGTGCTCCTGGTTATAATACTACTAATGTTCTTAATGTTCTCCTGGTTATAATAATACTTATGTCCTAAATGTGCTCCTGGTTATAATACTACTTATGTTCTTAATGTGCTCCTGGTTATGATACTACTAGTGTTGTTCTTAATGTGCTCCTGGTTATGATACTACTAGTGTTGTTCTTCATGTGCTCCTGGTTATAATACTACTAGTGTGGTTCTTAATATGCAATTCAAATTATAAAATTCACTTCCTGTTTTCTTTCTGTCCTATTTCACTCAAAACCTAAAAAGTATTGCAACCTTTGCGAGCTAACACGTGAGCCTTAAAAAGCTTTTTCTGTAATTGCAGAAAGGATAATTATAGTTCACTAAGGAAACTCAATTCAAAGACAAAAAGCTCTTTCATCAAATCCTACAAATCACAACATACCAGAATAATATGAGGAACAAAAGCACCCATTAGGTTTCAAATACAGAGATGACCTCATGCTGTTTATACATGATGTTGGCTCGCACTGAGCTCTAATTGGCTCACGGAACTCAAATAGAAAATTATTTTCGTTCAATCAGATATTAGGAACACATTCCAAATAGGAATGTTAAATTGACCATCAAGGCTTTACGGGGAATGGGAACAGACATTTTTTGTCTTGAATGTGTGTGTCCATATGTGTGTGTGTGTCCCACAACCCACTGTCTCGACACAGACGAACCCAGACACACTTGGCTATTCCACGAAGGGTTTGTGTGTTTTAAGAACACAACACAGCAGGTCAATTCATGATGGCCTCCAAATCACAGCAGGAGGGCATTGTATGGATTCAGATATGGTGTCTTTTAACTGTTTGTGTGTGTGTGTGTGTGTGTGTGTGTGTGTGTGTGTGTGTGTGTGTGTGTGTGTGTGTGTGTGTGTGAATGTCCGTGTGTGTGTGTGTATGTTTGTGTGCGTGCGTGCTTATTTGTGTACACAAGTGTTGAAAGATTGAAGATTTAAAAAGAGATCCTATAAGCAGTGTTCATTTAGTTGTCACAGCGCTCACGTATACTCCCTGCTGTCATAGTGACATACTGCAGAACATGAAGACCAAAGGAGGTTTTTAAGCAGAAATGTAAATATTTGAATGTTGTCTCTGATTAATTCAGGTGCCTTAACTGAAAAATATTGTGTGTCCCTTATCTAAAGAATGACCTTTCTGATATGACTGCCTAGCATTGTAGATGTGAGTTGACTTGATATTGGGTACTTTAACCTTTCCTAATCACATTTGTCTAATCACCTGTAACAGCGATGTAATCTGTATGAGTAGAAACCACTCTGGAGAACCACTTCAGCATGAGAACCACAGTGACTCAGTTGTTCTTGTTTGCATAGAAAAGGGTAAATTCAGACCAATGGTGCTTTATAACCAACATTAAAGGAGCAGTGTGTAGAATTTAGTGGCAGCTAGCGGAACAGACTTGGCAGTATTTTAATATAATATTCAAAAGTATGTTTGAATTTGTGTATTGTCCCATGAAAATATGAATCATGTTTTCATTACCTTAGAATGAGCCCTTTATATCTTCCACTGAGCTGCCATGTTGCACCGGCATGTTTCTACAGTAGCCCAGAAGGGAAAAACTGCTCTAGAGAGGACGTGTCTTTAATTTAACAATCATAATCGCTATCTTACTTGGAAGCCATGACCTATAGTTTAACAGCCTAAATAACTAAATGCAATTCATAAATCTATCAAGGAACCTCATCACTTGATACTTGGCTTCTTGATGCTGTCGTAACGATGAAATCATTTTGTAATCACAGAGGTGTCATAGTAAAAACAGGTGTAGCTCATAAGTTAAAAGTGGGTCTGTGTGCCAAGGCCCACAGTTAACATCATGAGATGCACCTGTGTTCGCCCCTGCTATACACCTCTGTGATAAAGGCCTATTGCAGCCCTTTTAGAAATGTTTGACTTTTTGTTGTTGTTAAGTATTTCAGAGTTGGATAGACATTTATTTAAACCTAATAAAAAGGAATGCAGGCGTCTGAAGGCAGATTTCCCCAATCACACCCCAGCGCTCCTACCTCTCGCACAGGGTGAGCATCCAGGACGCCACCAGCCAGAAGAGGAGAATGAATGCGAGCAGCGTGCGCGCCGGGTATTTGTCCATCAGCACCTTGAGCACGAAGCGGAAGGTGAAGTTGATGTTGTTGAGCGATCCGATGCTGCGGTAGGAGGCGCTGAGGAGCACCTTGCTGTGCAGCAGGATGGCTCGGTGCACCAGGTACAGCCGTAGGAACATCAGCAGTGACAGCAGCAGCTCCACGTCCACCACGCGCTCGCCGTGCCACGCCGACACGCACAGCACGGCCGCCGTCGGAGAGAGGGAGGTGTTGCCGTCCGGGCGCTGGGCGCGCGACTCCGGGGAGGAGACGGCCACCTCCCAGTAGGAGCCCACTGGATGCACCGCGCAGACCAGCAGCTCCAGGGAGATGAGCAGCACCCTGTGCCTGGTCATGGCGATGCGCCAGTCCACGTGGTGGTGGTCGATGATGAAGAGCTGGGAGGAAGAATGGGCCGCCGCATGGTAAGTGAGGATAGATAGTTCACCTAAAGGGAGGCTGGGAAAAACCCACCCTTCTATGCACCGTTTTCATATTTAACTTTGAGAATATTCCGATGTGCTTTCACCCCTTCTGTTTATCTTCTTTGTTAATAGAGAGACAGATGTATATATCTTTTTAATTGTATTCATTTGCAAGTTGCAGATATAGTTGACTTGTCTGATGTCTGTCAACAACCCCCACCCCCTCTCTTATAGGCTTGTATGTGTATTGAACACTTACCCTAACCTAACCTTCCCACAGACCACCCAAACCTAACCCTCACACAGACCACCCTAACCTAACCCTCTGTAACACACAGACCACCTTAACCTAACCCTCACACAGACCACCCTAACCTAACCCCGCTCACAGACCACCCTAACCTAACCCTCACACAGACCACCCTAACCTAACCCTCACACAGACCAACTTAACCTAACCCTCACACAGACCACCCTAACCTAACCCTCACACAGACCACCCTAACCTAACCCCGCTCACAGACCACCCAAACCTAACCCTCACACAGACCACCCTAACCTAACCCTCACACAGACCACCCTAACCTAACCCTCACACAGACCAACTTAACCTAACCCTCACACAGACCACCCTAACCTAACCCCGCTCACAGACCACCCAAACCTAACCCTCACACAGACCACCCTAACCTAACCCCGCTCACAGACCACCCAAACCTAACCCTCACACAGACCACCCTAACCTAACCCTCACACAGACCACCCTAACCTAACCCTCTGTAACACACAGACCACCTTAACCTGATCCTCACACAGACCACCCTAACCTAACCCTCACACAGACCCCCCTAACCCTCACACAGACCAACTTAACCTAACCCTCACACAGACCACCCTAACCTAACCCTTACACTGACCAACTTAACCTAACCCTCACACAGACCACCCTAACCTAACCCTCTTTAACACATAGACCATAGACCGTACACCAAACTGATCATGCGTGTATGTAATGCATGATTAATCCATCTTGATTTCACTCTCTATCTCTCTCTCTCTCTCTCTCTCTCTCTCTCTCTCTCTCTCTCACAAACAACTCTTTGCCAGTACGCCAATACACACTCAAGTGAGTTGAAGAGTGAGTATGTACGGTAGCTCCGCCACACCTTCTCTGGCAGAACAATTACTGCTGCGTGATGGAAAACGCATCACTAATTGGCATGATTTGAATGTATGACACCCAGTTCATAACATTCATAATACTGCAAATTCAAGGGCTTTCATCAGTGGGCCATAGGCTCAATCACAATTGTGTTACCTCATTCTAGATAGATGACTTAACTGACATTTATCTAAATGCAAATCTTCGGGGATCTTTAAGATTGCGCCTTTAATGGTGTTTTATTTAGAGAGCGTTTCAAGAGTCACTGGAAAAAAAGGAAATAATTTAGCAATATTGTTAAGTTGGCTCATGAACAAAGGCAAAAGGAATACTTACCCTAATGTCTTTATAATGGAAAGCTATGATGAGGACCAGCAGACAGGCTGTAGACATACTGATGGAGCAGTTGATGATGAAGGAATAGGAAGAACCCTGGAAGCACAACGTATTAAACACGGGTATTTTAAACACACTGTGCATTAAACACACTGTGTATTAAACACACTGTGTATTAAACACACTGTGTATTAAACACACTTTGCATTAAACACACTGTGTATTAAACACACTGTGTATTAAACACACTGTGCATTAAACACACTGTATTTAACACACTGTGCATTAAACACACTGTGTATTAAACACACTGTATTTAACACACTGTGCATTAAACACACTGTGCATTAAACACACTGTGCATTAAACACACTGTATTTAACACACTGTGCATTAAACACAATGTATTTAACACACTGTGTATTAAACACACTGTGCATTAAACACACTGTGTATTAAACACACTGTGCATTAAACACACTGTGCATTAAACACACTGTGCATTAAACACACCTGTGTATTAAACACACTATTTAACACACTGTGCGTTAATTACACTGTGTATTAAACGCATGTGCATTCCATGTAAACCATGTGATCCTTTGAGCCTCCACATCCTGGTGATAGCATGACAGCCCAATTTGAGAGAATTTGGCAAAGGCCTATTGACAATATTGCATTTTCACAAATATTTAAAATATTGACTAAACTTCCAAAATATAACTCATATAGCAACCGTGTACACATCTCAAGTTTCTTGCAGATGCAATTATGAAACCAATGCTTGAATGTCCACATTAATTTTAGGATAACAGTCATGTTAAGAAAACAATGGGAAGAACTTTGTAATGGGTCAGTGCAAGGTCACAAACCTACAGCCACTCAGCATTCATGGACAGATGATAAATGGATTGATGGATGATGGATGATGGATGGATGATGGGTGGAAGGATGATGATGGATGATAGATGGAAGGATGTTGGATGGATGGATGATGAATAGATGATGGGTGGATGATGGATGGGAGGATGATGGATGGATGGTGGGTGGATGATGAATGGAAGGATGATAGATGGATAGAAGGATGATCGATGGAAGGATGATCAATGGCTAGGTGACAGATGGATGGGTGGCTGAATGATGAATGAATGGATGATGAATGGATGGATGATGGATGGAAGGATGATAGATGGATAGAAGGATGATGAATTGAAGGACAATGGATGGATGATGGGAGTAATTGGATGGTAGTTAATTTTCCACAGTTGTCATTATGTCTTTCATTTGTAGTAGACTAATAAGATGTCGCCAACATTTCCCCACATTTCCATAGCAGACTTCTCAACATCTTGCCTGCAGTTTCTAAATGTGGTCTGTAATGTTTTCCCTTTGGAAACAGTAATTTCAAGGCCTTTTAAACAACCTAATTTGCACTAACCCTTGCAATAACCTTATAACTTAATGTTGTACAGATGATACGTGACAGCGTCATAGCAAAGGCTGGGGGCATTTTGTCAACATGTGGTAGACTGCGTAATTGTAATAATTAACTAATAAGTACGACTCACTGTGGTGTTCTGCCATTGTGGCGCAGCTCTCTAGACACTTGGACGGGCAACACAGAGCTTTCAAATGATCCACTTGACCTGAGCGTGGAAAGTAATGTTATGTTTTCCTGCCCTTCGATGCCCCGTTCCTTTGTGTGTGGGTGTTGACTTTATGGGTTAGCTTCTTGTAGCTCTCTACTGACCAGCAGACAGCGCATGGTGGCCAGTGAGTGGGCTGTATGTGGCTGTAGCTCACGACCTCTGGTTATTCACTCTTATTATACAGATGATGTGGAAAGAGTTGTTATTGGGGGGGAGAGAGATTGAGGCGAAATGTGGAAAAACTTGCTGTAAAGAACTTGCCTTAAATAGCCATTTTCCGTGCAAAAGCAGGAACAGGTATGTCGGTAGACCGCTGTTTCACTACTGCATCGTACATTGTCCTACTGTATACACAGTAGGGCTCTGCGATGTTGGTAGAACACTTTTCAAATATTCCAAATGCGCAGTCATATTTCATTCAAGTAATGTGTTTTAACTGCTCCTGTACAACTGATACAGAATATGAAGTCTGCTGCTGTAAATATTAACTTTCGTAGAAACTCTAAATATTCACTCTGTGGATATTTGCAAAGTGAAGTACTGTAAACATGCTGGGCTGTAACACACATCAACTCTGCAGTGAAGGAAGGCCCTAAGCTCTATATTCCTGCCTTGTGTAGTTGTTAATGCTGTTGTTGATGAGGGGGATCTTGACGCAGTCCATCACCTCCTCACAAGCCCTGGGGCAGCTTGGATGTTTCGTGGCATTAATGAGGGATTATTTCCCACACGCGTGTCCTTATGGAACCGGGGGAGTTAATAATTTGCTGATTTTGTGGGCTGGCGTTGTTATCCACAGAGATTTGCATCTGCTCGTGTCATGAGGCCGTGCTACCAAATAGAGTGGAAATTCAACTCTAATCAGCGAGTCCAGCTGGTCCAGGGCCCAGGCGCAGAGCGGGGAGCTGCTGCTGTCTACAGCCAGAACATCACTTCTGTGACCACATGAGGAAAACACAACAACTGTGTTGTCTAAGGACATTATACTCAGTGTTGATTGTAAGTGTGGAGGCCTTCAACATCACTATCAGTAAAAACAGACCCTAAGAGAGGGGAAGTAATCAGTTGTAAGACACTAGTCTCCTAGTTTCTAAGTGGACACACAAGGTGAAGAGGGAAAAGGAATCACAGCTTTTAGTGGCGATGTACTACAAATGGCAAAATGGTGTTTGGTCAGTTAGTGATAAGCCCGCCCCAATCATTTTGGCCAACGGAGAACACAGATTAAAAAAAGTATAATTATGAAATGTTTAATTTTACATGTGGGAATAATTTGGGAGTTTTTTTTTTTAAGCTGAGTGTTGAGTGTTACATACGTGAATAATAACTCCTGCATGACCACAGCTTGTTGAGTCTGTCTACTCAACAGTTTGTTTAAACACTCCTCTTCCTGACATTATTAAAGTGCATCGTTTCCTGTGTGGTCGTCACATTTCCCACCTTCTTATATGCAAAACACAAACAAATCCCTGTTGCAGCTAGCTTTGGGATAGGTAGGTAGGAACAATTGGAGGAAAAAAAACCCGCAATAATGGTGTTTATTTGAACATTAATAGGAAAAGGCTGTCACGTAATCGGCGGGGTTAGTAAATAATATATCATACGGACTGTCTGTCAAATATGTTGCATTTGTGTCAAATTTGTCTCTTCAGTGCAGTGTTTCTCTGTGTCTACGTGTGTGTGCGACAAACGAACATACAAAGTTTCTGGTAAAAAATAATAATAATAAAAAAAGGCATTTCTTTAACAGGCCAATTTATTGTAACAATTAACATTCTGGGTGCATTGGTAAGCTGCGCCTGTAGTGCTGTTCATTGTCAAGTTAGGCAGTTTAATCCATGGTGCAGACTCACGGTGTGAGGTGTAGGCCTACTTACCGGATGATAGACAAACGGACACATCTCGGCGCGGATGATCATCAGCAGGATGCCGAGGAGCGCGACGCCCAGAGCCCACGCGCACAGACGCCTTTTATCCTCTAGCACGAATTTTCTGTCCCGCAATCGGTAAAGATTGTTTCCCTCAGCGGGCGTCACCCGCTTTGGCAGAGACAGGGGCACAGTTATCTCTGTCGCGTCTCCACTGTTTCGTCCGATCAGTCTATCGCAATTGACACACTCGCCTTTAGAGTCGCCGTTTGAACCGCTGGTGGTCATTTCCATCTCCGCAGGGGGGCACACGGGACGGCGACCGCCGCCACTCTCCCTGCTGTTGTCCGCAGACGCCGGTCAGTGTCTTGGTCGTTCGGTTCCGACCGTATTGTCTTCCCAGGAACGGGAAGAAGAACCGTTATGATAGGCCCACTGAAAACCAGGCTCCTTTCTCGTCCGTCGCTCATCGAAGTTGCTGGTAAACCAAAGATAGTTAAACCTGCCAGAGCTCACCTTAACGCCCCCTAAAACCAGAGCGTCTAACTGATAACGTTTGAGCCAAGCCACGTGTTTTTATTTGCATGGATATGAGTCACATATGTGGTCCCTTTTATCGCACGGTTGGACGCTTATAGCCTGCATGAATTATTTCATTGTAAGTAGGACTTCTGCATCTATTCATTCTCATCTCCCGAGTTGCCTATAGTGCTACACGAGAATGACAATTCAAAGCCATAAGGCTTTCAGATTAATATGCGGCCCATATAAGCCTAATTTAAGTAGGCATCACTTTTTCTTTGCATGAATCACTGAGTTAAACCAAAGGTAAAACACAGCGGGTAGGCTAATCCTGCTGTTGAATGTAATGGTAAACAGGCTGCATAACTTTATAACACATTCTATTGTCCATACCTCCGGGTTATAAAGCGCAATTGTTAACTTACCACTTATCCTACACTTACCTTAGTTTTAAGTATGAACATTAGCCATGTTTTCTTTACTCAACACTAGGGTTTGCAGTTTAATGTAAGGAGAAGGAGGATGAGGCTGCTACATGGGAAGAAACTGACCCCTGGTGTTCAAGTAACGCAACCGCGCTAGCGCTGATCTAAAACAATGGCGATGCTGGCAATGAGACGAAAAGATTATGCTGTTTAAATATTTGTATTTTATATCATTCATATTTAGACCCTTTTAGACAATGTTTATTATTTTCATTGTTTGCAAGCTCTAACAGCCTGCTTTCCAAACAGCCTCTTTTCAAATGAAGCTATACATTACTATCTTTTGGACACCCAAACAAAAAGGAGAATGGTGGTGACCTCAGACAGGTTGTCTTATAATATATTACAATATATAACCCTGCATCAGCAGCAGACTGTGCTTTCTGGGAGCTTCAGGTTGACAAAGAAAACCGAGCATGGAAAACAATCCCCATGTTCTTCTTGATGCTGTAGCAGCAGAAGTTCAAACCAATACATTTCGTTAAGCATGGCACAATCATAGACCTCACGTTTTAATAATCATAATATGGAATAGGAAACAATGGTTAATGACAAAAATGAGAATTTACTGAATAAAATAAATATGCAACGAAACAAACAACACACTGCTGGTCTTGACAGTAAACCAGGGTTCAGTCAATAAAATATTATTTTAATGTTCAAATGTACACGCAACAGGACCCACAGGCAAACATCAAAGAGCTACACCTTTATCACAAATGTTCTTAAGTTAACATACAATCAATTGGTAAAAAAAAAGCATGTTATATAGAGGCAGGTATAAAAAATGTAACACAAATGTTAAGAATATATAACTGGTGCCATCATACAAAGGAACAGAAATATGAATCACAAACATCTGTAATTTTATTGCGATATAAGCCTGCAGTATATACAAGCAGTCTCGTAAAAAATAAATGCATCTTTTATTATACACATATTGTGATTCTCATTCATTTAGGATATGAAGCCCTGCCTCACACTCCACTAAAGTACAACTGAATTTGTTCTATTGATCTATTGCACCTTGTCAGTGAGTGGTCCAGGTTACAGGGAGACAAGGGAACAGTCCGAAAGCCTGAGAAGAACATTAAGAGCTAAAATACACCTTGCTGAGGGTTCCTGAGATGTTCCACACCAGCTATGGAATAAGGTCAGTCCAAGATGGAGTCCCATATTGTGCAATGGCACCACAGATTGGATGGAACCCAAAGCCCTTTGCAAAATTTAATAAAAACGCAGGCTGAAATAACTATGCATTGGTAATACATGGTTTTCTAGTGAATGGCAAGGAATGAAATTATGTTAATTAAGATGATGTTACTAAGCAACAACGATGTGTTGCTTAAGTAATTACATAATTTTGTGAAAGTTTAAAAAGGCTAAAAGAGGTTCTATAAAATACAGTGATTTCACATGATTGGCTTTAATTTATTTTAGGCCTGTGCGTGTCTTGGCTGTTTCAACTCACTAAGTCCACCTTTTTCTTAACCGCCCTTTCACCTCGTGCCTATAGGCTGGAGCGTGGCCTGTGGAACGATAAAGTGTGGAGATGGCTGGGGCAGGAAATAGTATCCAAACACTGGTGGTGGTGGAGGAAGGGGGGCGCACACTGGAGTGAGATATACTGGAGCGTTCTTCTTGAACCGCGGCCACGCAGGAGCAGGTTGGTAAAAGTACTGCAGGGTAGCAGGCAGCTGGTGAAAAGAGAAAGGATCACTACAGACACTAAGACAGACACTAAGAGACACTATGTTTGAATATGACTTGAACGATAGGAGAGAAAGCATGTGACCGCGTAACATGAAATATTGTATTTCTGTCTGGCAATAAATGACTGAAATAAGTTTTGTTCGCAGGGGGTATTGTTAATGTTTAAACTAAGGTTGTACATGACCTCAACCGAGCGCAGCAGCTTGAGAGACAAAGAGGCTTACCAGGTTCCTGGCGAACTTGGTCTTGTTTGGTCCGTCTCTGGACTGCTTCCACGCTCTCTCCCTACACCGGGGCACCATGGCGATCACATAGGGCTCTCCTTGCACCGCTTCCTCCAGGTCTCCCTTCTCCTCTCCCTCCGCCTGTCGCGCCTCCTTGGCTTCCTCCGGCTCCTTGGCCTCCTCCTCCGTGTCGCTGGAGGCGGTGGAGCCGCAGTCGGAGGAGGTGGCAGAGTGGTAGTCTGAGGTGTCGAGGCCTCCTGCCTCCTGTCCTTCCCCCTTCAGCTCCTCCTCTCCTCTCCTGCTAGCTGGTCCTTGCTCCTCCTCCTCTTGGAAGCGAGCCACGGTGAAGGGCCTGCAGTTCTCCCCAGACCTGCAAGGAGAAATGAGAATAGGTTATTCGTTGTATGCACATTAGACCAGTTTATTAGTTTCACGGACGTTAGAATCGTTTTTTAGTTTCATGCACGTTAGAATAGTTTATTAGTTTCATGCACGTTAGAATAGTTTATTAGTTTCTTGCACATTAGAATAGTTTATTAGTTTCTTGCACATAATAATAGTTTATTAGTTTCAGGCACATTCATAGTTTAGACATTGTAGTGATGTCTAACAAGGCATCAGGAGAGAACTCATTGAATGCAAATTTGGAGAAAAAACCGGACGTCTGGAGATTGAAAGCCAGCATTGCTGTTGTCTGTCTGTCTGTGTGTTTGTCATGGTGTGTCGTAACATTTGAACGAGCAAGAAGTTGCGGTGACTCACCGTGCGCACACCTCCAGGGGGTCGATCCACAGCGTTAGCTCGCGTGGGAGGCCCAGCTGGGCGGGAGTGAGGAGGCTTTCTCGGCAGGCCTTCAGCAGCACGTCGTCACAAACTACCCCGTTGTTTATCTGGATGCATCTGGGGAGGCACTTACGAGTTACTTAGGGCTTGGAGAAAGGTGGTTCGTATGTTGAAGCATATCTTTTACTGTCACTTACACTTCGAGCAGACTGGATCTCATTTTTAAAAGAAGTGTATATTTTGGTTCATAGCTATCACTCTTATATAATATAAGTTAGTGCAATGCATTCGGTAACTACCTTGGTGATTATGGTCACAAATATGCATTTACAGAAAGTGACTGATTTCGCCTTGGGCGGATATTTACCTGTACGCCTGTCCTTTGCTCGGGCAGTTCTTGTACCAATGGCCGCTGTATTTATCACAGAGATGTCGCTGCAGCTTCCCTGCAAACACCTCTGCTTCAGCCTGCGTCCAGCTTGCCACGTTCCAACGCCAGGCGCTTCAGGAAGTGGACACCGGCGCTCACCTCTCTTTCCATTGTTTCTATTAAAGACAACACATAGCAAGGTTTACGTTACAACACATGGCACTAATTGGTTTATGATACTCTAGCATTGCTATTGGCAATAAGCAGTGAATCCCCTTCAACTTTATGTACAGTATATGGATCCTTATTTCAGTTGCAACTGCACTTGCAACAGCCAGGTACTGTTCCCTGTGTCCAGTGAGGGAAAGTAAGTGGACAACTTCATAGTCTCGATACTGTTTCAGGTCACTGTTTGTAAACAGGCAAACCCCATGCAAATCCCAACACTACGATGTTTCCATGCAAAACCATCCAAAGTCCTGCAAAGGCTCCGTTACGTTATCTTCTGATAACGTGTGTTTGGGTTGAGCCAATGTCAGGTCGACCCTATGAGTATTTGCTTCATATCTCTGACGTAGCGGCCTGATTTCGACAAACACAGAAAAAGTTGTACCAAGTGATTTCATCATGGGTTTCCGAGATGTCTCCTGAGGAGCTTAACTCTCTTGTTCTGAGGTGGGAGAGCCATTTGTTTTTGTGGCTTCAACTTCACTTAGAGGATTGAGATCTACCGACAAGCATGCCGCAGTTGTGTCTCTGCTTGTAACGTTGTCCTGAGAGGAAATTACTGTTTGTCGTGGTAGGCCCCGCTGCAGTTCCTGCTGGTGGAGGAGAGTCTGGTGAAGGAATAGTGCGGGGCAGAAATAACCTCTGGTCTGATGTAAGCTTGGTGTTCAGCAAGACAACAAGCCCATAATGTCCACATGGTCATGTCAGAGTACTGATTAGTTCTGTCGCTGGGAGGTCTAATTACCACAGTTGTATATTATATGATATACTGTCATCCCTGAACAGTGCCGTGCTGTTATTTTGTCTGAGACTCAAACATATAAATAAACGTACGCACAGTTGAGAAGAGTCCCATTTGGTCAACTTTATATCCATTCCAGGTAGGATTACATTACAACATCTGGCATGACTATTAAGACTAACCTTAACTAACCCAAACCAACCCAAACCTTTGCAGTGAAGTCTATCCTCACCTAAAGTGAATGTGAAAAAATGGGATTGTCCCTTGGGTCTTCTTGGTCTTTGCTCTAGAGATTTTAGAAATGCTTTGCAATATTGATCCTGACCACTATAAATAGAGTCGTAAAGAAGTAGGATTGTAAATATATTTAAGTATATATATATTTAACTTATAAATATATACCCCACAGTGACCACTAAAGGAACAACATCATCTATAGGGAATAACACAATGTTTGAGTTGGCTCCACCATTTACACATCAACACTACAGATAATCATTTGACATATAGCAGAGCAAATGTCTCTACTTTGTGAGTTTACCGATCAGTTGTTCCTCTCAGCCCTTGCGCAAATAGCTTTAATGCTTACTCAGCACAATACGTTAGACTTATCTTACTTTACTTACGATCTAGATCACAATTTGTACGTTGGTTAACCTACCTCAGCTTAGTTGCCCTGAGCATTTACATATTTACATACCAATTATTAGATATTATCAACACCACTAAATGATTGAGTTGATGACTCCCAAATGTGGACTAGACATTGTTAGTCCCATTTACATTGGGACTTGGGCAGAGTTATAAACATATAATAAACGTCCACTACAGCATTTACTATGATTCAATTGAACCACCTATTAAATATGCCTATGTAAAAAGTCCTCGATGAAAATGTTCGGAAATCAGGGAAACTGAAAATGTAATTTGTTTTGACTTAACAAATGTGGTTGTGTGTCCGTTACACAAGAGAACAAGACATACCCAAGAAAAGAACGGTAGTTCGTGGCTGTTGGCTGAAGGACCCAAACAATGGAAACACGCACTTGAGTTTGGATGGCTGGAACCCCCCCCCCCCCCACGAGAAAACCATAAACGGCACTTTACAAACTGAGATGAGTAGCATACAATAATGTTATTACACATTAAGAGGGCTTTAGTAGGTTATTTAAATGAGTATATTCATGCCTTTATCTTACATTAAACATATAAACTTCGTTAAATAAAATACTATTCTGTAAGTGGTAACGATATATACAAGACCACAACATCTAAAGATCGACCACTTACATCCTGTTTGAGTTGACATAATTGTAATAAAGTACAGGTCATAAACATGGCTTGAATACATCAAAATGACCTGAAATCTATACAACTATTAGTCATTAACGTACTCACGTGAAATTGTGTTGATACTTCGTGAATATCGGCTAACCTGACTTGACTCTTTCTGTTGATAAGACGAGTTATTGTTGTCAGCACATGTTGCTTCCTTGTTCTGTTCTAGTAAAGCAGTCCACGTTCCTCATGTGGGATGTTGTACTGAGTTGTAATATAACCTAGTACTCATGTCACGACAAAACACCCGGAGTGGGATGTTCCAAATGAGCGTTATTGGCGACGGAGCGAGGGCGGGACTTTCAGATATATTTGGTTTAGCGGCGAAAAATAGAGTGAGGGACTTCCAGTTGTCCAGACAGAGGGATATTATTTTCTGTCTAAGATTTCGATTTTCCAAATCTTTCTTGAAAACTCCATATTTAATCTCGTCATTGTTTTTATTGTCATGTTCTTAGTCTGCTCGCTCAGGGGACTGTTAACTGGCATACACAGCTCAAAGTAAGTAAGAGACCGGAAATTACGATATGGTAGACGGGGATAACGCTACAACTCAGGATCCTCTCTTCGTCCACGTTACTCATGTAGCGCTTGCTTGCGTCTGGTTGTAATGACGTCATGTTACCGTCAGTGTGACTCACTTCCTTACTCAGCGCAATGAGCAATACAATGATTTTATAACAACACCTCTTTTTACTACACCCAGTCCAAATATGGACGGCTACGTCGGAACCAAATGTGTGTTTTAAACTCCAAAACCACACTAGTGGAAGTGTTATTTAGACACAACACGTGGCTTTCTTATTTCATTGAAGCATAGCCTGCCGTATTTGTGACATTGCCAACACGAAATATTTTTTTCAATTTTTTTGTGCGGTTTTTACATTTGATAACCCTAGATAAATGAAGTATAATTTCGTGACACAAAGAAGTTACAGACAATCGTAATGTATTGCTTTCTTTGTGAATAAAATAAATAGCTGTTTATGTGTAGGTGCTTTTATCATACATAGCATGTAGGTTTCACTATTCATCCACAGTAGTTGTAGTATAATTCGATTTGGTAGGCTTATGAGAGGTAGTACTGATAGTAGTGCTTATTGGTTTTTGCTTAATATCACTGGATCGCTGAATTATTCTCCACGATAGTCATGGCTTGTCTTCCTATGACCACTAGAGGGCAGGCTAGTGTCATATGCAGTCTACCTCACTCCTCCTTTCCCTCTCTTCCAGAGGACAGTGGGTCAGATAGCTACACATTCTTCATGGCCTCATTTACTTAAACCATAGCCCCTGTCCCAAATGTCAAGTCAAGAGTGAATGATGGTGTGTGTGTGTGTGTGTGTGTGTGTGTGTGTGTGTGTGTGTGTGTGTGTGTGTGTGTGTGTGTGTGTGTGTGTGTGTGTGAGAGAATGACATGGTAGTGTCTAGAGTTTTTGTCTTGTAATATTGTCAATTTGTTTTTGTGAATTTTCATCTTCTACACTTGCACATAGCAATGAGCTCTTATTGTGTTCCTCTGAATACAGCTAGTATGGTTGAATTTTCATGTTGTGTTTCTCTGAATGCATACATAACTACATATACATGCATAAATAATTAGAGATGATATTAATCAATTTAAGCATCAGAGATTATATTAATCAAGTATTAGAGATAATTTGAAAGAAGTATTAGAGATGATTTGAAAGAAGTATTAGAGATGATTTGAATCAAGTATTATAGAGGATTTGAATCAAGTATTAGAGATAATTTGAATCAAGCACAGCAATTAACCATTCATTTATTCTCTTGTCATCCACTCCTGATGGTGTCAACGTGGCTTGAAACACGCCACATGCAGCCGCGCTTCGCTTTTAAAAACATATTGATTTCCGACCTTCTGCAGAAAGCTTAATGCGATCGATGGGAGAGGCCCTTTCAAGATCAGTCCCAGTATAAGCATCTCTTCCCCTAATGCCCAGTGCACTTCTTTCCCCTCAGGTAATGATGTCCTCGGCCAGGGTTTGTCTGCATTAGAGGACAAGCGTTTCTAATGGGGTGTCTTTTCTTTCTTTCTTTCTTTCTTTCTTTCTTTCTTTCTTTCTTTCTTTCTTTCTTTCTTTCTTTCTTTCTTTCTTTCTTTCTTTCTTTCTTTCTTTCTCTCTCTCTCTTTCTTTCTTTCTTTCGTTCGTTCTTTCTTTCTTTCTTTCTTTCTTTCTTTCTTTCTTTCTTTCTTTCTTTCTTTCTTTCTTTCTTTCTTTCTTTCTTTCTTTCTTTTCTATAATTTATTCTTTCTTACTTTCATTCTTTGTTTCTTTTCTATCATTCTTTGTTTGTTTGTTTGTTTGTTTGTCTTTTGTTCTTTCTTTTGTAATTTCTCTTCCTTTCTTTATTCCCTCCATCTTGATTCCTTCCTGGCTTTCTTTTATTTTCCGTTATTTACTTCATTTATTTCTCCTCCACCTCCTCTTCCACCCTCTCCTGCTCCTCCTCCACCTTGTGGCTCTTCATTTCATTGCGGTTAAGGATAGGAGGTGTATATACAGCTCCTCCTTCCCTTGGCCTTCATTACCTCTCCTCCCAGTCAGGTCAATACCTGTTTGTATTTCCCATGCACGGACCAATGCCCTTTTAGATTGGAAAAGTTGGATTTATCGAGTAGGGTATATATACTGAGGAGATGTTTTTAATTAAAGAACCCCTTTCTCCCTGATCCAGCCGATGATCTCTCATTGTAGCTGGTTTATTTTAAGCTGCAGACGGTACATCTAATGAGGTTCATACCACACAGTGACCTGGAATGGTCCCATTTAGATCGGCTCATCCCTTTACGGTTATCAGTAAACAGCCATTTCACAGACTTTTCGATAGCTGTAATAATGCAATTAACAACCAGCACTTTTGTTGATTTATATATTTACATTTTCGCTTCTGTATTGTCCTTTATAGGCAGATTTGTAACAGAAGGTAATTTTTGGGTTTGCATTTCACTCCGGTTGTTTTTGAAGTTGCTTCGACAATTTAAGGTGTGAAGTAACAAGTTGAGTTGAGAGGTGATTGTTTCTCAAGGTTAATTCATTGCCAAATGAAACCGCCATTTAACCACGTTCTTCAAGGGCGCTCTTCCACAGTGGTGCGTGACGTCTAGTGATTGTAGCGAGCCTCTGTGGGTAGGCATTTAAAATACATAAAAAAGACACTAATAATGTTAAATGTATTATTATTGTTATTATTATAATAGACATGAGCACACAAACTTAGGTGCTAGTTCATTTATGTCTACCTTATTGTAAGGTTAACATTTTTGCATTTGAATAAATAATATTGTTGAGCATGACTATATTATCAAACCTGAAAACCTATCAGATTAATTGTCTTACTTAAATATTTAAAAGAAAGCTGATAACAGATTATTGAAAACTGTGATAAAATTATGTATTTTTGTAAGATTCAATTCTTAAACTATCGGGCAAATCTCTATGGTTGC
This sequence comes from Lota lota, assembly GCA_026745465.1. Taxonomy (NCBI): domain Eukaryota; kingdom Metazoa; phylum Chordata; class Actinopteri; order Gadiformes; family Lotidae; genus Lota; species Lota lota. Next base: position 6,402,270 of record JACYXH010000826.1, read on the forward strand.
CTGGAACTACAAATCCTTACAAATGTTTCCCCTCCCCCATCTTGTTCCCTCTTCTCTGCCCCCTTCAGCCCCCCTCTCTCTCTCTCTCCTCTGTGTGTCTGTGTATGTGTGTGTGTGTGTGTGTGTGTGTGTGTGTGTACATGCGCATGTGTCTATGTGTGTGTGTGTGTGTGTGTGTGTGTGTGTGCGGATGTATGTGTGTGTGTGTGTGTGTGTGTGTGTCTGTGTCTGTGTGTGTGGGTGTGTGGGTATGTGTGTTGGTGTGGGGCCATCAAGGGGAAGAGGGACATGCATTCTGAGTTCAAGTCCAGCGGCTTCAACACGTGAAGCTCAAGAAAAAAGAAAAACAACACAAGCTGGCATTACAGAAGTTAGAAGTTACCACTGAGCAGTTAGCAGTTAGCGGCTAGAAATTATCTCCAAAATGTGTTTTTGACAAATCAGTGGTACACATGGAGACAATACAAAGGGTTGTCAAAAAAAACAATTAAAAAAATGAGAACAGGAAAGAGGAGAGACTTCTTCCACCCACCCCCGCTGCTCCCTCCCACCCCCTGCTGCTCCCTCCCACCTCCTCCCATTCCAGATATATTGTGAACCACCCCCTTTTATTTTTCAACCTCTGTCCCTCCCTCTCTCTTCTCCCCACTTACTCCCCTGCCAGACACACACACACACACACACACACACACACACACACACACACACACACACACACACACACACACACACACACACACACACACACACACACACACACACATAGGATGACTGATGCCTTCTCTCTCCCTCCTTCTCTTGCATTCTCTTTTCCCTGAGCACTAGCCTTCTCCCTTCCACCGCCAAGACTCTTTCCTCTCCCTCTCTCCTTCTCTCTCTCCTTCTCTCTCTCTCCCTCGTGTCTGTGTGTGTGTGTGTTTTTGTCTGCCGTAGTGCACGGTGGAACCGGTTCTGTGCAGCTGCAGTGGACGCCGTCCCGTTCACAAACTGAGCTGCAGACTCCTCACTCTGCTCTGCTCTCCTCTCCTCTCTCCCTCTTTCTCTTTCTCTCACTCTCTCTCTATCTCTCTCTCTCTATCTCGCTTTCTCTTGCTCCCTCTCTCCCTCTCTCGTCTCGCTCACGGGACAGATCTGCTAACCTTCTCTCTCTCTGTCTCTCTCTCGCTTTCTTTCTCTCTCTCTCTCCGGCTCACCATGCCACTTCTTTGCTTTGTCTGATAGAGAGAGAGAGCTATATACATATATACATATATGTATATATATATATATATATATATATATATATATATATATTAAGTTATATATATATATTATGTAATGTATATATTATCAGCATTTATCTTTTGCCCTCATACCTTGGTTTGCCTTTCTTCAGGAACAATGCGTACAATCGGACGTGGTCTGGGAAGGAAGGGAAATTTGTCAGTAAATGAAGAATCGAAACGTTAGAAGGCAAGAGTGAAGAGGCAGAATGATGAGGCTGCAGGTCAAGTGGTGGAGCAGGAAGCAGAGAGTGACGAAGAAGGGCCAGGATCACAAAGTTGGAATCGGGACGGAATCCCGGGAAAAGGTAAAAAGAAAAAAGAAATTGAAAAATACTCTAGCTATGCTAAAATGTAATAATGCTAATATGTTCATTATGTAATAATCTTCATCATATCTGCATTTTTATTTGTATGTGTGCGTGCTTGGCTGCTATATTTTCTACGTGTTATACTCTAAGGGCTCCGTATAACTGTCTCTCTGTGCTTTACTTTCTAACGCTGCCTGCTTGTGTTACATTTCTGTGTGTGTTTTAGAAGTGCACATTGCATTACACTCTCATAGATCCCGACAGTTCTCTTGTAGATGTCGAAGCGTAGCAGACTATTGTCTTCGTATTTAAAGGATTAATTTAGGAGACGGTTGTTCTCATAATAAGTTGCATTATGTTAAATCAAGGTTATTATGGTAAAGGGTTGCGTCTTGTAAAAACGAAGGCATGGTACTAACGGGTCGCAGCTCTCATTTCGTGTGGTTGTCGCGTTCAACCGCTTCTTTTGTAAATGTATTATTGTCAGGTTTCCTCATTATGTTGGCATCAGGGTTTGACCATATGCTCAAATGTTGTAGTCTCATCTCCGTGAAGCTGCCTACTACCAGATCCTCCTACCAATTGTTCCACTGTGTTTGAATCTTTCCATCACATCACTATTCAAACCCCCACCCAAACACCTATCTACTTAAACAAATACTTTTCACTCGTCACTTTGTGTGGTTTAGCTTTCTGCTATGTGTTGCTGACGTGCTCTTTTCCTTCGGAGCCACGCTTCTCCGCCGTGCCTCCATTGTTTCATCACTAAGTTATCGCGTCCGTCCGCCCAGGCGTGTGGTCTCCCAAGATCATCATTCCATCTATGCTCTTTACACACCTACCCATCTCCATGGAAACCAGCTATCTGCAGTCAACCTACACGCAAACTTACAAAGACCCCCCCCCCCCCACCAGCCACCCACCCATTTGTCACCTGCTCTCGGTCCCCCATTTGGCAGAGGCCGGGGGGGAGTCACCAGAGGCGCAGAGATGAGCATGACTCCGGAGAGCTGTGTCTGCGTAGCGCTTTAGCTCCGTTCCCCTCAGCGCTCCATTGTCCCATGCTAGCGCTGGCTGTGTGGGCTACAGATATCCTATCGCCACTTCTGCCCAATCACTTTTGTGTCGTGTACTGCACATTTGAACATAGCATTTAACATAGCTCAGTACTACATTACATTAACACTGATCACAACGATGTTTAATATGTCAGCAGTTGTTCATTGAACAACTGTTCGTGCAGCTCATTGTTGCACGTACAGAACAGCTCCGTTATCATAAACATTCCCTTGCTCAAGCAGCCGTGTTTTAATCTGTTCTGCAGCACATTTAACCGTAAATGTGGCCCTTAATGTATATTAAACTTATATCAAAACGTAGCACAAATTCGTGGTGCTATTAATTATTATTGTACATCATTAATTATTATGCAGCTGCTATCTGAAATGGAGGGAATGAGCGAAGCTCAACAGTCAACATTGTCCAGTAGTGTAGAGGGGGAATGGTCACATGACCACTGGGGACAGTAGTGTAAAGGGGGAACGGTCACATGACCACTGGGGACAGTAGTGTAAAGGGGGAACGGTCACATGACCACCGGGAACAGTAGTGTAGAGGGGAACGGTCACATGACCACCGGGGACAGTAGTGTAGAGGGGGAACGGTCACATAACTACCGGGGACAGTTGTGTAGAGGGGGAACGGTCACATGACCAGAGGGGACAGTAGTGTAGAGGGAAACGGTCACATGACCAGAGGGGACAGTAGTGTAGAGGTAAACGGTCACATGACCAAAGGGGACAGTAGTGTAGAGGGAAACGGTCACATGACCAGAGGGGACAGTAGTGTAGAGGTAAACGGTCACATGACCAGAGGGGACAGTAGTGTAGAGGGAGAAGTGCGCAGAGTGACGTGACCACCAGGGACCTTCTGACAGACCCACTGGGCTAGATGTTTGTCTGCTTTCTGCACCCCTGAAACAGGGCTACATATGGAGCTCTATGGAACTCTCTGACCTCCCCAGGATGAGGCATCTGGACTGGGACTCAGGGCTGCCTTGCCCCCCTAGCTTGCAGCATATAGTAATAATAACAGTTTTGTTGTAATGTAATCATTAGTCTTGCTCCATTAGTGTTTGGATTGTTTAGTAACACTTGATTCTGTTGTGTTCTTTGTCTTGTGAGGCGGTCTGATCAATGATGGTAGGTTTCTCCCTGGTCCCGTTCCTCAGAAGAACACACGAGAGACAGCCTTTGACTATTCCATGTTCACAGATTTAGCATTCTGTTTTAGTGGATATATGATGTTGTGCAACAATGATAGATATTGCTCTAGTATTTCTCCCAGGAAATCCCTCAAATGTTGAATGGATAGAAAGTCTTGAAGCTGTATAAGATTCATCATTCATTCGAATATTAGGATTTGTATTATTGTTTATAGAAGCTTTTTTATATAACCCTTGAGTTCCCAACAGTTCAGTATGTTCAGTATGTATGTGTGTGTATGTAGAGGGGCTAGTGTACTAGTGGTTCTATGTGTGTAGAGGGGATAGTGTACTAGTGCTTCTATGTGTGTGTAGAGGGGATAGTGTACTAGTGGTTCTATGTGTGTAGAGGGGATAGTGTACTAGTGGTTCTATGTGTGTGTAGAGGGGATAGTGTACTAGTGCTTCTATGTGTGTGTAGAGGGGATAGTGTACTAGTGGTTCTATGTGTGTAGAGGGGATAGTGTACTAGTGCTTCTATGTGTGTGTAGAGGGGATAGTGTACTAGTGGTTCTATGTGTGTAGAGGGGATAGTGTACTAGTGGTTCTATGTGTGTGTAGAGGGGATAGTGTACTAGTGGTTCTATGTGTGTAGAGGGGATAGTGTACTAGTGGTTCTATGTGTGTGTGCGGCTAGGTGAGGTCCTGGTAGTTGTACTAGTTGCTGTGGTGGCATTGCAGGGGTTAATGGCCACGAGCGGCAGGAATGTGTTTGGAATCAGCAGTGAAAAGTCATCAATCTCCTCAGTCTCCTCGGTCCCTTCGGTCTCCTCGGTCTCCTCAGTCTCCTCGGTCCTTTCAGTCTCCTCAGTCCCTTCGGTCTCCTTGGTCTCCTCGGTCCCTTCGGTCTCCTCGGTCTCCTCGGTCTCTTCAGTCTCCTCAGTCCCTTCAGTCTCCTCGGTCTCCTCAGTCTCCTCGGTCCTTTCAGTCTCCTCGGTCCCTTCGGTCTCCTCGGTCTCCTCGGTCCCTTCGGTCTCCTCGGTCTCCTCGGTCTCCTCGGTCTCCTCGGTCTCCTCGGTCTCCTCGGTCCCTTCGGTCTCCTCGGTCTCCTCGGTCTCCTCGGTCTCAGTGCGTTAGTTAGTTAGTGAGTGAGTTAGTTTGGTAGTTAGGTAGTAAGTGTTAGAGCTGAACAGGGGGACCCAAGCGCAGACACAGACAAGGCAGGTTGGATGAAAACCAGAGGTTTATTGCAGGAAGGATGAGGGCAGTAGGTGAAAGAACAGAAGGTGGACAGGCAGGGACGGATGACGGAGCAGGGCTGAGTTGGAGGACGAGAGAGATGGATGAGCAGGCAGGCAGATGAGCGCGGTGGGAAGGCAGACAGGTAGGCAGGTGAGTTGACGATCCTGGAGCGAAAAGAACACGGAGTTCAAACACACAAAAAAACATGGAACTCAAACCGTATATGGAAATGTGAATTTCTAAAAAGCCGTGACTTGTAATCTACCACAGTAGTTGAAACAACAATCTGGCGATGAGTGGGTGAAGAGCCAGGGTTTAAATGCAGAAGAGTTGATGAGCAGGATTTGGATGACAGGTGCGCATAATGGATCAGGTGAACAGCCGGGGAACAATCAGTGAACTGCCTCGCCAATTGTACCGACACACAAACATCATGAGGGGGAGACAAAGTGAAGGAACACTGGGTTATGGCCATGGCCGTAACAGTAAGTTAGTTAGTTAGCTAGTTAGTATAGCTCTATATTCTATATATTCTACTCTATATTGTCATGTTTCTACTCTCTATATTGTCATGTTCCTACCCTCTATATTGTCATGTTTCTAACCTCTTTACTGTCCTCTAAACCTCTATATTGTCATGTTTCTACCCTCTATATTGTCATGTTCCTACCCTCTATATTGTCATGTTTCTACCCTCTATATTGTCATGTTTCTACCCTCTATATTGTCATGTTTCTAACCTCTATACTGTCATGTTTCTAACCGCTATATTGTCATGTTTCCAACCTCTATATTGTCCTCTAAACCTCTAAATTGTCATGTTTCTAACCCTTATAGTGTCCTCTAAACCTCTATGTTGTCATGTTTCTACCCTCTATATTGTCATGTTTCTAACCTGCATGTTGTCATGTTTCTAACCTCTATACTGTCATGTTTCTAACCTCTACATTGTCCTCTAAACCTCTAAATTGTCATGTTTCTAACCCCTAGAGTGTCCTCTAAACCTCTATGTTGTCATGTTTCTACCCTCTATATTGTCATGTTTCTAACCTGTATGTTGTCATGTTTCGAACCTCTATACTGTCATGTTTCTAACCTCTACATTGTCCTCTAAACCTCAAAATTTTCATGTTTCTAACCCCAAGAGTGTCCTCTAAACCTCTATGTTGTCATGTTTCTAACTCTAAATTGTCTGTTTCTACATTGTCTAGATTGTTGTGTTTCTAACTCCCTTCATTCTCTATTTCTATAATTATCTCTGTTCTCTGGTTTTAATCATCTGTCTCTCTCTTGTGTCCACACACACACACACACACACACACACACACACACACACACACACACACACTCACTCACACACACACACACACACACTCTCTCTCTCTCTCTCTTTTTACATCTTAGCCTGGGGTGAAGGGGGTTGGGTAAAAGAGAGAGCGAGAAAGAGAGAGAGAGAGAGAGAGAGAGATAGTGTGTGTGTGTTTGTGTGCACATATACGCAAACACAGTGTGTGCATGTATGCACAGTTGTATTGTACTTTTTTCCAGTGGGTCTATCTTTATATGTCCTTTTTCAGCCTTTCTGTGTGTCTCTGTTTGAGATGGTGTGTCTGATAATTGTACGTTCTGTTCTTACTCATCAAGAACGGATCCTCAGTTACTAACGAATAGACATATTTTATGTCATCGTATAATGTTTTTTACCCAACATGCTAACATTAGGGAGTGTGAGGCCTACATTTTTCCCCTTCTGCAAGTAACTAAAACTGGGTCAAGTTCAAAAGCTATGTTAAGAATAATGGCAAAGCTCAGATGCTCACCTAAGATATCCAGCTTCTTGTCAGTTGAAACTGGTTTATTTATTACTCGTGTACATGTTGCTAGTTTTGTTGTTGACTGGTGTGTTTTGGCATATCCTTTAGCTAAATAAGCCAAACTAGCTCATTATGAACATAAATATCTGACAAATGCATATTTTGTAAGTCCTTGTCAGCACAGAATATTGTTGTGCTGGTTAAGGAGTATAGATAGTAGAGAAGAGGTAGTAGATGAAGAAGTAGAGATAGCAGAGGTAGTGGTAGAGATAGTAGAGTACAAGTAGTAGAGATAGTAGAGAAAGTAGTCAAGATAGTATAATAGAGATATTACAGTAAAGATAGTAGAGATAGTGGAGTGGAGATAGTAGAGATGGTAGAGATAGTAGAGTGGAGATAGTAGAGTAGAGATAGTAAAGATATTAGAGATAGCATTTCAGTTGTGTGAATAGAGAATTGAGAGAGGAATTCTCTCCAATCGTATGATCTGTATTGAGAACTTTTCATTAGCAAGTGTACAGCAAGTGCAAAGGATCACGGCCTGGCACTTTTTTTTTGTAGTTATGAGCTCACTCTAGCTCACCATTGGTAGAAGTTATCAGCTTGCTAAACCTGAATACTAATGCCAGTAGAAATTTTGCAGGTTTCTTTGGTTCTCCTTGTTCAAGTTCAAGGTAACAGATATTCTGCTGAAGGGCAGCAAGCAGAGCATCACAGCACTGTTGTGCACTGTTTTAGCGTCTCTAAAACATCCTCCATCGCCTCAGCCCTGCCTGTTTGGTCTTCACCTCTTCATTAACTCCTCAAAGGGGATTTCTTTTTACCTCTCTCTCTTTCTCTCTCTCTCTCTCTCTCCCTCTCTCTCTCCCTCTCTCTTCCTCTCTCTCACTCTCTCTCTCATGCTTTCCCCCTCCCTCCCTCTCTCCCTATGCTACACTAATGGAACTGCAAATGAGGCCTCGTTGTAAAACATGAATTATTTATTACTTTATTCTAAGTACGCAACTCCCTAAAAAGTAAAGAACTTAAGAAACACAGACAATGGGGACATTCCCTGCAAAACATATAAATTGTATACTTATATTTATACCTATTCAAACTTATATATATATTTATATTGATACTCATATTTATACTTATATTTATACCTTTATCTATACTTATATTGATACTTATATTGATACTCATATTTAAACTTATATTGATTCACTTATATTTAGACTTATTATGGTGAAACTATGGGTAGCATAATTGATGGAGAGTATAGTTGATGGCTTTCTACTTTCAAGGAAGTAAATGCACTGCTCACACATACACACACACATACACACATACACACATACAGAGACAGACATACACACACACACACACACACACACACACACACGCACACACAGCCATACACACACACACGAACCCAGCTAACAGAAAGTCAATAACAATGCAGGAATGATTAATCAGCCTCCTTGAATGCTCCTCCCCACCCTCTCTCTCTCTCTTGCTCCTCTCTCTCTCAGCTTAGTATTGATCTGAATGCATCCCCCCCCCCCCTCCCACATCTCCCCTCCCAAATCACGGCATAGAACGTGGTGGTCCTGCATGCAAGCGCCCTTGCCCCCCCGCTTTCTTGTACACTTTCCCACAATGCAATGCTTTCTGATTGGTAAACTGCCATGCTCAGCGGCAATAAAGTGATGCTTTATTTGTCACACTGAAAACAGTGTGCAGGTGCACATCCACGTGGTCACACAGTCGTGGATACACACACTAGTGTACACACTCGTGGACACATCCACATCCATTTGGTGCAAACCCAAGGTGGGATACAAAACGGTTTGACTGACAGCTCAATTGACCCCACCCCCTGCTCCCCCTGCCCCTCCTCCTCCTCCTCCTCCTCCTCAACCCATTCGAGTTGGTGGCAGGGACGTTGCCATGACACCAGACTGTTTTGTCTGCCCTTTGACCTCTTTAAGAGGTGCTGTGGTCAATCAGGCATTACACAGGGGGGACGGACGCGTTTCCTCTGTAAAGACGGAGGTTCAAAAGGTTCATGTGTGCCTCCGCTGTGTGCTGGGGGTTGGAGGAGGGGAGAAGAGAGGGATGGAGGAGGGGTGGAGTAGAGGAGGGGAGAGGAGAGGGGTGGAGGAGGGGTGGAGTAGAGGAGGGGAGAGGAGAGGGGTGGAGGAGGGGTGGAGTAGAGGAGGGGAGAGGGGTGGAGGAGGGGTGGAGTAGAGGAGGGGAGAGGAGAGGAGAGGAGAGGAGAGGAGAGGGGTGGAGGAGTGGTGGAGTAGAGGAGGGGAGAGGGGTAGAGGAGGGGTGGAGTAGAGGAGGGGTGGAGTAGAGGAGGGGAGAGGAGAGGGGTGGAGGAGGTGTGGAGTAGAGGAGGGGAGAGGGGTGGAGGAGGTGTGGAGTAGAGGAGGGGAGAGGGGTGGAGGAGGGGTGGAGTAGAGGAGGGGAGAGGAGAGGGGTGGAGGAGGGGTGGAGTAGAGGAGGGGAGAGGAGAGGGGTGGAGGAGGGGTGGCGTAGAGGAGACGAGAGGGGTGGAGGAGGGGAGCCGGGCTTCTGGCGGTGAAACAAAGACACGTGTGATCGTAGCGCCGAGGCAGCACTTGGCTGAATGAAGCCCAGTTATTATTAGTTATTATGTTTTAAATATATATTTTACTAGGCTCTATGTAAAATGAGATGTATTTTATTAGGTATAATGTTATATATATTATATTGCATGAACAGAATCAGAATCAAGTATACCACCACAATGCGGTGGTATAAGTAAGGAATAAACCATGATGGGGTGTCCTGTTATTTAAACATATGCGGCCGGGTGAAGATGTGGTTGCTTACCACCACCCAAGTATCAATAAGGGGTTATCCTTTATTCAGCTTAAACCACAGTTTCCTACCTTGATTCTATATTACTTACTTACATCTATAACGTTAATGCTTGTTTTACTCGGCTATAATATTCCTCCCCTCTGCTTTGAGCATATTGTTTCGCGTTGTCAAGGACACATCTGGTTGAAATTGTATTTGACTGTGATTAGGAACTGTTAAAAGGCAAAGGTGTCGCTCTGTTGAAAAATAATTCACACCCGTGGAACGTTAGTGGTACATAATCAATAGAGTGTTCAACAATGCTCTGGGATAATAGTTATTATGTCATATTTTAGACTAGTTATTTCATGCCGTGGGCCTTGGGTTTGAGCGGAAGTTGTATGTACATGGCCGGAGCAGGAAAGTAGCTAAACAGTAAAGAAATACATGAAGCCTCTCGTCTGGGTGTCTGTTCTATGTAGTCTAGTTCTTGATACTAGTTATTTCTGTTTCCTCAAATGGAATGAAGATACTTCAGAAATCCTTAAATCCTGTCAGGTCTCCTCTCATCACACTTCTGCTGTGAATTCACTAATAAGAATGATCTTGTTATATTTCTTGTTTTAAAGGAGGGCAAAGTACTGATGTGCTTTTACTGATCTTTTGTATTATGATGTATCTAGACAGCAGTAGTAGAGTGGCTTTTGCTGAATCAATGATTCCCTTTACCTTGTATAGCGTCACACTGAAGCGCCAGTGAACCAACACGAGATCATGACTGATTTGCCATGTTCCTCTATGTGAATGTGATGATAAGTGTTGGCGTAGTTGAATGATTGGGGCTGCAGCTGTGTTTCAGTTCATCTTATTACAGCTGGCTTCAATTTCCATGAAGATTACAAACCGCCATCAAAATCCACTTTAGGTCAGAAAAGGTCAAAGCGAGGAAAGGGATGGCCCAGACTAAATCTTCTAATCAATTGGAACTGTGTTTGAGTTATAATGAATGGAGACAACCTAGAGGACACACAACAAAGTCAGGTCCGATTTCAATGTTACACCGCCTTGTTCAAAAGTGTCTATCTATTATTATCTAACTATGTCTGCCCTCTGTGTTTCAGGAAGACATTGCATAAAGGGCACACAAGGTAAAAACATTTCTGTTTTTTTAAAAGCTTTCAGCAGCCATCCCCTGCCAGTCCTTTTCTGTTTCACCATTCAGCCATTCATCCTTAACTATTCATCCATCAATCTGTCCACAATTAATTCAACCATCCATCAATCCATCCATGCTTCCATCTCTATGTCACTTTCTAAGCATACGATTCTTTAAAGGCAGTGATCATAGGTCTAATGATAATGATAATCATATTTACAGTTATTTTTCATGCATGTATCATTATTATTTGTAATAATAAAAAATATTTTAGAATTCACAAATAGATAAATGTTACATAGTGCTAACTATATACATTATTAGTATGAAAAGAAAAGATTTTACACATGCTGCTTCTGTGAATTACCAGAACAAATAATGGACACACTTTTTTTAATACTTTATCAGATATTGTTTTGGTATTCATATTATTACTTTACATATGTGCTATAATTCTGTAAATATCTGTTCATATGACTTTACTAAAATTATTTAAATGTCATCGGATTGTTCAGAAAGTTTGTATTCCCAGAATTAACTTGTTATCCACTTATTAATTAATGATTGCTCACTGTTTCAAATTCTGGATCTATCCCATTTTGGTTTATAAAATAACAACAAATATTTGTACATTGTATGAACCAGTCTTAAGTGTTCGCAGCAAACTATTAGAAGATTTGACTTAATAATCCCAATGTCTTATTGTTATTGTTTTGTGAGGTGATGTTTCCTCCGATAGTGTGCTGAATGTCTTGTTAACAGAACCATGGTGGCTCTCCAGCTCCAGAACCTGAACACTATCCTGGTTTCACATCTAGTGCCCACAGAAGGGCACCAAACACCAGTCCAGCAGAGAGTGACAGCTATGCCATAGCAACAGTTTGGCTAGTTGCCAGGCTGTAGGGGTTGCCAGGCAAGATGTTCCCATGGCAACCTCCATTTTGCCACCTTGGTATACGAGGCTTTTGACAACCAAAGCAGATTAGTGTAGGACAGAGCGTGGTCTCATCTGTAGATGAAGAGGGTACTAAAACAGAACAGAGCTGCCACTGTATCACAACAGCATGTTATGCTCATAACATGCCAGCACTAACACAACACATGATTTACTACATGTCACTGAAAGAGGTGACTTAGTAGGAGGCTGTCTGCATGCTATTTACTCATACACGTCACCTATTACCAATGTCATTTCATGTACACACACGCCACATACTACCAATGTGATGTCATCATACAAACCACATACTACCAATGTGATGTCATGTTTACACACACCACATACTACTAATGTGATGTCATCATACAAACCACATACTACCAATGTGATGTCATGTTTACACACACCACATACTACTAATGTGATGTCATCATACACCACATACTACCAATGTGATGACATTTTCGGAGAACTTCAGACACACCACATACTACAGCACATTAAACCAATTGTACAGTGGGAGAATGGTGTCTTTGAAAAATAACTTAAAAATATGTTATATAAATTGGTAGTCTCTCTCTCTCTCTCTCTCTCTGTCTGTCTCTGTATCTCTCTCTCTCTCTCTCTCTCTCTCTCTCTCTCTCTGTCTGACTCTGTCTCTGTATCTGTCTCTCTCTGTCTGTGCTGCATTAAGGCATTTAGAGGGTTTGGGTATAGGGTATAAGGTGAGACAGAGAGAGGGTTGGATATAGGGTGAGACAGAGAGAGTTGGGTATAGGGTGAGACAGAGAGAGGGTTGGGTATAGGGTGAGACAGAGAGGGTTAGGTATACGGTGAGACAGAGAGGGTTGCAGTATAGGGTGAGACAGAGAGGGTTGGGTATAGGATGAGACAGAGGGTTGGGTATAGGATGAGACAGAGAGAGGGTTGGGTATAGGGTGAGACAGAGAGAGTTGGGTATAGGGTATAGGGGGAGACAGAGAGAGCGTTGGGTATAGGGTGAGACAGAGAGGGTTGGGTATAGGGTGAGACAGAGGGTTGCAGTATAGGGTGAGACAGAGAGGGTTGGGTATAGGGTGAGACAGAGAGAGGGTTGGGTATAGGGTGAGACAGAGAGAGTTGGGTATAGGGTATAGGGTGAGACAGAGAGAGCGTTGGGTATAGGGTGAGACAGAGAGGGTTGGGTATAGGGTGAGACAGAGGGTTGCAATATAGGGTGAGACAGAGAGGGTTGGGTATAGGGTGAGACAGAGAGGGTTGCAGTATAGGGTGAGGAAGAGAGGGTTGGGTATAGGGTGAGACAGAGAGAGGGTTGGGTATAGGGTGAGACAGAGAGGGTTGGGTATAGGGTATAGGGTGAGACAGAGAAAGGGTTAGGTATAGGGTGAGACAGAGAGAGTTGGGTATAGGGTGAGACAGAGAGAGTTGGGTATAGGGTGAGACAGAGAGCGTTGGGTATAGGGTATAGGGTGAGACAGAGAGGGTTGGGTATAGGGTGAGACAGAGGGTTGCAGTATAGGGTGAGACAGAGGGTCTGGTATAGGGTACAGGGTGAGACAGAGAAGGTTGCAGTACAGGGTGATACAGAGAGAGGGTTAGGTATAGGGTGAGACAGAGAGAGGGGGATGGTTTAGGGTATAGGGTGAGATAGAGAGAGGGTTGGGTATAGGGTGAGACAGAGAGGGGGGGTTTAGGATATAGGGTGAGACAGAGAGGGTCTGGGTATAGGGTACAGGGTGAGACAGAGGGTCTGGTATAGGGTATAGGGTGAGACAGATAGAGGGGGAGGGGGTACGAGGTGGGGGGTGTACTTTGATCGAGGAAGAGACAAAGAGAGGAAGTGTGAACGGAAACAACAAACTGGTAGCAATCCCAGAATCGAGTGGCGATGGAGAGAATGCAGATTCACCTGTGTTTCATGCCTTTGCTCTCTCTCACTTCTACCTCTATCTACTTCTCTCTCATACCTCTCACCCCCTCTCTCACCTCTCTCCCTCAATCTCTCTCTCTCTCTCTCTCCTCCCTCCTCCCCTGGCTCTCCTCCCTCCCCCTGGCTCTCCTCCCTCCTCCCTCCCCCCTGGCGCCCCTGTTGGTCCAATCCATCTGACAACAGGACCACAACATAACTGTGTTTAAATATAATTCAGTCTTTCAGACGTTTTGTTTATTTGAAAGCTTTGTGCCTTTGATAGGAGAGATTTATCAACCATCACGTCAATGAAAATGATGTCATTATTCCTCTTGAAGCTACAGAAGGAGAATAGTCATGTGAATAGTGCTGTTTTGATAACAAACAGAGGATGAACCCTTTCAGGCTGAATATTGCATGATGGGGAACAAGCAACAGAGAGCTTTATGAAACCAGTAGGAGGGAAGAAAAAACGTTTTCACAGTCGCCAGTAGAGGGCAACCATTGTTCAGAAATATACATATTTTAAGAGTGGCTCTCTCTCTCTTGAAGTCTCTGTCATATGTCACATACAGGCCCGCTAGACAGTCTTAGAAGTGTGTTCTTTGTACCACTCTGATGACGTGTGATGAGTACGTTTTGAGATGACCCGTGTTATTTTTAACCCTATGTGAGAACTATAGATGTATTGCGAAGCAGAGTCTATTCTGCTTTTCCTTTAAAGTTTTGTTTTCTCATCATGTCTTCTGCCGTCCCCATTTGTATGTCATTCCCTGTCTTAGTCTACCCACTGGATCAAAGTGAATCCCTGTAAACAATTTAAATATAGGTTGGAGTCATACCAAGCTGGTCAGGCTGCACATCACAACACAAACAACACTTTGTCTGAAAAAAGTGAGCAGAACTCACCTAAATAAACAGAAACACCTAAACATCACAACAGTGACTGTGGGACCAAATGTGGCTTTGCTTCTACTACACAATCTTTTTAGTCACAGTATAATATAGCCTGTTTATATATATATATATATATATATATATATATATATATATATATATATATACAAACACATTTCCATCCATGAATTCCTCCATCAAGGTCACACTAACAGTTTGTAGAAGGAAATATTAAGCGTGCTAAAATTCTTACTGCTTTCCCTTCAAACGGTTACTGCCATGTACTTAAAACATCATATTTAGCACAGTTATGAAACAATTTTTATTTCAAGGGAAAAACCACCACCCTGCTGTTCAAAGCAATATTATGTAATATCACAAAACACATTTTCTCCTCATCAGTGAAAATATACCAGCATACAGATTATCCTAATTACAACCACATGATTCGATTCTACAGTCTTGAGATTGAGTTAGGAGGCAGAAAATCAAATACATTGTTCACATGTAGGCAATCACAGATGAGTGCTACATCACACAAACGCAACAACTGCATCACACAGCAAGCTGTCACACAGAAGTCAAACATCAGAAAAACAACAATGTGGCATTGTTCACAGCTTTCTGATCGGGCAATTAAACAAGACATAAACAAACACCAAGACATTAAAGAGACAGACAGGTCTCACTTGTGAACCTTTACAGCCAGACGGTCTGACCACCAGACCAGGTCTGGGTGTGGTACAATACAGCCCCCCCCCCCCCCCCCCCGCTGGGAGAAGACTCCCACTACTGGAGTGCAGCCGGTCCTCCGTGCTCTGCAGAGTGAGGTAGTTGGTTGTATGGTTTGGCGTGATAATCAGCCGGGAGATAACTGTACAGCTCTCTAGCTTCCCCTGCGGAGTCACCTCACGCCACCTGTCCCCCGCTACCAGGTGAGTATCCCTCTTAGCTTGATGGAGCAACGCATCGTCACTAGGAACATGAGACACCGCTTCACCCCCCCCCCCCCCCCCCCCCCCCCCCCCCACCAACCCACCCATTAAGATCCAGAAGTCCTGCAGTGAAATGAGCTTCACTTTCTGTGAATGCACTCTTTGAACCAAGCAAATTGTTTAGGATGTTCCGGACAGTATACTTATATTGAACAGTTCCTCACTATAGCCAGAGGAGATGCATCAAATCTCTATTTATGTCATGTGACCAGCTCCAAGGAGAAGAGCAACATCAATCCGCCACCTGGCAGTCACCCCCTTTCCAACATGGAGAATTACTTTACCTTAGTGGGCCTTTTCCTTCCTGTCATACCTGCTATTAGGTTATCTACACACAGCTCTGGGAAATCTGATTGTGTCCCTTGAAACTATTGACCTCCCTGCCCCGTATGTGCATCTCTCAGACATGACAGCTGATGCTCTTTATAGTCTCTCACTCACACACACCTCCGATTTACACACACATGCACGTCCACCTCAAATACACACACAAACACACAAATGCACATCCACCACAGACACACACACTCACACATGCACATCCACGTCAGACCCACACACACGCACATCCACCTCAGACACACATACACACACACACACACACAGCCATCATGCAAACTCATTTATCTACTCTCCCATGCCCCTTCCTGCTCCATCCACCCATCTGCAGTCTGCAGCCTCCTCTCTCCCTTCCTCTTTCCTCCCCTCTCACCCTTTCTCTCTCCTTGCCTCCCCCTACCCAGGGAGAAGGAGCTCTAGATCGTGTGCTGAATCGACACTGTCAGCCGTGCCGTTCTTTATGTTCCTGACACCACCAGTCTCCTGTCAGCACCGACAGCACCACATCTGGCGGTAGGGGAGGGGGGCTCTTGCCAAGTCATTTTATCAAAGCCTGGGAAATGACAAAGAGGTGCAGCACACACACACACACACAGTCGCTGACTCACTCGCTCACAATTCACTCAGTCACTCACTTACTGACACATGCAGGTATCAAGGGCATGGTTGCGACACCCTTTTCTAAACTTTGGCATGTATGTGTGTGTGTCTGTGTGTGTCTGTGTGTGTCTGTGTGTGTGCACGCCAGCAGCAGTAAGCTAGCAGCAGTAAGCTAGCAGCAGCAGCCACCATCCCAGACTGATGATGTCACCCCTGTGGAACACTCCCCGTGCTTTGTCTCTTAGTGGCACTGCAGAGTGGAGCTGCAGACACACACACACACATACACACAAATATAGGTTCACACACACACACACACACACACACACATACAGGTTCACACAGACACACATACAGGGACACACACACACATACAAACACACAGGGACACACACAAACACACACACACACATACAACAAATCATCAGTCCATGGTTGTCATTTGAGAGTGTAGGCTGTAATGATGTCCATCCCAAGTATGTATTATTATTTTTTCTTTTAACTTGGAAGAACCCGTTAGTGTTGCAGGGCTACAATGTGCTCTAGTTGCCCGGGTATTTCACAGACGACAGGACACACAATGTATAAAAGCTGCTGCAGTATTGCTTTGATGTATCACAGAACGTCACGTTTAGCACCAGGGATTAAGTGCCTACAACATTAAATCCCAAACACTAGACATGCTGTGACATAGCGGCTGACATGTATGGTTTGAGTTTGGCAGCGCGTTGGAACAACGTGTCATGGGTTTTTTATTTTACCAGAGGCAAATATTTGTCTGTTACATTATACACTATACATAATGTTATATATAATGTTACATTATACATTAGGCTGTTACATTATATTGCATCATACATGATGTTATAATGTTACATTATACATTAGGCTGTTACATAATGTTACATTATACATGATGCTATGCATAATGTTACATTATACAACAGGATGTTGCATACTGTTACATTATACATGATGTTATACAAAATGTTACATTATACATTAGGCTGTTACATTATGTTACATTATACATGATGCTATGCATAACGTTACATTATACAACAGGATGTTGCATACTGTTACATTATACATGATGTTATACAAAATGTTACATTATACATTAGGCTGTTACATAATGTTACATAATACATGATGTTATACAATGTTATACAATGTTATACATTATATATTATACGTAATGTTATACATAATGTACATTATACATTATGTAATAATGTTTCATTATACATGGTGTTATACATAATGTTACATTATACAACAGGATGTTGCGTAATGTTACATAATACATGGGGTAATACATAATGTTACATTCAATATAAGGTATGCCATGTGTAAAGATATATACATAAATCATATGAACAAATCAGCTCTTGATCACATTGTGATCACAGCGTTTACCATCAGATGTTGTGTTTACACTCAACCCAGAACAGATCATGATCAGAGGGTTAGCATCAGATGTTGTGTTTACACTCAACCCAGAACAGATCATGATCAGAGCGTTAGCATCAGATGTTGTGTTTACACTCAACCCAGAACAGATCATGATCAGAGGGTTAGCAACAGATGTTGTGTTTACACTCAACCCAGAACAGATCATGATCAGAGGGTTAGCAACAGATGTTGTGTTTACACTCAACCCAGAACAGATCATGATCAGAGCGTTAGCATCAAATGTTGTGTTTACACTCAACCCAGAACAGATCATGATCAGAGGGTTAGCATCAGATGTTGTGTTTACACTCAACCCAGAACAGATCATGATCAGAGGGTTAGCAACAGATGTTGTGTTTACACTCAACCCAGAACAGACCATGATCAGAGGGTTAGCAACAGATGTTGTGTTTACACTCAACCCAGAACAGACCATGATCAGAGGGTTAGCATCAGATGTTGTGTTTACACTCAACCAAGAAAAGCCAGCCGGTGGGATTAGATCCACTATGGTGTCCCACTGGGTCTCGGGATGGTACCGCTGTGCTGACCCGCCGCGCGGGAACACATCTTCCAGCTGGGCTCCAGCATCAACTCAACACAAACACGTGACTTGTTCGGCTAAATCAATAACAAAAAGTGAAGTGATGTGCTTCATAACTGCTCACATTCTTCAAAGCCAACTGAATCCCTTCTTCAATAGCAGACTGCCGTTAAAGAGCCCAAGGATACTTCTTTAAGTACTCCAAACGGCAATGGTCTCTACAGTTCTATGGGGATGTTCCCTCGGTGTGTTGAAAGTAATTAAAGATGATGTTCCCCATCCATCTACTGCATAGGATGCCGGAGCATGATACATTGAGCGCTCTTTAACGGGCGGTGTGAAGGCTGTAAACATCTAGAGAGCTGATCATCTGCTGCTCTCAGGTTCACGAGACTCCCGGGCTTCGCATTTTCTCTCCATTTTCATCCTATTAGTGATGCTGCTGACCCTCCCCCCTCGCCCCGCCAACCCTCCCCCTCCCCCTGCCTCACTGCTTCTCTGCCTCTCTGACTCCCCACTACTGGCTCACATACACTTCCTCTGCTTGCCAGACACAAGCATGCACACGCACACGAACACACACACACAAACACATGCACACTTACATGTACCCGCACAGACATATGTGCACTCAACATACACACACACACACACACAAACTCAACATACACACACATACACCAACAGTCATACACAAACCCACACCCATGAGAACTGCATTATTTTTCGCAGTTTGTCCCTCTTTCTCCTCCTCTCTCTCTCTTTCTCTCTCTCTCACACACATTGTGCACACACACATTGTGTACACACGTGCATACGCACAACAGCGTACACACGTACCGCCCAGACTGCATGGGGGGAGGGGGGGGGCGGCTAGCAGAGACGCAACGCTCCGAAAACGTGAGACGAAGAAGAGGGAGATGAAAGGGTGAAGGCAAGAGGGAGAGATAGGGTGAGAGAGGGGAGAAGAGTTAGGGAGAAAGGAGGAGACTTTGAGGTACAATACATGCGTGGACAAGACGTTCATTACCAAAGAAATAGGCAGAGAGAGAGAGATAGAGAGAGAAAGAGACAGAGAGTGAGAGAGAGAGAGAGAGAGAGAGAGAGAGAGAGAGAGAGAGAGAGAGAGAGAGAGAGAGAGAGAGAGAGAGACAGAGAGGGAGAGACAGAGAGGGATCGAGCAGTGGAGGAATAGAGCAGAAGATGCTAGACGGGGTAACTGAGGCTGTCAGGTATGTGCACCTGCAGGTAAGCGTTTCGCTTTACGCGTCTTTGTGTTTCTACGATTGGCCACCCCTGCAGGATAAAAGACGGGATGCGGTGTCGCTGTGAGTGGCAGCTTGCCAGAGAGTAGAACAATGTAATCAATACTATTGTCTGTAATCTATCTGCTGCTTTTGTGTCTGGCCCTGGCATAGCCAGCCATCAAACAGACAGACAGAGAGGGAGAAAGACAGACAGAAAGAGAGAGACAGAGAGAGAGGAAGATTATTCAGAACACTAAGCTGGAGGCTCAAATCCTTTCAAATAAAGGATGAGTCGATGAGTCGCCATCAATTTTCTCTTTTTATTTAACCATCCAAAAATAGTTTTTATTAAATAATGTCTGTGCTTCTTCTTATGATAGTTTTTGACGCTAACTTTCTTGTCAAAATGGTTGTAATGTAATTGTAATTTGTCCACGTTGATCTATTGAAGTGTTCTTACGGTGATGAGATGCAGTTGTAGATGTTGTTGGAGGCTTCTGATCTTATCTTTCTAGATCAGATACTTTCCATTGTTTTTCTATTTATATAATCTTTCTTTATTGTTTCTAAAGTGCATGTTTTGATTGATTATGATTTGCCATATTGTTCTACCAGATACAATCAGTATGTTATATTAATGATATGATATATTGCACAGGCGTATAGTCTTACAATTATGCTATATTTTGTCGAGTCGTCCGCACTAGTGTTTCTTCAAGAGCA